>CAWUFW010012598.1:0-530900 GCA_963921515.1 Calotriton arnoldi
CCCTCCGCTATCCAACATTTTCCCTACTGTTACACTCTTTGGAGAAGGAAAACTAATTTTTACCCCTCCGCAATCCAACACTTTTCCTACTGTTGCTCTCACTGGAGTGGGAATAGTGAATTTTACCCCTCCGCTATCCAACACTTTCCATACTGTTGCACTCTTTGGAGTGGGAATTGTAATTTTTACACCTCCGCTATCCAACAATTTCCCTACTGTTGCTCTCACTGGAGTGGAAATAGTAAATTTTACCCCTCCGCTATCCAACAATTTCCTGCTGTTGCTCTCACTGGAGTTGGAATAGTAAATTTTAAACCTCTGCTATCCAACACTTTCCCTACTTTTGCACTCACTGGAGTTGGTATAGTAATTTTTACCCCTCCACTATCCAGCACTTTCCCTACTGTTGCACTCACTGGAGTGGAAATAGTTATTTTTACCCCTCGTCTATCCAACACTTTCTCTACTGTTGCTCTTACTGGAGTGGGAATAGTAATTTTTATCTCTCCGCTATCCTACACTTTCCCTACTGTTGTACTCACTGGAGTTGGAATAGTAATTTTACCTCTCTGCTATCCAACACTTTCCCTACTGTTGCACTCTGTGGAGTGGGAATACTATTTTTTACTCCTCCGCTCTCCACCACTTATCCTACTGTTGCATTCAGTGGAGTGCAAACATTAATTTTTACCCCTCTGCTATCCTACATTTTACCCTAATGTTGCACTCTTTGGAGTGGGAAAAGTAATTTTTACTCCTCAACCATCAAACACTTACCCTACTGTTGCTCTCACAGGAGTGGGAATAGTAAATTTGTACCCCTCAGCTATCCAACATTTTCCCTACTGTTGCACTCTTTAGAGTGGGAATAGTAATTTTTGCCCCTCCGCTATCTAACATTTTCCTTCTGTTGCACTCGTTGGAGGCGGAATAGTAATTTTTGCCCCTCTGCTATCCAACACTTTCCCTACTGTTGTTCTCACTGGAGTGGGAATAGTAAATTTTACCCCTCCGCTATCCAACACTTTACCTACTGTTGAACTCACTGGAGTTGGAATAGTAATTTTTATGCCTACACTATCCAGCACTTTCCCTACTGTTGCACTCACTGTAGTGGGAATAGTAATTTTCACCTCTCCGCTATAAAACACTTATCCTACTGTTGCACTCAGTGGAGTGTGAATAGTAATTTTTACCCCTGCGCTATCCAACACTTTCCCTACTGTTGCTCTTACTGGAGAGGGAATAGTTTTTTTACCCCTCCGCTATCCAACACTTTCCCTACTGTTGCACTCACCTGAGTGGGAATAGTAATTTTACCCCTCCGCTATCCAACACTTTCCCTACTGTTGCACTCACTGGAGTTGGAATAGTAAATATAATTATTTTGCTATCCAACACTTTCCCTACTGTTTCTCTCACTTAAGTGGGAGTAGTAAATTTTACCCCTCTGCTATCAACACTTTCCCTACTGTTGCACTCACTTGAGTTGGAATAGTAATTTTTACCCCTCCGCTATCCAGCATTTTCCCTACCGTTGTCCTCACTGGAGTGGGAATAGTAATTTTTACCTATCCGCTATCCAACACGCATCCTACTGTTGCACTCAGTGGAGTGGGTATAGTAATTTTTACCCATCCGCAATCCAGCACTTTCTCTACTGTTGCTCTTAATGCAGTGGGAATACTAATTTTTGCCCCTCCGCTATCCAATACTTTCTCTAGTTTCGCTCACAATGTATTGGGAATAGTAAATTTTACGCCTCCACTACCCAACACTTTCCCAACTGTTGCACTCACTAGAGTTAGAATAGTAATTTGTACCCCTCCACTATCCAGCACTTTCCCTACTGTTGCACTCACTGGAGTGGGAATAGTAATTTTTACCTCTCCGCTATCCAACACTTTCCCTACTCTTGCTCTTAATGGAGTGGGTATAGTAATTATTACCCCTCCGCTATCCAACACTTTCCCTACTGTTGCACACACTTGAGTGTTAATAGTAATTTTTATCTCTCCGCTATCCTGCACTTTCCCTACTGTTGTAATCACTGGAGTTGGAATAGTAATTTTTACCTTTCTGCTATCCAACAAGTTCCCTACTGTTGCACTCACCTGAGTGGCAATAGTAATTTTTACCCCTGCACTATCCAGCACTTTCCCTACTGTTGCACTCACTGGAGTGGGAATAGTAATTTTTACCTCTCCGTTATTCAACACGTATCCTACTGTTGCACTCAGTGGAGTGGGAATAGTAATTTTGAACTCTCCGCTATCCAACACGTATCCTACTGTTGCACTCAGTGGAGTGGGAATAGTAATCTTTACCTCTCCACTATCCAACACTTATCCTAGTGTTGCATTCAGTGGAGTTGGAATACTAATTTTTCCCCCTCCGCTATCCAACATTTTCCCTACTGTTGCACTCTTTGGAGTAGGAATAGTAATTTTAGCCACTCCGCTATCTAAAACTTTCCCTACTGTTGCTCTCACTGGAGTTGGAATAGTAAAATTTAAACCTCCGCTATCCAACACTTTCCCTACTTTTGCACTCACTGGAGTTGCGATAGTAATTTTTACCCCTCCACTATCCAGCACTTTCCCTACTGTTGCACTCACTGGAGTTAGAATAGTAATATTTACCTCTCCGCTATCCAGCACTTATCCCTACTGTTGCACTCAGTGGAGTGGGAATAGTAATTTTTGCCCCTCTGCTATCCAACACTTTCCCTACTCTTGCTCTTAATGGAGTGGGAATAGTACATTTTATCCTTCCGCTATCCAACACTTTCCTTGCTGTTGCACTCACTGGGGTGGGAATAGTGAATTTTACCCCTCCGCTATCCAACACTTTCCATACTGTTGCACTCTTTGGAGTGGGAATTGTAATTTTTACACGTCCGCTATCCAACAATTTCCCTAACGTTGCTCTCACTGGAGTGGAAATAGTAAATTTTACCCCTCCGCTATCCAACAATTTCCTGCTGTTGCTCTCACTGGAGTTGGAATAGTAAATTTTAAACCTCTGCTATCCAACACTTTCCCTACTTTTGCACTCACTGGAGTTGGTATAGTAATTTTTACCCCTCCACTATCCAGCACTTTCCCTACTGTTGCACTCACTGGAGTGGAAATAGTTATTTTTACCTGTCCGCTATCCAACACTTATCCTACTGTTGCACTCAGTGGAATGTTAATAGTAATTTTTACCCCTCCGCTATCCAACACTTTCCCTACTGTTGCTCTTACTGGAGTGGGAATAGTACATTTTATCCCTCGTCTATCCAACACTTTCTCTACTGTTGCTCTTACTGGAGTGGGAATAGTAATTTTTATCTCTCCGCTATACTACACTTTCCCTACTGTTGTACTCACTGGAGTTGGAATAGTAATTTTTACCTCTCTGCTATCCAACACTTTCCCTACTGTTGCACTCTGTGGAGTGGGAATACTTTTTTTACTCCTCCGCTATCCACCACTTATCCTACTGTTGCATTCAGTGGAGTGCAAACATTAATTTTTACCCCTTTGCTATCCTACATTTTACCCAATGTTGCACTCTTTGGAGTGGGAAAAGTAATTTTTACTCCTCAACCATCAAACACTTACCCTACTGTTGCTCTCACAGGAGTGGGAATAGTAAATTTGTCCCCTCAGCTATCCAACATTTTCCCTACTGTTGCACTCTTTAGAGTGGGAATAGTAATTTTTGCCCCTCCGCTATCTAACATTTTCCTTCTGTTGCACTCGTTGGAGGCGGAATAGTAATTTTTGCCCCTCTGTTTACCAACACTTTCCCTACTGTTGTTCTCACTGGAGTGGGAATAGTACATTTTACCCCTCCGCTATCCAACACTTTCCCTACTGTTGCACTCACTGGAGTTGGAATAGTAATTTTTATGCCTACACTATCCAGCACTTTCCCTACTGTTGCACTCACTGTAGTGGGAATAGTAATTTTCACCTATCCGCTATAAAACACTTATCCTACTGTTGCACTCAGTGGAGTGTGAATAGTAATTTTTACCCCTCCGCTATCCAACACTTTCCCTACTGTTGCTCTTACTGGAGAGGGAATAGTTTTTTTTACCCCTCCGCTATCCAACACTTTCCCTACTGTTGCACTCACCTGAGTGGGAATAGTAATTTTTACCCCTCCGCTATCCAACACTTTCCCTACTGTTGCACTCACTGGAGTTGGAATAGTAAATATAATTATTTTGCTATCCAACACTTTCCCTACTGTTTCTCTCACTTAAGTGGGAGTAGTAAATTTTACCCCTCTACTATCAACACTTTCCCTACTGTTGCACTCACTTGAGTTGGAATAGTAATTTTTACCCCTCCACTATCCAGCACTTTCCCTACCGTTGTCCTCACTGGAGTGGGAATAGTAATTTTTACCTATCCGCTATCCAACATGCATCCTACTGTTGCACTCAGTGGAGTGGGTATAGTAATTTTTACCCATCCGCAATCCAGCACTTTCTCTACTGTTGCTCTTAATGCAGTGGGAATACAAATGTTTGCCCCTCCGCTATCCAATACTTTCTCTAGTGTCGCTCTCAATGTATTGGGAATAGTAAATTTTACGCCTCCACTATCCAACACTTTCCCAACTGTTGCACTCAATAGAGTTAGAATAGTAATTTTTACCCCTCCACTATCCAGCACTTTCCCTACTGTTGCACTCACTGGAGTGGGAGTAGTAATTTTTACCTCTCCGCTATCCAACACTCTCCCTACTCTTGCTCTTAATGGAGTGGGTATAGTAATTATTACCCCTCCGCTATCCAACACTTTCCCTACTGTTGCACACACTTGAGTGTTAATAGTAATTTTTATCTCTCCGCTATCCTGCACTTTCCCTACTGTTGTAATCACTGGAGTTGGAATAGTAATTTTTACCTTTCTGCTATCCAACAAGTTCCCTACTGTTGCACTCACCTGAGTGGCAATAGTAATTTTTACCCCTGCACTATCCAGTACTTTCCCTACTGTTGCACTCACTGGAGTGGGAATAGTAATTTTTACCTCTCCGTTATTCAACACTTATCCTACTGTTGCACTCAGTGGAGTGGGAATAGTAATTTTTACCTCTCCGCTATCCAACACGTATCCTACTGTTGCACTCAGTGGAGTGGGAATAGTAATCTTTACCTCTCCACTATCCAACACTTATCCTAGTGTTGCATTCAGTGGAGTTGGAATACTAATTTTTCCCCCTCCGCTATCCAACATTTTCCCTACTGTTGCACTCTTTGGAGTAGGAATAGTAATTTTAGCCACTCCGCTATCTAAAACTTTCCCTACTGTTGCTCTCACTGGAGTTGGAATAGTAAAATTTAAACCTCCGCTATCCAACACTTTCCCTACTTTTGCACTCACTGGAGTTGGGATAGTAATTTTTACCCCTCCACTATCCAACTCTTTCCCTACTGTTGCACTCACTGGAGTTAGAATAGTAATATTTACCCCTCCGCTATCCAGCACTTTCCCTACTGTTGCACTCAGTGGAGTGGGAATAGTAATTTTTGCCCCTCTGCTATCCAACACTTTCCCTACTCTTGCTCTTAATGGAGTGGGAATAGTACATTTTATCCTTCCGCTATCCAACACTTTCCTTGCTGTTGCACTCACTGGGGTGGGAATAGTAGTTTTTATCCCTCCGCTATCCAACACTATCCCTACTTTTGAATTCACTGGAGTGGGAATAGTAATTTTTACCCCTCCTCTATCCAACACTTTGTCTACTGTTGCAGTATCTGGAGTGGGAATACATCTTTTACCCCTCCGTTATCCAACACTTATCCTACTGTTGCCTTCAGTGGAGTGGGAATACTAATTTTTACCCCTCCGCTATCCAACATTTTCCCTACTGTTGCACTCTTTAGAGTGGGAATAGTAATTTTTGCCCCTCCGCTATCTAACATTTTCCTTCTGTTGCACTCTTTGGAGGCGGAATAGTAATTTTTGCCCCTCTGCTATCCAACACTTTCCCTACTGTTGTTCTCACTGGAGTGGGAATAGTACATTTTACCCCTCCGCTATCCAACACTTTCCCTACTGTTGCACTCACTGGAGTTGGAATAGTAATTTTTATGCCTACACTATCCAGCACTTTCCCTACTGTTGCACTCACTGGAGTGGGAATAGTAATTTTCACCTCTCCGCTATCCAACACTTATCCTACTGTTGCACTCAGTGGAGTGTGAATAGTAATTTTTACCCCTCCTCTATCCAACACTTTCCCTACTGTTGCTCTTACTGGAGAGGGAATAGTTTTTTTTACCCCTCCGCTATCCAACACTTTCCCTACTGTTGCACTCACTGGAGTTGGAATAGTAAATATAATTATTTTGCTATCCAACACTTTCCCTACTGTTTCTCTCACTTAAGTGGGAGTAGTAACTTTTACCCCTCTGCTATCAACACTTTCCCTACTGTTGCACTCACTTGAGTTGGAATAGTAATTTTTACCCCTCCGCTATCCAGCATTTTCCCTACCGTTGTCCTCACTGGAGTGGGAATAGTAATTTTTACCTCTCCGCTATCCAACATGCATCCTACTGTTGCACTCAGTGGAGTGGGTATAGTAATTTTTACCCATCCGCAATCCAGCACTTTCTCTACTGTTGCTCTTACTGCAGTGGGAATACTAATTTTTGCCCCTTCGCTATCCAATACTTTCTCTACTGTCGCTCTCAATGTATTGGGAATAGTAAATTTTACCCCTCCACTACCCAACACTTTCCCAACTGTTGCACTCACTAGAGTTGGAATAGTAATGTTTACCCCTCCACTATCCAGCACTTTCCCTACTGATGCACTCACTGGAGTGAGCATAGTAATTTTTACCTCTCAGCTATTCAACACTTATCCTACTGTTGCACTCAAGTGGATTGGGAATAGAAATTTTGACCCCTCCGCTATCCAACACTTTCCCTACTCTTGCTCTTAATGGAGTGGCTATAGTAATTATTACCCCTCCGCTATCCAACACTTTCCCTACTTTTGCACACACTTGAGTGTTAATAGTAATTTTTATCTCTCCGCTGTCCTGCACTTTCACTACTGTTGCAATCACTGGAGTTGGAATAGTAATTTTAACCTTTCTGCTATCCAACAAGTTCCCTACTGTTGCACTCTCTCGAGTGGGAATAGTAATTTTTACCCTTCTGCTATACAACACTTTCCCTACTGTTGCACTCACTGGAGTGGGAATACATTTTTTTACCCCTCCTCTTCCCAACACTTATCCTACTTTTGCATTCAGTGGAGTGGGAATACTAATTTTTACCCCTCTGCTATCCAACATTTTCCCTAATGTTGCACTCTTTGGAGTGGGAATAGTAATTTTTGCCACTCCACTATCCAACACTTTCCCTCCTGTTGCTCTCACTGGAGTGGGAATAGTAAATTTTCAACCTCCACTATCCAGCACTTTCCCTACTGTTGCACTCACTGGAGTGGGAATAGTAATTTTTACCCCTCCTCTATCCAACACTTTCCCTACTGTTTCTCTTACTGGAGTGGAAATAGTAATTTTTATCTCTCCGCTATACTGCACTTTCCCTACTGTTGCACTCATTGGAGTTGGAATAGTAATTTTTACCTCTCTGCTATCCAAAACTTTCCCTACTATTGCACTCTCTGGAGTAGGAATAGTAATTTTTACCCCTCCGCTATCCAACACTTTCTGTACTGTTGCACTCACTGGAGAGGGAATACTTTTTTACTCCTCTGTTATCCAACACTTATCTTACTGTTACATTCAGTGGAGTGGGAATACTAATTTTCACCCCTCCGCTATCCAACATTTTCCCTCCTGTTACACTCTTTGGAGAGGGAAACTAATTTTACCCCTCCGCTATCCAACACTTTCCCTACTGTTGCACTCACCTGAGTGGGAATAGTATTTTTTACCCCTCGCTATCCAACACTTTCCCTACTGTTGCACTCACTGGAGTTGGAATAGTAATTTTTACTTCTCCGCTATCCAACACGTATCCTACTGTTGCACTCAGTGGAGTGGCTATAGTAATTTTTACCCATCCACTATCCAGCACTTGCTCTACTGTTGCTCTTACTGCAGTGGGAATACTAATTTTTGCCCCTCCACTATCCAATACTTTCTCTACTGTCGCTCTCAATGTATTGGGAAAAGTAAATTTTACGCCTCCACTACCCAACACTTTCACAACTGTTGCACTCATTGGAGTTGGAACAGTAATTTTTACCTCTCTGCTATCCAAAACTTTCCCTACTGTTGCACTCTCTGGAGTAGGAATAGTAATTTTACCCCTCCGCTATCCAACACTATCTGTACTGTTGCACTCACTGGAGTGGGAATACTTTTTTACTCCTCTGTTATCCAACACTTATCTTACTGTTACAGTCAGTGGAGTGGGAATACTAATTTTCACCCCTCCGCTATCCAACATTTTCCCTACTGTTACACTCTTTGGAGAAGGAAAACTCATTTTTACCCCTCCGCAATCCAACACTTTTCCTACTGTTGCTCTCACTGGAGTGGGAATAGTGAATTTTACCCCTCCGCTATCCAACACTTTCCATACTGTTGCACTCTTTGGAGTGAGAATTGTAATTTTTACACCTCCGCTATCCAACAATTTCCCTACTGTTGCACTCTTTGGAGTAGGAATAGTAATTTTAGCCACTCCGCTATCTCACACTTTCCCTACTGTTGCTCTCACTGGAGTTGCAATAGTAAATTTTAAACCTCTGCTATCCAACACTTTCCCTACTTTTGCACTCACTGGAGTTGGTATAGTAATTTTTACCCCTCCACTATCCAGCACTTTCCCTACTGTTGCACTCACTGGAGTGGAAATAGTAATTTTTACCTGGCCGCTATCCAACACTTATCCTACTGTTGCACTCAGTGGAGTGTTAATAGTAATTTTTACCCCTCCGCTATCCAACACTTTCCCTACTGTTGCTCTTACTGGAGTGGGAATAGTAATTTTTACCCCTCGTCTATCCAACACTTTCCCTACTGTTGCTCTCACTGGAGTGGGAACAGTAATTTTTATCTCTCCGCTATCCTGCACTTTCCCTACTGTTGTACTCACTGGAGTGGGAATAGTAATTTTTGCCCCTCTGCTATCCAACACTTTCCCTACTCTTGCTCTTAATGGAGTGGGAATAGTACATTTTATCCTTCCGCTATCCAACACTTTCCTTGCTGTTGCACTCACTGGGGTGGGAATAGTGAATTTTACCCCTCCGCTATCCAACACTTTCCATACTGTTGCACTCTTTGGAGTGGGAATTGTAATTTTTACACCTCCGCTATCCAACAATTTCCCTACTGTTGCTCTCACTGGAGTGGAAATAGTAAATTTTACCCCTCCGCTATCCAACAATTTCCTGCTGTTGCTCTCACTGGAGTTGGAATAGTAAATTTTAAACCTCTGCTATCCAACACTTTCCCTACTTTTGCACTCACTGGAGTTGGTATAGTAATTTTTACCCCTCCACTATCCAGCACTTTCCCTACTGTTGCACTCACTGGAGTGGAAATAGTTATTTTTACCTGTCCGCTATCCAACACTTATCCTACTGTTGCACTCAGTGGAATGTTAATAGTAATTTTTACCCCTCCGCTATCCAACACTTTCCCTACTGTTGCTCTTACTGGAGTGGGAATAGTAATTTTTACCCCTCGTCTATCCAACACTTTCTCTACTGTTGCTCTTACTGGAGTGGGAATAGGAATTTTTATCTCTCCGCTATCCTGCACTTTCCCTACTGTTGAACTCACTGGAGTTGGAATAGTAATTTTTACCTCTCTGCTATCCAACACTTTCCCTACTGTTGCACTCTGTGGAGTGGGAATACTTTTTTTTTACTCCTCCGCTATCCACCACTTATCCTACTGTTGCATTCAGTGGAGTGCAAACATTAATTTTTACCCCTTTGCTATCCTACATTTTACCCAATGTTGCACTCTTTGGAGTGGGAAAAGTAATTTTTACTCCTCAACCATCAAACACTTACCCTACTGTTGCTCTCACAGGAGTGGGAATAGTAAATTTGTCCCCTCAGCTATCCAACATTTTCCCTACTGTTGCACTCTTTAGAGTGGGAATAGTAATTTTTGCCCCTCCGCTATCTAACATTTTCCTTCTGTTGCACTCGTTGGAGGCGGAATAGTAATTTTTGCCCCTCTGCTATCCAACACTTTCCCTACTGTTGTTCTCACTGGAGTGGGAATAGTAAATTTTACCCCTCCGCTATCCAACACTTTCCCTACTGTTGCACTCACTGGAGTTGGAATAGTAATTTTTATGCCTACACTATCCAGCACTTTCCCTACTGTTGCACTCACTGTAGTGGGAATAGTAATTTTCACCTCTCCGCTATCCAACACTTATCCTACTGTTGCACTCAGTGGAGTGTGAATAGTAATTTTTATCCCTCCGCTATCCAACACTTTCCGTACTGTTGCTCTTACTGGAGAGGGAATAGTTTTTTTTACCCCTCCGCTATCCAACACTTTCCCTACTGTTGCACTCACCTGAGTGGGAATAGTAATTTTTACCCCTCCGCTATCCAACACTTTCCCTACTGTTGCACTCACTGGAGTTGGAATAGTAAATATAATTATTTTGCTCTCCAACACTTTCCCTACTGTTTCTCTCACTTAAGTGGGAGTAGTAAATTTTACCCCTCTACTATCAACACTTTCCCTACTGTTGCACTCACTTGAGTTGGAATAGTAATTTTTACCCTCCACTATCCAGCACTTTCCCTACCGTTGTCCTCACTGGAGTGGGAATAGTAATTTTTACCTCTCCGCTATCCAACATGCATCCTACTGTTGCACTCAGTGGAGTGGGTATAGTAATTTTTACCCATCCGCAATCCAGCACTTTCTCTACTGTTGCTCTTACTGCAGTGGGAATACTAATTTTTGCCCCTCTGCTATCCAATACTTTCTCTAGTGTCGCTCTCAATGTATTGGGAATAGTAAATTTTACCCCTCCACTACCCAACACTTTCCCAACTGTTGCACTCACTAGAGTTAGAATAGTAATTTGTACCCCTCCACTATCCAGCACTTTCCCTACTGTTGCACTCACTGGAGTGGGAATAGTAATTTTTACCTCTCCGCTATCCAACACTCTCCCTACTCTTGCTCTTAATGGAGTGGGTATAGTAATTATTACCCCTCCGCTATCCAACACTTTCCCTACTGTTGCACACACTTGAGTGTTAATAGTAATTTTTATCTCTCCGCTATCCTGCACTTTCCCTACTGTTGCAATCACTGGAGTTGGAATAGTAATTTTTACCTTTCTGCTATCCAAAAGTTCCCTACTGTTGCACTCACCTGAGTGGCAATAGTAATTTTTACCCCTGCACTATCCAGCACTTTCCCTACTGTTGCACTAACTGGAGTGGGAATAGTAATTTTTACCTCTCCGTTATTCAACACTTATCCTACTGTTGCACTCAGTGGAGTGGAAATAGTAATTTTTACCTCTCAGCTATCCAACACGTATCCTACTGTTGCACTCAGTGGAGTGGGAATAGTAATCTTTACCTCTCCACTATCCAACACTTATCCTAGTGTTGCATTCAGTGGAGTTGGAATACTAATTTTTCCCCTCCGCTATCCAACATTTTCCCTACTGTTGCACTCTTTGGAGTGGGAATAGTAATTTTAGCCACTCCGCTATCTAAAACTTTCCCTACTGTTGCTCTCACTGGAGTTGGAATAGTAAAATTTAAACCTCCGCTATCCAACACTTTCCCTACTTTTGCACTCACTGGAGTTGGGATAGTAATTTTTACCCCTCCACTATCAAACTCTTTCCCTACTGTTGCACTCACTGGAGTTAGAATAGTAATATTTACCCCTCCGCTATCCAGCACTTTCCCTACTGTTGCACTCAGTGGAGTGGGAATAGTAATTTTTGCCCCTCTGCTATCCAACACTTTCCCTACTCTTGCTCTTAATGGAGTGGGAATAGTACATTTTATCCTTCCGCTATCCAACACTTTCCTTGCTGTTGCACTCACTGGAGTGGGAATAGTAATTTTTATCCCTCCGCTATCCAACACTATCCCTACTGTTGAATTCACTGGAGTGGGAATAGTAATTTTTACCCCTCCTCTATCCAACACTTTCTCTACTGTTGCAGTTTCTGGAGTGGGAATACATCTTTTTACCCCTCCGTTATCCAACACTTATCCTACTGTTGCCTTCAGTGGAGTGGGAATACTAATTTTTACCCCTCCGCTATCCAACATTTTCCCTACTGTTGCACTCTTTAGAGTGGGAATAGTAATTTTTGCCCCTCCGCTATCTAACATTTTCCTTCTGTTGCACTCTTTGGAGGCGGAATAGTAATTTTTGCCCCTCTGCTATCCAACACTTTCCCTACTGTTGTTCTCACTGGAGTGGGAATAGTACATTTTACCCCTCCGCTATCCAACACTTTCCCTACTGTTGCACTCACTGGAGTTGGAATAGTAATTTTTATGCCTACACTATCCAGTACTTTCCCTACTGTTGCACTCACTGTAGTGGGAATAGTAATTTTCACCTCTCCGCTATCCAACACTTATCCTACTGTTGCACTCAGTGGAGTGTGAATAGTAATTTTTATCCCTCCGCTATCCAACACTTTCCGTACTGTTGCTCTTACTGGAGAGGGAATAGTTTTTACCCCTCCGCTATCCAACACTTTCCCTACTGTTGCACTCACTGGAGTTGGAATAGTAAATATAATTATTTTGCTATCCAACACTTTCCCTACTGTTTCTCTCACTTAAGTGGGAGTAGTAACTTTTACCCCTCTGCTATCAACACTTTCCCTACTGTTGCACTCACTTGAGTTGGAATAGTAATTTTTACCCCTCCGCTATCCAGCACTTTCCCTACCGTTGTCCTCACTGGAGTGGGAATAGTAATTTTTACCTCTCCGCTATCCAACATGCATCCTACTGTTGCACTCAGTGGAGTGGGTATAGTAATTTTTACCCATCCGCAATCCAGCACTTTCTCTACTGTTGCTCTTACTGCAGTGGGAATACTAATTTTTGCCCCTTCGCTATCCAATACTTTCTCTACTGTCGCTCTCAATGTATTGGGAATAGTAAATTTTACCCCTCCACTACCCAACACTTTCCCAACTGTTGCACTCACTAGAGTTGGAATAGTAATTTTTACCCCTCCACTATCCAGCACTTTCCCTACTGTTGCACTCACTGGAGTGGGAATAGTAATTTTTACCTCTCAGCTATTCAACACTTATCCTACTGTTGCACTCAAGTGGATTGGGAATAGAAATTTTGACCCCTCCGCTATCCAACACTTTCGCTACTCTTGCTCTTAATGGAGTGGGTATAGTAATTATTACCCCTCCGCTATCCAACACTTTCCCTACTGTTGCACACACTTGAGTGTTAATAGTAATTTTTATCTCTCCGCTATCCTGCACTTTCCCTACTGTTGCAATCACTGGAGTTGGAATAGTAATTTTTACCTTTCTGCTATCCAACAAGTTCCCTACTGTTGCACTCTCTCGAGTGGGAATAGTAATTTTTACCCTTCTGCTATACAACACTTTCCCTACTGTTGCACTCACTGGAGTGGGAATACATTTTTTTACCCCTCCGCTTTCCAATACTTATTCTTCTGTTGCGTTCAGTGGAGTGGGAATACTAATTTTTACCCCTCTGCTATCCAACATTTTCCCTAATGTTGCACTCTTTGGAGTGGGAATAGTAATTTTTGCCACTCCACTATCCAACACTTTCCCTCCTGTTGCTCTCAATGGAGTGGGAATAGTAAATGTTCAACCTCCACTATCCAGCACTTTCCCTACTGTTGCACTCACTGGAGTGGGAATAGTAATTTTACCCCTCCTCTATCCAACACTTTCCCTACTGTTTCTCTTACTGGAGTGGAAATAGTAATTTTTATCTCTCCGCTATACTGCACTTTCCCTACTGTTGCACTCATTGGAGTTGGAATAGTAATTTTTACCTCTCTGCTATCCAAAACTTTCCCTACTGTTGCACTCTCTGGAGTAGGAATAGTAATTTTTACCCCTCCGCTATCCAACACTTTCTGTACTGTTGCACTCACTGGAGAGGGAATACTTTTTTTTACTCCTCTGTTATCCAACACTTATCTTACTGTTACATTCAGTGGAGTGGGAATACTAATTTTCACCCCTCCGCTATCCAACATTTTCCCTCCTGTTACACTCTTTGGAGAGGGAAAACTAATTTTACCCCTCCGCTATCCAACACTTTCCCTACTGTTGCACTCACCTGAGTGGGAATACTATTTTTTACCCCTCGCTATCCAACACTTTCCCTACTGTTGCACTCACTGGAGTTGGAATAGTAATTTTTACTTCTCCGCTATCCAACACGTATCCTACTGTTGCACTCAGTGGAGTGGCTATAGTAATTTTTACCCATCCACTATCCAGCACTTGCTCTACTGTTGCTCTTACTGCAGTGGGAATACTAATTTTTGCCCCTCCACTATCCAATACTTTCTCTACTGTCGCTCTCAATGTATTGGGAAAAGTAAATTTTACGCCTCCACTACCCAACACTTTCACAACTGTTGCACTCATTGGAGTTGGAACAGTAATTTTTACCTCTCTGCTATCCAAAACTTTCCCTACTGTTGCACTCTCTGGAGTAGGAATAGTAATTTTTACCCCTCCGCTATCCAACACTATCTGTACTGTTGCACTCACTGGAGTGGGAATACTTTTTTTTACTCCTCTGTTATCCAACACTTATCTTACTGTTACAGTCAGTGGAGTGGGAATACTAATTTTCACCCCTCCGCTATCCAACATTTTCCCTACTGTTACACTCTTTGGAGAAGGAAAACTAATTTTTACCCCTCCGCAATCCAACACTTTTCCTACTGTTGCTCTCACTGGAGTGGGAATAGTGAATTTTACCCCTCCGCTATCCAACACTTTCCATACTGTTGCACTCTTTGGAGTGAGAATTGTAATTTTACACCTCCGCTATCCAACAATTTCCCTACTGTTGCACTCTTTGGAGTAGGAATAGTAATTTTAGCCACTCCGCTATCTCACACTTTCCCTACTGTTGCTCTCACTGGAGTTGCAATAGTAAATTTTAAACCTCTGCTATCCAACACTTTCCCTACTTTTGCACTCACTGGAGTTGGTATAGTAATTTTTACCCCTCCACTATCCAGCACTTTCCCTACTGTTGCACTCACTGGAGTGGAAATAGTAATTTTTACCTGGCCGCTATCCAACACTTATCCTACTGTTGCACTCAGTGGAGTGTTAATAGTAATTTTTACCCCTCCGCTATCCAACACTTTCCCTACTGTTGCTCTTACTGGAGTGGGAATAGTAATTTTTACCCCTCGTCTATCCAACACTTTCCCTACTGTTGCTCTCACTGGAGTGGGAACAGTAATTTTTATCTCTCCGCTATCCTGCACTTTCCCTACTGTTGTACTCACTGGAGTTGGAATAGTAATTTTTACCTCTCTGCTATCCAACACTTTCCCTACTGTTGCACTCTGTGGAGTGGGAATACTTTTTTTTTACTCCTCCGCTATCCACCACTTATCCTACTGTTGCATTCAGTGGAGTGCAAACATTAATTTTTACCCCTCCGCTATCCTACATTTTACCCAATGTTGCACTCTTTGGAGTGGGAAAAGTAATTTTTACTCCTCAACCATCAAACACTTACCCTACTGTTGCTGTCACAGGAGTGGGAATAGTAAATCTTACCCCTCAGCTATCCAACACTTTCCCTACTGTTGCACTCTTTGGAGTGGGATTAGTAATGTTTACCCCTCCGCTATCCAACACTTTCCCTTCTGTTGCTCTCACTGGAGTGGGAATAGTAAATTTTACCCATCCGCTATCCAACACTTATCCTACTGTTGCACTCAGTGTAGTGGAAATAGTAATTTTTACCCCTCCATTATCCAACACTTTCCCTACTGTTGCTCTTACTGGAGTGGGAATAGTAAATGTTACTTCTCCGCTATCCAACACTTTCCCTACTGTTGCACTCACTGAAGTGACAATAGTAATTTTTACCCCTCCACTATCTAACACTTTCCCTACTGTTGCACTCACTGGAGTGGGTATTCATTCTTTTACCCCTCCACTTTCCAACACTTTCCCTACTGTTGCTCTTACTGGAGTGGGAATAGTAAATGTTACCTCTCCGCTATCCAACACTTTCCCTACTGTTGCATTCAATGGAGTGGCAATAGTAATTTTTACCCCTCCACTATCCAACACTTTCCCTACTGTTGCCCTCACTGGAGTTGGAATAGTAATTTTTACCTCTCCGCTATCCAACACTTATCCTACTGTTGCACTCAGTGAAGTGGGAATAGTAATTTTACCCCTCCACTATCCAACACTTTCCCTACTGTTGCTCTTACTGGAGTGGGAATAGTAAATTTTACCTCTCCGCTATCCAACACTTTCCCTACTTTTGCACTCAATGGATTGGGAATAGTAAATTGTACCCCTCCACTATCCAACACTTTCCCTACTGTTGCCCTCACTGGAGTTGGAATAGTAATTTTTACCTCTCCGCTATCCAACACGTATCCTACTGTTGCACTCAGTGAAGTGGGAATAGTAATTTTACCCCTCCACTATCCAACACTTTCCCTACTGTTGCTCTTACTGGAGTGGAAATAGTAAATTTTACCTCTCCGCTATCCAACACTTTCCCTACTGTTGCACTCAGTGGAGTGGGAATAGTCATTTTTACCCATCCGCTATCCAACACTTTCCCTACTATTGCTCATACTGCAGTGGGAATAGTAATTTTTACCCCTTCGCTATCCAACATTTTCCCTACTGTTGCACTCTTTGCAGTGGCAATAGTTATTTTTGCCCCTCCGTCAATCCAACACTTTCCCTACTGTTGCTTTCACTGGAGTGGGAATAGTAAATTTTACCCCTCCACTATCCAACACTTTCCCTACTGTTGCACTCACTGGAGTTGGAATAGTAATATTTACCCCTCCGCTATCCAGCACTTTCCCTACTGTTGCACTCAGTGTAGTGGGAATAGTAATTTTTGCCCCTCTGCTATCCAACACTTATACCTACTCTTGCTCTTAATGGAGTGGGAATAGTACATTTTATCCTTCCGCTATCCAACATTTTCCTTGCTGTTGCACTCACTGGAGTGGGAATAGTAATTGCTATCACTCTGCTATCCAACACTATCCCTACTGTTGAATTACCTGGAGTGGGAATAGTAATTTTTACCCCTCCTCTATCCAACACTTTCTCTACTGTTGCAGTTTCTGGAGTGGGAATACATCTTTTTACCCCTCCGTTATCCAACACTTATCCTACTGTTGCCTTCAGTGGAGTGGGAATACTAATTTTTACCCCTCCGCTATCCAACATTTTCCCTACTGTTGCACTCACTGGAGTGGGAATAGTAATTTTTACTTCTCCGCTATCCAACACGTATCCTACTGTTGCACTCAGTGCAGTGGGAATAGTCATTTTTACCCATCCGCTATCCAACACTTTCCCTACTATTGCTCAAACTGCAGTGGGAATAGTAATTATTACCCCTCCGCTATCCAACATTTTCCCTACTGTTGCACTCTTTGCAGTGGCAACAGTTATTTTTGCCCCTCCATCAATCCAACACTTTCCCTACTGTTGCTTTCACTGGAGTGGGAATAGTAAATTTTACCCCTCCACTATCCAACACTTTCCCTACTGTTGCCCTCACTGGAGTTGGAATAGTAATTTTTACCTCTCCGCTATCCAGCATGTATCCTACTGTTGCACTCAGTGAAGTGGGAATAGTAATTTTACCCCTCCACTATCCAACACTTTCCCTACTGTTGCTCTTACTGGAGTGGGAATAGTAAATTTTACCTCTCAGCTATCCAACACTTTCCCTACTGTTGCACTTAATGGATTGGAAATAGTAAATTTTACCCTCGGCTATCCAACACTTTCCCTACTGTTGCACTCACTGGAGTGGGAATAGTAATTTTTACTTCTCCGCTATCCAACACGTATCCTACTGTTGCACTCAGTGGAGTTGGAATAGTCATTTTTACCCATCCGCTATCCAACACTTTCCCTACTATTGCTCATACTGCAGTGGGAATAGTAATTTTTACCCCTCCGCTATCCAACATTTTCCCTACTGTTGCACTCTTTGCAGTGGCAATAGTTATTTTTGCCCCTCCGTCAATCCAACACTTTCCCTACTGTTGCTTTCACTGCAGTGGGAATAGTAAATTTTACCCCTCCACTATCCAACACTTTCCCTAATGTTGCACTCACTGGAGTTGGAATAGTAATATTTACCCCTCCGCTATCCAGCACTTTCCCTACTGTTGCACTCAGTGTAGTGGGAATAGTAATTTTTACCCCTCTGCTATCCAACACTTTCCCTACTCTTGCTCTTAATGGAGTGGGAATAGTACATTTTATCCTTCCGCTATCCAACACTTTCCTTGCTGTCGCACTCACTGCAGTGGGAATTGTAATTTTTATCCCTCCGCTATCCAACACTTTCCCTACTGTTGAATTCACTGGAGTGGGAATAGTAATTTTTACCCTTCCTCTATCCAACACTTTCTCTACTGTTGCAGTAACTGGAGTGGGAATAAATCTTTTTACCCTCCGTTATCCAACAATTATCCTACTGGTGCATTCAGTGGAGTGGGAATACTAATTTATAACCCTCCGCTATCCAACATTTTCCCTACTGTTGCACTCTTTAAAGTGGGAATAGTAATTTTTGCCCCTCCGCTATCCAACATTTTCCCTACTGTTGCACTCTTTGGAGGCGGAATAGTAATTTTTGCCCCTCCGCTATCCAACACTTTCCCTACTGTTGCTCTCACTGGAGTGGGAATTGTAAATTTTACCCCTCCGCTATCCAACACTTTCCCTACTGTTGCACTCACTGGAGTATGAATAGTAATTTTCACCTCTCAGCTATCCAACACTTATCCTACTGTTGCACTCAGTGGAGTGTGAATAGTAATTTTTACCCCTCCGCTATTCAACACTTTCTCTACTGTTGCTCTTACTGGAGAGTGAATAGTATTTTTTACCGCTCCGCTATCCAACACTTTCCCTACTGTGGCACTCACCTGAGTGGGAATAGTAATTTTTACCCCTCGCTATCCAACACTTTCCCTACTGTTGCACTCACTGGAGTTGGAATTGTAAATATAATTATTTTGCTATCCAACACTCTCCCTACTGTTGCTCTCACTTAAGTAGGAGTAGTACATTTTACCCCTCTGCTATCAACACTTTCCCTACTGTTGCACTCACTTGAGTTGGAATAGTAATTTTTTGCCCACCGCTATCCAGCACTTTCCCTACCGTTGTCCTCACTGGAGTGGGAATAGTAATTTTTACTTCTCCGCTATCCAACACGTATCCTACTGTTGCACTCAGTGGAGTGGCTATAGTAATTTTTACCCATCCGCTATCCAGCACTTTCTCTACTGTTGATCTTATTGCAGTGGGAATACTAATTTTTGCCCCTCAGCTATCCAATACTTTCTCTACTGTTGCTCTCAATGTATTGGGAAAAGTAAATTTTACGCCTCCTCTACATAACACTTTCCCAACTGTTGCACTCACTGGAGTTGGAATAGTAATTTTTACCCCTCCACTATCCAGCACTTTCCCTACTGTTGCACTCACTGGATTGGGAATAGTAATTTTCACCTCTCCGCTATTCAACACTTATCCTACTGTTGCACTCAGTGGAGTTGGAATAGTAATTTTTACCTTTCTGCTATCCAACAAGTTCCCTACTTTTGCACTCTCTTGAGTGGGAATAGTAATTTTTACCCCTCCGCTGTACAACACTTTCCCTACTGTTGAACTCACTGGAGTGGGAATATTTTTTTACCCGTCCGCTTTCCAACACTTATCTTACTGTTGCATTCAGTGTAGTGGGAATACTAATTTTTACCCATCAGTTATCCAACATTTTTCCTACTGTTGCACCTTCTGGAGTGGGAATAGTACTTTTTGCCCCTCTGTCAATTCAACACTTTCCCTACTGTTGCTCTCACTGGAGTGGGAATAGTAAATTTTACTGCTCCGCTATCCAACACTGCCTACTGTTGCACTCGCTGGAGTTGGAATAGTAATTTTTAGCCCTTTGCTATCCAGCCCTTTCCCTACTATTGCACTCACTGGAGTGGGAATAGTAATGTTTACCCCTCCGCTATCCAACACTTTCCCTACTGTTGCTCTTAATGGAGTGGGAATAGTACATTTTACCCCTCCAAAAACCAACACTTTCCCTGCTGTTGCACTCACTGGAGTCGGAATAGTAATTTTTACCCCTCTGGGATCCAACACTTTCCCTACTGTTGCACTCACTGGAGTGGGAATAGTAATTTTTGCCCCTCCGCTATCCAACACTTTCCCTGCTGTTGCACTCACTGGAGTGGGAATACATCTTTTTACCCCTCCATTATCCAACACTTATCCTACTTTTGCATTCAGTGGAGTGGGAATACTAATTTTTACCCCTCTGCTGTCCAACATTTTCCCTAATGTTCCACTCTTTGGAGTGGGAATAGTAATTTTTGCCACTCCGCTATCCAACACTTTCCCTACTGTTGCTCTCACTGGAGTGGGAATAGTACATTTTCAACCTCCACTATCCAGCACTTTGCCTACTGTTGCACTCACTGGAGTGGGAATAGTAATTTTTACCTCCCGCTATCCAACACTTATACTACTGTTGCACTCAGTGGAGTGGGAATAGTCATTTTTACCCATCCGCTATCCAACACTTTCCCTAATGTTGCTCTTCCTGGAATGGGAATAGTAATTTTTACCCCTCCTCTATCTAACACTTTCCCTACTGTTGCTCTTACTGAAGTGGGAATAGTAATTTTTTCTCTCTGCTATACTGCACTTTCCCTACTGTTGCACTAATTGGAGTTGAAATAGTAATTTTTACCTCTCTGCTATCCAAATCTTTCCCTATTGTTGCACTCTCTGGAGTAGGAATAGTAATTTTTACACCTCCGCTATCCAACACTTTCTGTACTGTTGCACTCACTGGAGTGGGAATACTTTTTTTACTCCTCTGTTATCCAACACTTATCTTACTGTTACATTCAGTGGAGTGGGAATACTAATTTTTACCCCTCTGCTATCCAACACTTTCTCTACTGTTGCACTCACTGGAGTTGTAATAGTAAATATAATTATTTTGCTATCCAACATTTTCCCTACTGTTGCTCTCACTGGAGTGAGAGTAGTAAATTTTACCCCTCTGCAATCCAACACTTTCCCTACTGTTGCACTCACTGGAGTTGGAATCTTAATATTTACCCCTCCACTATCCAACACTTTCACTACTGCTGCACTCACTGGAGTGAAAATACATCTTTTACCCCTCCATTATCCAACACTTATCCTACTGTTGCATTCAGTGAAGTGGGAATACTAATTTTTACCCCTCCGCTATCCAACACTTTCCCTACTGTTGCACTCACCTGAGTGGCAATAGTCATTTTTACCTCTCCGTTATTCAACACTTATCCTACTGTTGCACTCAGAGGAGTGGGAATAGTAATTTTTACCTCTCCGCTATCCGACACGTATCCTACTGTTGCAGTCAGTGGAGTGGGAATAGTAATCTTTACCTCTCCACTATCCAAAACTTATCCTACTGTTGCATTCAGTGGAGTTGGAATACTAATTTTTACCCCTCCGCTATCTAAAACTCTCCCTACTGTTGCTCTCACTGGAGTTGGGATAGTAACATTTAAACCTCCTCTATCCAACACTTTCCCTACTGTTGCTCTTACTGAAGTGGAAATAGTAATTTTTATCTCTCCGCTATCCTGCACTTTCCCTACTGTTGCATTCAATGGATTGGGAATAGTAATTTTTACGTCTCCGCTATCCAACACTTTCCCTACTGTTGCATTCAATGGATTGGGAATAGTAAATTTTACCCCTCCGCTATCCAACACTTTCCCTACTGTTGCACTCACTGCAGTGGGAATAGTAATTTTTACCCCTCCGCTATCCAACAAGTATCCTACTGTTGCACTCAGTGGAGTGGGAATAGTAAATTTTACCCCTCCGCTATCCAACACTTTCCCTACTGTTGCACTCACTGCAGTGGGAATAGTAAGTTTTACCCCTCCGCTATCCAACATTTTCCCTACTGTTGCACTCTTTGCAGTGGCAATAGTTATTTTTGCCCCTCCGTCAATCCAACACTTTCCCTACTGTTGCTTTCACTGGAGGGGTAATAGTATATTTTACCCCTCCACTATCCAACACTTTCCCTACTGTTGCACTCACTGGAGTTAGAATAGTAATATTTACCCCTCCGCTATCCAGCACTTTCCCTACTGTTGCACTCAGTGGAGTGGGAATAGTAATTTTTGCCCCTCTGCTATCCAACACTTTCCCTACTCTTGCTCTTAATGGAGTGGGAATAGTACATTTTATCCTTCCGCTATCCAACACTTTCCTTGCTGTTGCACTCACTGGAGTGGGAATAGTAATTTTTATCACTCTGCTATCCAACACTATCCCTACTGTTGAATTCACTGGAGTGGCAATAGTAATTTTTACCCCTCCTCTATCCAACACTTTCTCTACTGTTGCAGTAACTGGAGTGGGAATACATCTTTTTACCCCTCCGTTATCCAACACTTATCCTACTGTTGCCTTCAGTGGAGTGGGAATACTAATTTTTACCCCTCCGCTATCCAACATTTTCCCTACTGTTGCACTCTTTGGAGGCGGGATAGTAATTTTTGCCCCTCCGCTATCCATCACTTTCCCTACTGTTGTTCTCACTGGAGTGGGAATAGTAAATGTTACCCCTCTGCTATCCAACACTTTCCCTACTGTTGCACTCACTGGAGTTGGAATAGTAATTTTTATGCCTACACTATCCAGCACTTTCCCTACTGTTGCACTCACTGGAGTTGGAATAGTAAATATAATTATTTTGCTATCCAACACTTTCCCTACTGTTTCTCTCACTTAAGTGGGAGTAGTACATTTTACCCCTCTGCTATCAACACTTTCCCTACTGTTGCACTCACTTGAGTTGGAATAGTAATTTTTACCCCTCCGCTATCCAGCACTTTCCCTACCGTTGTCCTCAATGTAGTGGGAATAGTAATTTTTACCTCTCCGCTATCCAACACGTATCCTACTGTTGCACTCAGTGGAGTGGGTATAGTAATTTTTACCCATCCGCAATCCAGCACTTTCTCTACTGTTGCTCTTACTGCAGTGGGAATACTAATTTTTGCCCCTCTGCTATCCAATACTTTCTCTAGTGTCGCTCTCAATGTATTGGGAATAGTAAATTTTACCCCTCCACTACCCAACACTTTCCCAACTGTTGCACTCACTGGAGTTGGAATAGTAATCTTTACCCCTCCACTATCCAGCACTTTCCCTACTGTTGCACTCACTGGAGTGGGAATAGTAATTTTTACCTCTCCGCTATTCAACACTTATCCTACTGTTGCACTCAAGTGGATTGGGAATAGAAATTTTGACCCCTCCGCTATCCAACACTTTCCCTACTCTTGCTCTTAATGGAGTGGGTATAGTAATTATTACCCCTCCGCTATCCTGCACTTTCCCTACTGTTGCAATCACTGGAGTTGGAATAGTAATTTTTACCTTTTTGCTATCCAATAAGTTCCCTACTGTTGCACTCTCTCGAGTGGGAATAGTGAATTTTACCCCTCCGCTATCCAACACTTTCCATACTGTTGCACTCTTTGGAGTGGGAATAGTAATTTTAGCCAATCCGCTATTTCACACTTTCCCTACTGTTGCTCTCACTGGAGTTGGAATAGTACATTTTAAACCTCTGCTATCCAACACTTTCCCTACTTTTGCACTCACTGGAGTTGGTATAGTAATTTTTACCCCTCCACTATCCAGCACTTTCCCTACTGTTGCACTCACTGGAGTGGAAATAGTAATTTTTACCTGTCCGCTATCCAACACTTATCCTACTGTTGCACTCAGTGGAGTGTTAATAGTAATTTGTACCCCTCCGCTATCCAACACTTTCCCTACTGTTGCTCTTACTAGAGTGGGAATACTAATTTTTACCCCTCCTCTATCCAACACTTTCCCTACTGTTGCTCTTACTGAAGTGGAAATAGTAATTTTTATCTCTCCGCTATCCTGCACTTTCCCTACTGTTGCATTCAATGGATTGGGAATAGTAAATTTTACCTCTCTGCTATCCAACACTTTCCCTACTGTTGCACTCTGTGGAGTGCAAACATTAATTTTTACCCCTCCGCTATCCTACATTTTACCTAATTTTGCACTCTTTGGAGTGGGAAAAGTAATTTTTACTCCTCAACCATCAAACACTTGCCCTACTGTTGCTCTCACAGGAGTGGGAATAGTAAATTTTACTCCTCAGCTATCCAACACTTTCCCTACTGTTGCACTCTTTGGAGTGGGATTAGTAATTTTTACCCCTCCGCTATCCAACACTTTCCCTTCTGTTGCTCTCACTGGAGTGGGAATAGTAAATTTTACCCATCCGCTATCCAACACTTATCCTACTGTTGCAAATAGTGTAGTGGGAATAGTAATTTTTACCCCTCCATTATCCAACACTTTCCCTACTGTTGCTCTTACTGGAGTGGGAATAGTAATATTTACCCCTCCGCTATCCAGCACTTTCCCTAATGTTGCACTCAGTGGAGTGGGAATAGTAATTTTTACCTCTCTGCTATCCAACACTTTCCCTACTCTTGCTCTTAATGGAGTGGGAATAGTACATTTTATCCTTCATCTATCGAACACTTTCCTTGCTCTTGCACTCACTGGAGTGGGAATAGTAATTTTTATCCCTCCGCTATCCAACACTTTCCCTACTGTTGAATTCACTGGAATGGGAATAGTAATTTTTACCCTTCCTCTATCCAACACTTTCTCTACTGTTGCAGTAACTGGAGTGGGAATACATTTTTTTACCCCTCCGTTATCCAACACTTATCCTACTGTTGCATTCAGTGGAGTGGGAATACTAATTTTTACCCCTCCGCTATCCAACATTTTCCCTACTGTTGCACTCTTTAGAGTGGGAATAGTAATTTTTGCCCCTCCGCTATCCAACATTTTCCCTACTGTTGCACTCTTTGGAGTGGAAATAGTAATTTTTACCTCTCTGCTATCCAACACTTATCCTACTGTTGCACTCAGTGGAGTGTGAATAGTAATTTTTAACCCTCCGCTATCCAACACTTTCCCTACTGTTGCTCTTACTGGAGAGTGAATAGTATTTTTTACCCCTCCGCTATCCAACACTTTCCCTACTGTTGCACTCACCTGAGTGGGAATAGTAATTTTTACCCCTCGCTATGCAACACTTTCCCTACTGTTGCACTCACTGGAGTTGGAATTGTAAATATAATTACTTTGCTATCCAACACTTTCCCTACTGTTGCTCTCACTTAAGTGGGAGTAGTACATGTTACCCCTCTGCTATCAACACTTTCCCTACTGTTGCACTCACTTGAGTTGGAAGAGTAATTTTTACCCCTCCGCTATCCAGCACTTTCCCTACCATTGTCCTCACTGGGGTGGGAATAGTAATTTTTACCTCTCCGCTATCCAATACTTTCTCTACTGTCGCTCTCAATGTATTGGGAATAGTAAATTTTACGCCTCCACTACCCAACACTTTCCCAACTGTTGCACTCACTGGAGTTGGAATAGTAATTTTTACCCCTCCACTATCCAGCTCTTTCCCTACTGTTGCACTCACTGGATTGGGAATAGTAATTTTCACCTCTCCGCTATTCAACACTTATCCTATTGTTGCACTCAGTGGAGTGGGAATAGTAATTTTTACCCCTCCACTATCCAACACTTTCCCTACTCTTGCTCTTAATGGAGTGGGTATAGTAATTTTACCCCTCCGCTATCCTACACTTTCCCTACTGTTGCAATCACTGGAGTTGGAATAGTAATTTTTACCTTTCTGCTATCCAACAAGTTCCCTACTGTTGCACTCTCTTGAGTGGGAATAGTAATTTTTACCCCTCCACTATACAACACTTTCCCTACTGTTGCACTCACTGGAGTGGGAATACATTTTTTTACCCCTCCGCTTTCCAACACTTATCTTACTGTTGCGTTCAGTGGAGTGGGAATACTAATTTTTACCCATCAGCTATCCAACATTTTTCCTACTGTTGCACTGTCTGGAGTGGGAATAGTAATTTTTGCCCCTCTGTCAATCCAACACTTTCCCTACTGTTGCTCTCACTGGAGTGGGAATAGTAAATTTTACTGGTCTGCTATCAAACACTGCCTACTGTTGCACTCGCTGGAGTTGGAATAGTAATTTTTAGCGCTCCGCTATCCAGCCCTTTCCCTACTATTGCACTCACTGGAGTGGGAATAGTAATGTTTACCCCTCCGCTATCCAACACTTTCCCTACTGTTGCTCTTAATGGAGTGGGAATAGTACATTTTACCCCTCCGAAAACCAACACTTTCCCTGCTGTTGCACTCACTGGAGTCGGAATAGTAATTTTCACCCCTCCGGTATCCAACACTTTCCCTACTGTTGCACTCACTGGAGTGGGAATAGTAATTTTTGCCCCTCCTCTATCCAACACTTTCCCTACTGTTGCACTCACTGGAGCGGGAATACATCTTTTTACCCCTCCATTATCCAACACTTATCCTACTTTTGCATTCAGTGGAGTGAGAATAGAAATTTTTACCCATCCGCTATCCAACGCTTTCCCTAATGTTGCTCTTCCTGGAGTGGAAATAGTAATTTTTACCCCTCCTCTATCCAACACTTTCCCTACTGTTGCTCTTCCTGAAGTGGGAATAGTAATTTTTTTCTCTCTGCTATACTGCACTTTCCCTACTGTTGCACTCATTGGAGTTGGAATAGTAATTTTTACCTCTCTGCTATCCAAAACTTTCCCTATTGTTGCACTCTCTGGAGTAGGAATAGTAATTTTTACCCCTCCGCTATCCAACACTTTCTGTACTGTTGCACTCACTGGAGTGGGAATACTTTTTTTTACTACTCTGTTATCCAACACGTATCTTACTGTTACATTCAGTGGAGTGGGAATACTAATTTTTACCCTTCTGCTATCCAACACTTTCCCTACTGTTGCACTCACTGGAGTTGTAATAGTAAATATAATATTTTGCTATCCAACACTTTCCCTACTGTTGCTCTCACTGGAGTGGGAGTAATAAATTTTACCCCTCTGCGTTCCAACACTTTCCCTACTGTTGCACTCACTGGAGTTGGAATATTAATATTTACCCCTCCACTATCCAACACTTTCACTACTGTTGCACTCACTGGAGTGAAAATACATCTTTTTAACCCCTCCATTATCCAACACTTATCCTACTGTTGCATTCAGTGAAGTGGGAATATTAATATTTACCCCTCCACTATCCAACACTTTCACTACTGTTGCACTCACTGGAGTGAAAATACATCTTTTACCCCTCCATTATCCAACACTTATCCTACTGTTGCATTCAGTGAAGTGGGAATACTAATTTTTACCCCTTCGCTATCCAACATTTTCCCTACTGTTGCACTCTTTGGAGGGGGAATAGTAATTTTTGCCCCTCCGCTATCCAACACTTTCCCTACTGTTGCTCTCACTGGAGTGGGAATAGTAAATTTTACCCCTCCGCTATCCAACACTTTCCCTACTGTTACACTCACTGGAGTTGGAATAGTCATTTTTATGCCAACACTATCCAGCTCTTTCCCTACTGTTGCACTCACTGGAGTGGGAATAGTAATTTTCACCTCTCCGCTATCCAACACTTATCCTACTGTTGCACTCAGTGGAGTGTGAATAGTAATTTTTACCCCTCCGCTATCCAACACTTTTCCTACTGTTCCTCTTACTGGAGAGGGAATAGTAGTTTTTTACCCCTTCGCTATCCAACACTTTCCGTACTATTGCTCACCTGAGTGGCAATAGTAATTTTTACCCCTCCGCTATGCAACACTTTCCCTACTGTTACATTCAGTGGAGTTGGAATACTAATTTTTACCCCTCCGCTATCCAACTTTTTACCTACTGTTGCAGTCTTTGGAGTGGGAATAGTAATTTTAGCCCCTCCTCTATCCAACACTTTCCCTACTGTTGCTCTCACTGGAGTGGGGATAGTAAATTTTAAACCTCCGCTATCTAACACTTCCCCTACTTTCGCACTCACTGGAGTTGGGATAGTAATTTTTACCCCTCCACTATCCAGCACTTTCCCTACTGTTGCACCCACTGGAGTGGAAATAGTAATTTTTACCTCTCTGCTATCCAACACTTATCCTACTGTTGCACTCAGTGGAGTGGGAATAGTAATTTTTACCCCTCCGATATCCAACACTTTCCCTACTGTTGCTCTTACAGGAGTGGGAATAGTAATTTTTATCTCTCCGCTATCCTGCACTTTCCCTACTGTTGTACTCACTGGAGTGGAAATAGTAATTTTTACCTCTCTGCTATCCAACACTTATCCTACTGTTGCACTCAGTGGAGTGGGAATAGTAATTTTTACCCCTCCGATATCCAACACTTTCCTACTGTTGCCCTTACGGGAGTGGGAATACTAATTTTTACCCCTCCTCTATCCAACACTTTCCCTACTGTTGCTCTTACTGAAGTGGAAATAGTAATTTTTATCTCTCCGCTATCCTGCACTTTCCCTACTGTTGTACTCACTGGATTGGGAATAGTAAATTTTACCTCTCAGCTATCCAACACTTATCCTACTGTTGCACTCAGTGGAGTGGGAGTAGTAATTTTTACCCCTCCGATATCCAACTCTTTCCCTACTGTTGCTCTTACGGGAGTGGGAATAGTAATTTTTACCCTTCCTCTATCCAACACTTTCCCTACTGTTGCTCTTACAGGAGTGGGAATAGTAATTTTTATCTCTCCGCTATCATGCACTTTCCCTAATGTTGTACTCACTGGAGTTGGAATAGTAATTTTTACCTCTCTGCTATCCAACACTTATCCTACTGTTACATTCAGTGGAGTGCAAACATTAATTTTTACCCATCCGCTATCCTACATTTTACCTACTGTTGCACTCTTTGGAGTGGGAAAAGTCATTTTTACTCCTCAACCATCCAACACTTTCCCTACTGTTGCTCTCATTGGAGTGGGAATAGTAAATTTTACCCCTCAGCTATCCAACACTTTCCCTACTGTTGCACTCTTTGGAGTGGGATTAGTAATTTGTACCCCTCCACTATCCAACACTTTCCCTTCTGTTGCTCTCACTGGAGTGGTAATAGTACATTTTACCCATCCGCTATCCAACACTTTCTCTACTGTTGCACTCACTGGAGTTGGAATAGTAATTTATACCCCTCCGCAATCCAACACTTATCCTACTGTTGCACTCAGTGAAGTGGGAATAGTAATTTTTACCCCTCCACTATCCAACACTTTCCCTACTGTTGCTCTTACTGGAGTGGGAATAGTAAATTTTACATCTCCGCTATCCAACACTTTCCCTACTGTTGCACTCACTGAAGTGGCAATAGTCATTTTTACCCCTCCACTATCTAACACTTTCCCTACTGTTGCACTCACTGGAGTGGGTATTCATTCTTTTACCCCTCCACTATCCAACACTTTACCTACTGTTGCTCTTACTGGAGTTGGAATAGTAAATTTTTCCTCTCCGCTATCCAACACTTTCACTACTGTTGCCCTTACTGGAGTTGGAATAGTAATTTTTAACTCGCCGCTATCCAACACTTATCCTACTGTTGCACTCAGTGAAGTGGGAATAGTAATTTTTTCTCCTCCACTATCCAACATTTTCCCTACTGTTGCTCTTACTGGAGTGGGAATAGTAAATGTTACCCCTCTGCTATCCAACACTTTCCCTACTGTTGCTCTTACTGGAGTTGCAAAAGTAATTTTTACTCCTCCACTATCCAACACTTTCCCTACTGTTGCCCTCACTGAAGTTGGAATAGTAATTTTTACCTATCCACTATCCAACACTTATCCTACTGTTGCACTCAGTGAAGTGGGAATAGTTATTTTTACTCCTCCACTATCCAACATTTTCCCTACTGTTGCTCTTACTGGAGTGGGTTAGTAAATTTTACCTCTCCGCTATCGAACACTTTTCCTACTGTTGCACTCAATGGATTGGGAATAGTAAATTTTACCCTCCGCTATCCAACACTTTCCCTACTGTTGCACTCACTGGAGTGGGAATAGTAATTTTTACCTCTCCGCTATCCAACACGTATCCTACTGTTCCACTCAGTGGAGTGGGAATAGTCATTTTTACCCATCCGCTATCCAACACTTTCCCTACTATTGCTCTTACTGCAGTGGGAATAGTAATTTTTACCCCTCCGCTATCCAACATTTTCCCTACTGTTGCACTCTTTGCAGTGGCAATAGTTATTTTTGCCCCTCCGTCAATCCAACACTTTCCCTACTGCTGCTTTCACTGTAGTGGGAATAGTAAATTTTACCCCTCCATTATCCAACACTTTCCCTACTGTTGCACTCACTGGAGTTGGAATAGCAATATTTAACCCTCCGCTATCCAGCACTTTGCCTACTGTTGCACTCAGTGGAGTGGGAATAGTAATTTTTACTCCTCTGCTATCCAACACTTTCCCTACTCTTGCTCTTAATGGAGTGGGAATAGTACATTTTATCCTTCCGCTATCCAACACTTTCCTTGCTGTTGCACTCACTGGAGTGGGAATAGTAATTTTTATCCCTCCGCTATCCAACACTTTCCCTACTGTTGAATTCACTGGAGTGGGAATAGTAATTTTTACCCTTCCTCTATCCAACACTTTCTCTACTGTTGCAGTAACTGGAGTGGGAATAAATCTTTTTACCCCTCCGTTATCCAACACTTATCATACTGTTGCATTCAGTGGAGTGGGAATACAAATTTTTACCCCTCCGCTATCCAACATTTTCCCTACTGTACCACTCTTTAGAGTGGGAATAGTAATTTTTGCCCCTCCGCTATCCAACATTTTCCCTACTGTTGCACTCTTTGGAGGCGGAATAGTAATTTTTGCCCCTCCGCTATCCAACACTTTCCCTACTGTTGCTCTCACTGGAGTGGGAATTGTAAATTGTACCCCTCCGCTATCCAACACTTTCCCAACTGTTGCACTCACTGGAGTGGGAATAGTATTTTTCACCTCTCACCTATCTAACACTTATCCTACTGTTGCACTCAGTGGAGTGTGAATAGTAATTTTTACCCCTCCGCTATCCAACACTTTCCCTACTGTTGCTCTTACTGGAGAGTGAATAGTAGTTTTTTGCCCCTACGCTATCCAACACTTTCCCTACTGTTGCACTCACCTGAGTGGGAATAGTAATTATTACCTCTCGCTATCCAACACTTTCCCTACTGTTGCACTCACTGGAGTTGGAATTGTAAATATAATTATTTTGCTATCCAACACTTTCCCTACTGTTGCTCTCACTTAAGTGGGAGTAGTAAATGTTACCCCTCTGCTATCAACACTTTCCCTACTGTTGCAGTCACTTGAGGTGGAATAGTAATTTTTAACCCTCCGCTATCCAGCACTTTCACTACCGTTGTCCTCACTGGGGTGGGAATAGTATATTTTACCTCTCTGCTATCCAACACGTATCCTACTGTTGCACTCAGTGGAGTGGGTATAGTCATGTTTACCCATCCGCTATCCAGCACTTTCTCTACTGTTGCTCTTACTGCAGTGGGAATACTACTTTTTGCCCCTCCGCTATCCAATACTTTCTCTACTGTCGCTCTCAATGTATTGGGAATAGTACATTTTACGCCTCCACTACCCAACACTTTCCCAACTGTTGCACTCACTGGAGTTGGAATAGTAATTTTTACCCCTCCACTATCCAGCACTTTCCCTACTGTTGCACTCACTGGAGTGGGAATAGTAATTTTTACCTCTCCGCTATTCAACACTTATCCTACTGTTGCACTCAGTGGAGTGGGAATAGGAATTTTTACCCCTCCACTATCCAACACTTTCCCTACTCTTGCTCTTAATGGAGTGGGTATAGTAATTTTTACCCCTCCGCTATCCTGCACTTTCCCTACTGTTGCAATCACTGGAGTTGGAATAGTATTGTTTACCTTTCTGCTATCCAACAAGTTCCCTACTGTTGCACTCTCTTGATTGGGAATAGTAATTTTTACCCCTCCGCTATACAACACTTTCCCTACTGTTGCACTCACTGGAGTGGGAATACATTTTTTTACCCCTCCGCTTTCCAACACTTATCTTACTGTTGCATTCAGTGTAGTGGGAATACTAATTTTTATCCGTCTGCTATCCAACACTTTCCCTACTCTTGCTCTTAATGGAGTGGGAATAGTACATTTTATCCTTCCGCTATCCAACACTTTCCTTGCTGTTGCACTCACTGGAGTGGGAATAGTAATTTTTATCCCTCCGCTATCCAACACTTTCCCTACTGTTGAATTCACTGGAGTGGGAATAGTATTTTTTACCCTTCCTCTATCCAACACTTTCTCTACTGTTGCAGTAACTGGAGTGGGAATAAATCTTTGTACCCCTCCGTTATCAAACACTTATCCTACTGTTGCATTCAGTGGATTGGGAATAGTAATTTTTGCCCCTCCGTTATCCAACATTTTCCCTACTGTTGCACTCTTTGGAGGCGGAATAGTAATTTTTGCCCCTCCGCTATCCAACACTTTCCCTACTGTTGCACTCACTGAAGTGGCAATAGTCATTTTTACCCCTCCACTATCTAACACTTTCCCTACTGTTGCACTCACTGGAGTGGGTATTCATTCTTTTACCCCTCCACTATCCAACACTTTACCTACTGTTGCTCTTACTGGAGTTGGAATAGTAAATTTTTCCTCTCCGCTATCCAACACTTTCACTACTGTTGCCCTTACTGGAGTTGGAATAGTAATTTTAACTCGCCGCTATCCAACACTTATCCTACTGTTGCACTCAGTGAAGTGGGAATAGTAATTTTTCTCCTCCACTATCCAACATTTTCCCTACTGTTGCTCTTACTGGAGTGGGAATAGTAAATGTTACCCCTCTGCTATCCAACACTTTCCCTACTGTTGCTCTTACTGGAGTTGCAATAGTAATTTTTACTCCTCCACTATCCAACACTTTCCCTACTGTTGCCCTCACTGAAGTTGGAATAGTAATTTTTACCTATCCGCTATCCAACACTTATCCTACTGTTGCACTCAGTGAAGTGGGAATAGTTATTTTTACTCCTCCACTATCCAACATTTTCCCTACTGTTGCTCTTACTGGAGTGGGTTAGTAAATTTTACCTCTCCGCTATCGAACACTTTTCCTACTGTTGCACTCAATGGATTGGGAATAGTAAATTTTACCCTCCGCTATCCAACACTTTCCCTACTGTTGCACTCACTGGAGTGGGAATAGTAATTTTTACCTCTCCGCTATCCAACACGTATCCTACTGTTCCACTCAGTGGAGTGGGAATAGTCATTTTTACCCATCCGCTATCCAACACTTTCCCTACTATTGCTCTTACTGCAGTGGGAATAGTAATTTTTACCCCTCCGCTATCCAACATTTTCCCTACTGTTGCACTCTTTGCAGTGGCAATAGTTATTTTTGCCCCTCCGTCAATCCAACACTTTCCCTACTGCTGCTTTCACTGTAGTGGGAATAGTAAATTTTACCCCTCCATTATCCAACACTTTCCCTACTGTTTCACTCACTGGAGTTGGAATAGCAATATTTAACCCTCCGCTATCCAGCACTTTGCCTACTGTTGCACTCAGTGGAGTGGGAATAGTAATTTTTACTCCTCTGCTATCCAACACTTTCCCTACTCTTGCTCTTAATGGAGTGGGAATAGTACATTTTATCCTTCCGCTATCCAACACTTTCCTTGCTGTTGCACTCACTGGAGTGGGAATAGTAATTTTTATCCCTCCGCTATCCAACACTTTCCCTACTGTTGAATTCACTGGAGTGGGAATAGTAATTTTTACCCTTCCTCTATCCAACACTTTCTCTACTGTTGCAGTAACTGGAGTGGGAATAAATCTTTTTACCCCTCCGTTATCCAACACTTATCATACTGTTGCATTCAGTGGAGTGGGAATACTAATTTTTACCCCTCCGCTATCCAACATTTTCCCTACTGTACCACTCTTTAGAGTGGGAATAGTAATTTTTGCCCCTCCGCTATCCAACATTTTCCCTACTGTTGCACTCTTTGGAGGCGGAATAGTAATTTTTGCCCCTCCGCTATCCAACACTTTCCCTACTGTTGCTCTCAGTGGAGTGGGAATTGTAAATTGTACCCCTCCGCTATCCAACACTTTCCCAACTGTTGCACTCACTGGAGTGGGAATAGTATTTTTCACCTCTCACCTATCTAACACTTATCCTACTGTTGCACTCAGTGGAGTGTGAATAGTAATTTTTACCCCTCCGCTATCCAACACTTTCCCTACTGTTGCTCTTACTGGAGAGTGAATAGTAGTTTTTTGCCCCTACGCTATCCAACACTTTCCCTACTGTTGCACTCACCTGAGTGGGAATAGTAATTATTACCTCTCGCTATCCAACACTTTCCCTACTGTTGCACTCACTGGAGTTGGAATTGTAAATATAATTATTTTGCTATCCAACACTTTCCCTACTGTTGCTCTCACTTAAGTGGGAGTAGTAAATGTTACCCCTCTGCTATCAACACTTTCCCTACTGTTGCAGTCACTTGAGGTGGAATAGTAATTTTTAACCCTCCGCTATCCAGCACTTTCACTACCGTTGTCCTCACTGGGGTGGGAATAGTATATTTTACCTCTCTGCTATCCAACACGTATCCTACTGTTGCACTCAGTGGAGTGGGTATAGTCATGTTTACCCATCCGCTATCCAGCACTTTCTCTACTGTTGCTCTTACTGCAGTGGGAATACTAATTTTTGCCCCTCCGCTATCCAATACTTTCTCTACTGTCGCTCTCAATGTATTGGGAATAGTACATTTTACGCCTCCACTACCCAACACTTTCCCAACTGTTGCACTCACTGGAGTTGGAATAGTAATTTTTACCCCTCCACTATCCAGCACTTTCCCTACTGTTGCACTCACTGGAGTGGGAATAGTAATTTTTACCTCTCCGCTATTCAACACTTATCCTACTGTTGCACTCAGTGGAGTGGGAATAGGAATTTTTACCCCTCCGCTATCCAGCACTTTCCCTACTGTTGAATTCACTGGAGTGGGAATAGTAATTTTTACCCTTCCTCTATCCAACACTTTCTCTACTGTTGCAGTAACTGGAGTGGGAATAAATCTTTTTACCCCTCCGTTATCCAACACTTATCCTACTGTTGCATTCAGTGGAGTGGGAATACAAATTTTTACCCCTCCGCTATCCAACATTTTCCCTACTGTACCACTCTTTAGAGTGGGAATAGTAATTTTTGCCCCTCCGCTATCCAACATTTTCCCTACTGTTGCACTCTTTGGAGGCGGAATAGTAATTTTTGCCCCTCCGCTATCCAACACTTTCCCTACTGTTGCTCTCACTGGAGTGGGAATTGTAAATTGTACCCCTCCGCTATCCAACACTTTCCCAACTGTTGCACTCACTGGAGTGGGAATAGTAATTTTCACCTCTCAGCTATCTAACACTTATCCTACTGTTGCACTCAGTGGAGTGTGAATAGTAATTTTTACCCCTCCGCTATCCAACACTTTCCCTACTGTTGCTCTTACTGGAGAGTGAATAGTAGTTTTTTGCCCCTACGCTATCCAACACTTTCCCTACTGTTGCACTCACCTGAGTGGGAATAGTAATTATTACCTCTCGCTATCCAACACTTTCCCTACTGATGCACTGACTGGAGTTGGAATTGTAAATATAATTATTTTCCTATCCAACACTTTCCCTACTGTTGCTCTCACTTAAGTGGGAGTAGTAAATGTTACCCCTCTGCTATCAACACTTTCCCTACTGTTGCAGTCACTTGAGGTGGAATAGTAATTTTTACCCCTCCGCTATCCAGCACTTTCCCTACCGTTGTCCTCACTGGGGTGGGAATAGTATATTTTACCTCTCTGCTATCCAACACGTATCCTACTGTTGCACTCAGTGGAGTGGGTATAGTCATGTTTACCCATCCGCTATCCAGCACTTTCTCTACTGTTGCTCTTACTGCAGTGGGAATACTACTTTTTGCCCCTCCGCTATCCAATACTTTCTCTACTGTCGCTCTCAATGTATTGGGAATAGTAAATTTTACGCCTCCACTACCCAACACTTTCCCAACTGTTGCACTCACTGGAGTTGGAATAGTAATTTTTACCCCTCCACTATCCAGCACTTTCCCTACTGTTGCACTCACTGGAGTGGGAATAGTAATTTTTACCTCTCCGCTATTCAACACTTATCCTACTGTTGCACTCAGTGGAGTGGGAATAGGAATTTTTACCCCTCCACTATCCAACACTTTCCCTACTCTTGCTCTTAATGGAGTGGGTATAGTAATTTTTACCCCTCCGCTATCCTGCACTTTCCCTACTGTTGCAATCACTGGAGTTGGAATAGTAATTTTTACCTTTCTGCTATCCAACAAGTTCCCTACTTTTGCACTCTCTTGATTGGGAATAGTAATTTTTACCCCTCCGCTATACAACACTTTCCCTACTGTTGCACTCACTGGAGTGGGAATACATTTTTTTACAACCTCCGCTTTCCAACACTTATCTTACTGTTGCATTCAGTGTAGTGGGAATACTAATTTTTATCCCTCTGCTATCCAACACTTTCCCTACTCTTGCTCTTAATGGAGTGGGAATAGTACATTTTATCCTTACGCTATCCAACACTTTCCTTGCTGTTGCACTCACTGGAGTGGGAATAGTAATTTTTATCCCTCCGCTATCCAACACTTTCCCTACTGTTGAATTCACTGGAGTGGGAATAGTATTTTTACCCTTCCTCTATCCAACACTTTCTCTACTGTTGCAGTAACTGGAGTGGGAATAAATCTTTTACCCCTCCGTTATCAAACACTTATCCTACTGTTGCATTCAGTGGAGTGGGAATACTAATTTTTACCCCTCCGCTATCCAACATTTTCCCTACTGTTGCACTCTTTAGAGTGGGAATAGTAATTTTGCCCCTCAGCTATCCAACATTTTCCCTACTGTTGCACTCTTTGGAGGCGGAATAGTAATTTTTGCCCCTCCGCTATCCAACACTTTCCCTACTGTTGCTCTCACTGGAGTGGGAATTGTAAATTTTACCCCTCCACTATCCAACACTTTCCCAACTGTTGCACTCACTGGAGTGGGAATAACAATGTTCACCTCTCAGCTATCTAACACTTATCCTACTGTTGCACTCAGTGGAGTGTGAATAGTAATTTTTAACCCTCCGCTATCCAACACTTTCCCTACTGTTGCTCTTACTGGAGAGTGAATAGTATTTTTTGCCCCTACGCTCTCCAACACTTTCCCTACTGTTGCACTCACCTGAGTGGGAATAGTAATTATTACCTCTCGCTATCCAACACTTTCCCTACTGTTGCACTCACTGGAATTGGAATTGTAAATATAATTATTTTGCTATCCAACACTTTCCCTACTGTTGCTCTCACTTAAGTGGGAGTAGTACATTTTACCCATCTGCTATCAACACTTTCCCTACTGTTGCAGTCACTTGAGTTGGAATAGTAATTTTTACCCCTCCGCTATCCAGCACTTTCCCTACCATTGTCCTCACTGGAGTGGGAATAGTAATTTTTACCTCTCTGCTATCCAACACGTATCCTACTGTTGCACTCAGTGGAGTGGGTATAGTCATTTTTACCCATCCACTATCCAGCACTTTCTCTACTGTTGCTCTTACTGCAGTGGGAATACTAATTTTTGCCCCTCCGCAATCCAATACTTTCTCTACTGTCGCTCTCAATGTATTGGGAATAGTAAATTTTACGCCTCCACTACCCAACACTTTCCCAACTGTTGCACTCACTGGAGTTGGAATAGTAATTTTTACCCCTCCACTATCCAGCACTTTCCCTACTGTTGCACTGACTGGAGTGGGAATAGTAATTTTTACCTCTCCGCTATTCAACACTTATCCTACTGTTGCACGCAGTGGAGTGGGAATAGTAATTTTTACCCCTCCGCTATCCAGCACTTTCCCTACTCTTGCTCTTAATGGAGTGGGTATAGTAATTTTTACCCCTCCGCTATCCTACACTTTCCCTACTGTTGCAATCACTGGAGTTGGAATAGTAATTTTACCTTTCTGCTATCCAACAAGTTCCCTACTGTTGCACTCTCTTGAGTGGGAATAGTAATTTTTACCCCTCCGCTATACAACACTTTCCCTACTGTTGCACTCACTGGAGTGGGAATTCATTTTTTTACCCCTCCGCTTTCCAACACTTATCTTACTGTTGCATTCAGTGTAGTGGGAATACTAATTTTTACCCCTCTGCTGTCCAACACTTTCCCTAATCTTGCTCTTAATGGAGTGTGAATAGTACATTTTATCCTTCCGCTGTCCAACACTTTCCTTGCTGTTGAACTCACTGGAGTGGGAATAGTAATTTTTATCCCTCCGCTATCCAACACTTTCCCTACTGTTGAATTCACTGGAGTGGGAATAGTATTTTTTACCCTTCCTCTATCCAACACTTTCTCTACTGTTGCAGTAACTGGAGTGGGAATACATCTTTTTACCCCTCCGCTATCCAACATTTTCCCTACTGTTGCACTGTTTAGAGTGGGAATAGTAATTTTTGCCCCTCCGCTATCCAACATTTTCACTACTGTTGCACTCTTTGGAGGCGGAATAGTAATTTTTGCCCCTCCGCTATCCAACACTTTCCCTACTGTTGCTCTCACTGGAGTGGGAATTGTAAATTTTACCCCTCCGCTATCCAACACTTATCCTACTGTTGCACACAGTGGAGTGTTAATAGTAATTTTTACCCCTCCGCTATCCAACACTTTCCCTACTGTTGCTCTTACTGGACAGTGAATAGTATTTTTTGCCCCTCCGCTATCCACACTTTCCCTACTGTTGCACTCACCTGAGTGGGAATAATAATTTTTACCCCTCGCTATCCAACACTTTATCTACTGTTGCACTCACTGGAGTTGGAATTGTAAATTTAATTATTTTGCTATCCAACTCTTTCCCTACTGTTGCTCTCACTTAAGTGGGAGTAGTAACTTTTACCCCTCTGCTATCAACACTTTCCCTACTGTTGCACTCACTTGAGTTGGAATAGTAATTTTTACCCCTCCGCTATCCAGCATTTTCCCTACCGTTGTCCTCACTGGAGTGGGAATAGTAATTTTTACCTCTCCGCTATCCAACACGTATCCTACTGTTGCACTCAGTGGAGTGGGTATAGTAATTTTTACCCATCCGCTATCCAGCACTTTCTCTATTGTTGCTCTTACTGCAGTGGGAATAATAATTTTTGCCCCTTCGCTATCCAATACTTTCTCTACTGTCGCTTTCAATGTATTGGGAATAGTAAATTTTACGCCTCCACTACCCAACACTTTCCCAACTGTTGCACTCACTGGAGTTGGAATAGTAATTTTTACCCCTCCACTATCCAGCACTTTCCCTACTGTTGCACTCACTGGAGTGGGAATAGTAATTTTTACCTCTCCGCTATTCAACACTTATCCTACTGTTGCACTCAGTGGAGTGGGAATAGTAATTTTTACCCCTCCACTATCCAACACTTTCCCTACTCTTGCTCTTAATGGAGTGGGTATAGTAATTTTTACCCCTCCGCTATCCTACACTTTCCCTACTGTTGCAATCACTGGAGTTGGAATAGTAATTTTTACCTTTCTGCTATCCAACAAGTTCCCTACTTTTGCACTCTCTTGATTGGGAATAGTAATTTTTACCCCTCCGCTATACAACACTTTCCCTACTGTTGCACTCACTGGAGTGGGAATACATTTTTTTACAACCTCCGCTTTCCAACACTTATCTTACTGTTGCATTCAGTGTAGTGGGAATACTAATTTTTATCCCTCTGCTATCCAACACTTTCCCTACTCTTGCTCTTAATGGAGTGGGAATAGTAAATTTTATCCTTACGCTATCCAACACTTTCCTTGCTGTTGCACTCACTGGAGTGGGAATAGTAATTTTTATCCCTCCGCTATCCAACACTTTCCCTACTGTTGAATTCACTGGAGTGGGAATAGTATTTTTACCCTTCCTCTATCCAACACTTTCTCTACTGTTGCAGTAACTGGAGTGGGAATAAATCTTTTTACCCCTCCGTTATCAAACACTTATCCTACTGTTGCATTCAGTGGAGTGGGAATACTAATTTTTACCCCTCCGCTATCCAACATTTTCCCTACTGTTGCACTCTTTAGAGTGGGAATAGTAATTTTTGCCCCTCAGCTATCCAACATTTTCCCTACTGTTGCACTCTTTGGAGGCGGAATAGTAATTTTTGCCCCTCCGCTATCCAACACTTTCCCTACTGTTGCTCTCACTGGAGTGGGAATTGTAAATTTTACCCCTCCACTATCCAACACTTTCCCAACTGTTGCACTCACTGGAGTGGGAATAACAATGTTCACCTCTCAGCTATCTAACACTTATCCTACTGTTGCACTCAGTGGAGTGTGAATAGTAATTTTTAACCCTCCGCTATCCAACACTTTCCCTACTGTTGCTCTTACTGGAGAGTGAATAGTATTTTTTGCCCCTACGCTCTCCAACACTTTCCCTACTGTTGCACTCACCTGAGTGGGAATAGTAATTATTACCTCTCGCTATCCAACACTTTCCCTACTGTTGCACTCACTGGAGTTGGAATTGTAAATATAATTATTTTGCTATCCAACACTTTCCCTACTGTTGCTCTCACTTAAGTGGGAGTAGTACATTTTACCCATCTGCTATCAACACTTTCCCTACTGTTGCAGTCACTTGAGTTGGAATAGTAATTTTTACCCCTCCGCTATCCAGCACTTTCCCTACCATTGTCCTCACTGGAGTGGGAATAGTAATTTTTACCTCTCTGCTATCCAACACGTATCCTACTGTTGCACTCAGTGGAGTGGGTATAGTCATTTTTACCCATCCACTATCCAGCACTTTCTCTACTGTTGCTCTTACTGCAGTGGGAATACTAATTTTTGCCCCTCCGCTATCCAATACTTTCTCTACTGTCGCTCTCAATGTATTGGGAATAGTAAATTTTACCCCTCCACTACCCAACACTTTCCCAACTGTTGCACTCACTGGAGTTGGAATAGTAATTTTTACCCCTCCACTATCCAGCACTTTCCCTACTGTTGCACTGACTGGAGTGGGAATAGTAATTTTTACCTCTCCGCTATTCAACACTTATCCTACTGTTGCACGCAGTGGAGTGGGAATAGTAATTTTTACCCCTCCGCTATCCAGCACTTTCCCTACTCTTGCTCTTAATGGAGTGGGTATAGTAATTTTTACCCCTCCGCTATCCTACACTTTCCCTACTGTTGCAATCACTGGAGTTGGAATAGTAATTTTTACCTTTCTGCTATCCAACAAGTTCCCTACTGTTGCACTCTCTTGAGTGGGAATAGTAATTTGTACCCCTCCGCTATACAACACTTTCCCTACTGTTGCACTCACTGGAGTGGGAATTCATTTTTACCCCTCCGCTTTCCAACACTTATCTTACTGTTGCATTCAGTGTAGTGGGAATACTAATTTTTACCCCTCTGCTGTCCAACACTTTCCCTAATCTTGCTCTTAATGGAGTGGGAATAGTAATTTTTATCCCTCCGCTATCCAACACTTTCCCTACTGTTGAATTCACTGGAGTGGGAATAGTATTTTTTACCCTTCCTCTATCCAACACTTTCTCTACTGTTGCAGTAACTGGAGTGGGAATAAATCTTTTTACCCCTCCGTTATCCAACACTTATCCTATTGTTGCATTCAGTGGAGTGGGAATACTAATTTTTACCCCTCCGCTATCCAACATTTTCCCTACTGTTGCACTGTTTAGAGTGGGAATAGTAATTTTTGCCCCTCCGCTATCCAACATTTTCACTACTGTTGCACTCTTTGGAGGCGGAATAGTAATTTTTGCCCCTCCGCTATCCAACACTTTCCCTACTGTTGCTCTCACTGGAGTGGGAATTGTAAATTTTACCCCTCCGCTATCCAACACTTATCCTACTGTTGCACACAGTGGAGTGTTAATAGTAATTTTACCCCTCCGCTATCCAACACTTTCCCTACTGTTGCTCTTACTGGACAGTGAATAGTATTTTTTGCCCCTCCGCTATCCACACTTTCCCTACTGTTGCACTCACCTGAGTGGGAATAATAATTTTTACCCCTCGCTATCCAACACTTTATCTACTGTTGCACTCACTGGAGTTGGAATTGTAAATTTAATTATTTTGCTATCCAACTCTTTCCCTACTGTTGCTCTCACTTAAGTGGGAGTAGTAACTTTACCCCTCTGCTATCAACACTTTCCCTACTGTTGCACTCACTTGAGTTGGAATAGTAATTTTTACCCCTCCGCTATCCAGCACTTTCCCTACCGTTGTCCTCACTGGAGTGGGAATAGTAATTTTTACCTCTCCGCTATCCAACACGTATCCTACTGTTGCACTCAGTGGAGTGGGTATAGTAATTTTTACCCATCCGCTATCCAGCACTTTCTCTACTGTTGCTCTTACTGCAGTGGGAATAATAATTTTTGCCCCTTCGCTATCCAATACTTTCTCTACTGTCGCTTTCAATGTATTGGGAATAGTACATTTTACGCCTCCACTACCCAACACTTTCCCAACTGTTGCACTCACTGGAGTTGGAATAGTAATTTTTACCCCTCCACTATCCAGCACTTTCCCTACTGTTGCACTCACTGGAGTGGGAATAGTAATTTTTACCTCTCCGCTATTCAACACTTATCCTACTGTTGCACTCAGTGGAGTGGGAATAGTAATTTTTACCCCTCCACTATCCAACACTTTCCCTACTCTTGCTCTTAATGGAGTGGGTATAGTAATTTTTACCCCTCCGCTATCCTACACTTTCCCTACTGTTGCAATCACTGGAGTTGGAATAGTAATTTTTACCTTTCTGCTATCCAACAAGTTCCCTATTGTTGCACTCTCTTGAGTGGGAATAGTAAATTTTACCCCTCCGCTATACAACACTTTCCCTACTGTTGCACTCACTGGAGTGGGAATACATTTTTTACCCCTCCGCTTTCCAACACTTATCTTACTGTTGCATTCAGTGTAGTGGGAATACTAATTTTTACGCATCAGCTATCCAACAATTTTCCTACTGTTGCACTCTCTGGAGTGGGAATAGTGCTTTTTGCCCCTCCGTCAATTCAACACTTTCCCTACTGTTGCTCTCACTGGAGTGGGAATAGTAAATATTACTGCTCCGCTATCCAACACTGCCTACTGTTGCACTCGCTGGAGTTGGAATAGTAATTTTTAGCCCTCCGCTATCCAGCCCTTTCCCTATTATTGCACTCACTGGAGTGGGAATAGTAATGTTTACCCCTCCGCTATCCAACACTTTCCCTACTGTTGCTCTTAATGGAGTGGGAATAGTACATTTTACCCCTACGAAAACCAACACGTTCCCTGCTGTTGCACTCACTGGAGTCAGAATAGTAATTTTTACCCCTCCGGTATCCAACACTTTCCATACTGTTGCACTCACTGGAGTGGGAATAGTAATTTTTGCCCCTCCTCTATCCAACACTTTCCCTACTGTTGCACACACTGGAATCGAAATACATCTTTTTACCCCTTCATTATCCAACACTTATCCTACTTTTGCATTCAGTGGAGTGGGAATACAAATTTTTACCCCTCTGCTATCCAACATTTTCCCTAATGTTGGACTCTTTGGAGTGGGAATAGTAATTTTTGCCACTCCGCTATCCAGCACTTTCCCTCCTGTCGCTCTCACTGGAGTGGGAATAGTAAATTTTCAACCTCCACTATCCAGCACATTCCCTACTGTTGCACTCACTGGAGTGTGAATAGTAATTTTTACCTCTCCGCTATCCAACACTTATCCTACTGTTGCACTCAGTGGAGTGGGAATAGTAATTTTTACCCCTCCTCTATCCAACACTTTCCCTAATGTTGCTCTTCCTGGAGTGGGAATACTAATTTTTACCCCTCCTCTATCCAACACTTTCCCTACTGTTGCTCTTACTGAAGTGGGAATAGTAATTTTTTTCTCTCTGCTATACTCCACTTTCCCTACTGTTGCACTCATTGGAGTTCGAATAGTAAATTTTACCTCTCTGCTATCCAAAACTTTCCCTATGGTTGCACTCTCTGGAGTAGGAATAATAATTTTTACCCATCCGCTATCCAACACTTTCTGTACTGTTGCACTCACTGGAGCGGGAAAACTTTTTTTCACTCCTCTGTTATCCAACACTTATCTTACTGTTACATTCAGTGGAGTGGGACTACTAATTTTTACCCCTCTGCTATCCAACACTTTCCCTACTGTTGCACTCACTGGAGTTGTAATAGTAAATATAATTATTTTGCTATCCAACACTTTCCCTACTGTTGCTCTCCCTGGAGTGGGAGTAGTAAATGTTACCCCTCTGCGATCCAACACTTTCCCTACTGTTGCACTCACTGGAGTTGGAATATTAATATTTACCCCTCCACTATCCAACACTTTCACTACTGTTGCACTCACTGGAGTGAAAATACATCTTTTTACCCCTCCATTATCCAACACTTATCCTACTGTTGCATTCAGTGAAGTGGGAATACTAATTTTTACCCCACCGCTATCCAACATTTTCCCTACTGTTGCACTCTATGGATGGGGAATAGTAATTTTTGCCCCTCCGCTATCCAACACTTTCCCTACTGTTGCTCTCACTGGAGTTGGAATAGTAAATTTTACCCCTCCGCTATCCAACAATTTCCCTACTGTTACACTCACTAGAGTTGGAATAGTAATTTTATGCCAACATTATCCAGCTCTTTCCCTACTGTTGCACTCACTGGAGTGGGAATAGTAATTTTCACCTCTGCGTTATCCAACACTTATCCTACTGTTGCACTCAGTGGAGTGGGAATAGTAATTTTTATTCCTCCGCTATCCAACACTTTCCCTACTGTTGCTCTTACTGGAGAGGGAATAGTATTTGTTACCCCTTCGCTATCCAACACTTTCCGTACTGTTGCACTCACCTGAGTGGCAATAGTAATTTTTACCCCTCCGCTATGCAACACTTTCCCTACTGTTGCACTCACTGGAGTTGGAATAGTAAATATAATTATTTTGCTATCCAACACTTATCCTACCGTTGCACACAGTGGAGTGTGAATAGTAATTTTTACCCATCCGCTATCCAACTCTTTCCCTACTGTTGCTCTTACTGGAGAGGGAATAGTATTTTTTACTCCTTCGCTATCCAACACTTTCCCTGCTGTTGCACTCACCTGAGTGGCAATAGAAATTTTTACCCCTCCACTATCCAGCACTTTCCCTACTGTTGCACTCACTGGAGTGGGAATAGTAATTTTTACCTCTCCGCTATCCAACACATATCCTACTGTTGCACTCAGTGGAGTGGGAATAGTAATCTTTACCTCTCCACTATCCAACACTTATCCTACTGTTGCATTCAGTGGAGTTGGAATACTAATTTTTACCCCTCCGCTATCCAACATTTTCCCTACTGTTGCACTCTTTGGAGTGGGAATAGTAATTTTAGCTCCTCCTCTATCCAACACTTTCCCTACTGTTGCTCTGACTGGAGTGGGAATAGTAAATTTTAAACCTCCGCTATCTAACACTTTCCCTACTTTCGCACTCACTGTAGTTGAGATAGTAATTTTTACCCCTCCACTATCCAGCACTTTCCCTGCTGTTGCACACACTGTGGTGGAAATAGTAATTTTTACCTCTCAGCTATCCAACACTTATCCTACTGTTGCACTCAGTGGAGTGGGAATAGTAATTTTTACCCCTCCGCTATCCAACACTTTCCCTAATGTTGCTCTTCCTGCAGTGGGAATAATAATTTTTACCCCTCCGATATCCAACACTTTCCTACTGTTGCCCTTACGGGAGTGGGAATACTAATTTTTACCCCTCCTCTATCCAACACTTTCCCTACTGTTGCTCTTACTGAAGTGGAAATAGTAATTTTTATCTCTCCGCTATCCTGCACTTTCCCTACTGTTGTACTCACTGGAGTTGGAATAGTAATTTTACCTCTCTGCTATCCAACACTTTCCCTACTGTTGCACTCTGTGGAGTGGGAATACTTTTTTTTTACTCATCCGCTATCCAACACTTATCCTACTGTTGCATTCAGTGGAGTGCTAACATTAATTTTTACCCATCCGCTATCCTACATTTTACCTACTGTTGCACTCTTTGGAGTGGGAAAAGTAATTTTTACTCCTCAACCATCGTACACTTTCCCTACTGTTGCTCTCATTGGAGTGGGAATAGTAAATGTTACCCCTCAGCTATCTAACACTTTCCCTACTGTTGCACTCTTTGGAGTGGGATTAGTAATGTTTACCCCTCCACTATCCAACACTTTCCCTTCTGTTGCTCTCACTGGAGTGGGAATAGTAAATTTTACCCATCCGCTATCCAACACTTTCTCTAATGTTGCACTCACTGGAGTTAGAATAGTTATTTATACCCCTCCGCTATCCAACACTTATCCTACTGTTGCACTCAGTGAAGTGGGAATAGTAATTTTTACCCCTCCACTATCCAACACTTTCCCTACTGTTGCTCTTACTGGAGTGGGAATAGTAAATTTTACCTCTCCGCTATCCAACACTTTCCCTACTGTTGCACTCACTGAAGTGGCAATAGTAATTTTTACCCCTCCACTATCTAACACTTTCCCTACTGTTGCACTCACTGGAGTGGTTATTCATTCTTTTACCCCTCCACTATCCAACACTTTCCCTACTGTTGCTCTTACTGGAGTTGGAATAGTAAATTTTACCTCTCCGCTATCCAACACTTTCACTACTGTTGCCCTCACTGGAGTTGGAATAGTAATTTTTACCTCTCCGCTATCCAACACTTATCCTACGGTTGCACTCAGTGAAGTGGGAATAGTAATTTTCACTCCTCCACTATCCAACATTTTCCCTACTATTGCTCTTACTGGAGTGGGAATAGTAAATTTTACCCCTCTGCTATCCAACACTTTCCCTACTGTTGCTCTTACTGGAGTGGCAATAGTAATTTTTACTACTCCACTATCCAACACTTTCCCTACTGTTGCCCTCACCGGAGTTGGAATAGTAATTTTTACCTCTCCGCTATCCAACACTTATCCTACTGTTGCACTCAGTGAAGTGGGAATAGTTATTTTTACTCCTCCGCTATCCAACACTTTCCCTACTGTTGCACTCAATGGAATGGGAATAGTAATTTTTACCTCTCCGCTATCCAACACGTATCCTACTGTTGCACTCAGTGGAGTGGGAATAGTCATTTTTACCCATCCGCTATCCAACACTTTCCCTACTATTGCTCTTACTGCAGTGGGAATAGTAATTTTTACCCCTCCGCTATCCAACATTTTCCCTACTGTTGCACTCTTTGCAGTGGCAATAGTTATTTTTGCCCCTCCGTTAATCCAACACTTTCCCTACTGCTGCTTTCACTGTAGTGGGAATAGTAAATTTTACCCCATGCTATCCAGTACTTTCCCCTACTGTTGCACTCAGTGGAGTGAGTATAGTAATTTTTACCCCTCTGCTATCCAACACTTTCCCTACTCTTGCTCTTAATGAAGTGGGAATAGTACATTTTATCCTTCCGCTATCCAACACTTTCCTTGCTGTTGCACTCACTGGAGTGGGAATAGTAATTTTTATCCCTCCACTATCCAACACTTTCCCTACTGTTGAATTCACTGTAGTGGGAATAGTAATTTTTACCCCTCCTCTATCCAACACTTTCTCTACTGTTGCAGTAACTGGAGTGGGAATACATCTGTTTACCCCTCCGTTATCCAACACTTATCCTACAGTTGCATTCAGTGGAGTGGGAATACTAATTTGTACCCCTCCGCTATCCAACATTTTCCCTACTGTTGCACTCTTTAGAGTGGGAATAGTAATTTTTGCCCCTCCGCTATCCAATATTTTCCCTACTGTTGCACTCTTTGGAGGCGGAATAGTAATTTTTGCCCCTCCGCTATCCAACACTTTCCCTACTGTTGCTCTCACTGGAGTGGGAATAGTACATTTTACCCCTCCGCTATCCAACACTTTCCCTACTGTTGCACTCACTGGAGTTGGAATAGTAATTTTTATGCCTACACTATCCAGTACTTTCCCTACTGTTGCACTCACTGTAGTGGGAATAGTAATTTTCACCTCTCCGCTATCCAACACTTATCCTACTGTTGCACTCAGTGGAGTGTGAATAGTCATTTTTACACCTCCACTATCCAACACTTTCCCTACTGTTGCTCTTACTGGAGAGGGAATAGTATTTTTACCCCTCCGCTATCTAACACTTTCCCTATTGTTGCAGTCTCCCGAGTGGCAATAGTAATTTTTACCCCTCCGCTATCCAACACTTTCCCTACTGTTGCACTCACTGGAGATTAAGGGTGGGTGGAATTTGCGTAGTCGCGCTACGCAAAGTTTTGCGAAATAGTAAAAAATCTCCGCGAGCACGCGGAAATTCCACGGGGGGAAATATGTCGCTAACTTGCCCATGCGGTCGCTAATGGGCGCAGCCATCTTGTTTTTCACTTATCCCGCCCGTTCGCGATGCTTATTTCCAGTTCCGGGTCGCGTAGTGCATGCTCCCGCCCGTTCGCAATGAGTATTTCCTGTTCGGGAACGCATATTACGTGTTCACGACGCTTTTTGCGTGTTGGGGGGGAAATAGCACGCAAACTTGCCCATGCAGTCGCAATGGGCGCGCCCATCTTGTTTTTCACTCTATTGCTATGGTTCTGGGCCTGCTTTTCTATCCTCCCTCTATCTTTGCAATCCTTTGTTTCTGTACACTTTTTTTTAATCTTTTTTATTTATTATCTATCTCTCTATTTTCCTGATTTTATATTTTGACTTTTTTTCTACTTTTTGCGACTTTTTCTAGTACTTTTTCACTCTTTTTCTATAACTTGCTTTTTTCATTTCTTTTACTTACTTTTCGAATTCCTCTCTTTTCTTTTCCGCCCCCCGAGTCCCAGAACCATGGCCAAGGGTGTGGGCAAGGCTGCTCGCAGCCGCGACCGCCTTCCCTGCAGAAGGCGGCGCCCACACGGGGTGCAGGAACGGGCCTTATTCGGTGAGGTGGAGGTGGCCGCACTGGTTTTTTTTGTACAGCGCCACCTCCCCTTAACCCTGGCAGGAGGCGGCAGGCCTGGGTCCGGGTCCGGGCTCCGGGAGCATCGCCAGCAATGGGGAAAGGTGCGCCGGGCAGTGTTTCGCTGCTCTGGTGTCGGCGCACCGATACCCAGCTGACGCACCGGTGGTCCGATATCCTGGACCGTGAGCAGGACCTGCTGGACCTGCTAGGAGTGGAGGTCCCGGGGCTTGGTGAGTAGCTATTTAATGTTACTACTTTGTGTTCTTCTGCTCTGTGTTATATATTGCGAATATATTTTTTTTCCCGAACAGCAACAATGCTGCTGCTTACATTGCAGGTAAATTACTTTTAAAAATCTTTTGTGATTGCTTATGACACAGGTGCTCGGCGCTACTAATTTCTTACTTGTTTGCAACTTTGCGCTCGCTTGGCATGATTATGTAAGAGTTTACTTTAGAGAACTTAAGTTAGGTAATGCTAGAGAGACTCTAGTCCTTCCTTTGTCCTCCTGCCACTAAGAAGAGATAGTGGTGGATTGATATGTTTAGTTACTTATTAGTAGGTAATTTTTAGTGCTCTGCGTGACGTATCCTCTGTCACGTCACGTGTTGCTGAGTGCTGCTTACCCCAGTCCTTAGTAGAACCTTTTGTAGTTTGTTTAGTGAGTGGTAATAGGCTTATCACTAGCAGAACATCAGCAGGAACCAACCAACAATTCGGTGTATGCAAAAATTGATGCACGTGGCCTCCATCTATGCATTTTTGAGGACTAAAATAAATGGAAATGCAGACTTAGTGAACAATTGGCCCATCTGGAATAGGTGGGCTAGGTCAGGTGGTACTTAGGCTTAGTTAGTACTTTGGAATCAGAATGGAACACTGTAATAGTGTTCATAAATAATAACAAGACGGACCGCGAATCCCGCAATACTAGTCGACCAGATTTAGATAGGTCAATTTTATTGCAATTGTTGTTTCCATAAATGTTTTTTTGGAGCGTTTTTGCAAATATTTTATTTGTTTCACACCAATCATCCATGTTTGTCTCTTTCTTTCTTACATCTTTCATGATCAGCACCCAGGGGCAAGAAGACGGGGTCGGAGTCGGCGGGAGCTGGAGATGCCTCCCAGGGCCAGGAACGCTCCTCTACTGAGGGCTCTGCTGCTGGCCCCAGTAAGTCCTCCTGTTGTTAATATTAATAATTATACTTCCCTAACTTTTACTGCACCTTATTTTTTCCGAACTATTATTTTGATTTACTAATTCTATTTTTTACAAAATCTTCTTCGATCAAGACAATCTGTTTCTAAATTCTTGTTATCCCTGCCTCTAACTGCCTCTGCTATGACTCTCTGTACTACTACTATTAGTCTGTCTGTAGCTAAGCTTGCACAGTTGGCCACTCTTTATTTAAAAGGTTTTAAATAAAACTCAGATTCACCAATCGCTATAGCCACTGAGTCCAGTCCTTTGGGTTGTCCTTTTCTAGTCTTCTTAATCTTGAGGCTTTTCGACAATTCCCACCAACAAAATTCCCAACCAGATATTTTACTATTTTTGATAGGATAGGACATACTATTACTACTACTGTTGTAGGGATTCTGCACATACAGAACTATGCACAAGAAAATAGGACGTTGGTGATAGGAGGTTTGACCTTCCTCACACCTCACCCACAATCCCTTGACCGACTAGCTATAGTGTCTCATTAGCTCCCCGAACCCCCCGAAGATACCCAATGATTAGACAACCCAGAACTTAACACTACACTCCCGACCTCTCAGAGTCGTGGATGCAATGCACAGTGCACACCCTTTTGCTCACTCACTCGTGTAAGTCCACACCAAATACCACAGAGTCTATGTAAGTTCAAAAGGTTTATTTTCAACTAACAAGCTCTGTACGTTGTTCTATAATGCAGTATACGAGCCAGCACCAACAGCAAAATGCATAAGATTAAAACAATAAACATTTTTACAACTACAAGTCCATAGAAGACAAAAGGGGAAATCAATCATGATGCTAACTAAACAGTGGTGGAAGAACCACCCTCCCCTTGGTAGGAATATAGTCTATATAAAATTATAAATGAAGATCTCTGAGCGAATTCTGGGGGACCCCTCACCTTAGAAGAACCTAGAAGTACTGGTTACATCATAAGCTCTGCAAAGCTCTGGTTCGTAGAAGGGAATCTTCCGTCTGTTATGAGAAAAATGGTGCGCATTAGTATTTTGCAAGCATTTCTCAGTCGTGCCAAAAAGTGTAGCATGTTATGGCTAAGCAATACGGACTGACCACCAGAACTCCATAACAAAGTGGCTTGTTTTTCGACCTTGTACGCGGCACTCAGAAAGTAGCAGTATGATCTCATGTGGGCTCAAAGACATCTTACACAACAAGCTGCGAGGTAACGTGCGTAAAAATAAAAGACACAAAGCTAAAATGGTTGCATGGCTCAGGCTAACTTAGCAAAGACTAGAATGACCATGATATAACACTACTAGTGTCTACTGTACTCTAGTACCCGATTTGTACTAGTGATGTATGTTGTATATGTATTAACTTTTTTTTCAATCTTGCTAGTGAAAAAGAATAAATAGGGGGGGAAGTGTATATGGCATCTAAAAAATGTGTAATGTTTTTTCTAGGCGTACTACCGATCACCAGTGACGGGGCCAGCCGCGATGGCGATGCGGCCATTTCGGAGGGAGCAGGAGATGTAGCAGTTGCAGGACCTGCAGGGGGTGAGCCAGCAGCAGTGGCGGGTGGTGGTAAGTTATATTCCTTACTTATTGACATTACATTCGCTGCAAGGGTGTACACTGTACTGTTGAGACTTAGTAAGTAAGAAGTTGTTGTGAACAACGGTTGAAGAAGACACCCTTTACTTAGCATTAGCAATAGCATTAGCTGCAGGAGTTGAGTAACCAATGGCCTCTTCTATCTGACTTCAACTCAGCTGTGAACGTTTTATGGAGAAGACTAAGTCAGTTCAGATGACCTTGATGGATGTGTTGAATGAAAAGGGAAAGAAGGGTGGAAGGAGGAAGGACGGGCGAGATGTAATATTTATGACTGGCAGAGAAGGATAAGTGGGATGCACGCATAGGTGGCTGATAGGAATCAGATGGATGGGTGGTTGAAGGATGGGTGGAAGGTGAAAGAAAAGATGCCTGCCTGGGTGGGTGAAACTGTATGGGTGGATAGCAAGAATCCTCAGTGGTGTTTGGGTCAAACTCAAAGCAAAGGTAAGCAAGGAAGGAAGAACGCATGGGTGGTGGTTTATAAAAAAAAAAAAAATGTTTGCTGTTGGTGAAACAAACTAAGATTTGTTGAGAGATTAGGAAGAATGATAGACGTTTACTTTGAATGGATGGATGCCTGGATGGTAATCATCATAGATAGCATAGGTGGAGACGTTCACTGGATGAAGAGTCTTAGTTTAAAGAGAATGTAAAAGAAACCACGCCAGAGTAGCAAAGCCGAGGAGAATATAAGTTGTATATTCAGAATACTCCCTTGACTCACAGTAGTTTGCAAGCACAGCATATATATTGTGTATGTATGTAGTTATCAAGCGCCTTCCTCCGACTCAGAGGACAACTCCCTACCTATGTTAATTTTTTTTCGACTTTGTCAGCCAGCCTGCCATGGGTGGCCTATCGGCTGGTTATACAATCAATCAAAACAAAGTACCTCATGTCGTCCCATATATAAGCAATGATCATTGGATCAGATATCATCTGCCTTTTTGTAGTAGTCAGGGCAGGGTGAAAGTGAAGTTAAGCAGTTGCCCTTGATGTAACAGAGTATGGCCATTGGCCAGTGCCACCCGTAATAGAAAAATACGAGCTTCCCCACCTGCAGACAGTAGTAAATAAAACTAACGTGAGTCTGCGTCATGACTCGAGTATGTTTGTCTTGGGCGCAAGCTGACTGAGCTGGCATGCCGGCGGCGGCTACAACAAGGTTACGTTAATTACGCAAAACATGAGAGAAGAAGAAGACTGGTGTACTGTGTATTCGAGTACATACATAGTGCTAGTATAATGCCTGAAACTCCCACAAATGTTGCAGGCCGAGGAAGTGGGAGGATAGATACATACCACAAATGTTATGTACTGTGCTTGCTAGTGCTACTGTGCCACTATGTGTTGAATTAATTTGTGTTACTGTTTTGCTAAGAGTATTAGTTAATAGTTTTTTTTTCTTTCTTGATATAGCTACTCCTTCCCAAGCAAAACCATCCAGGAAGAAGTTGGCAGTCATGGCCCGGCGCCGGAAGCTGGAGGCCATCTGCCAAGAATACCGGCGGCTGGTGGCTCTGGCGGAGGAGGAGGCGGTGGCAGCTGCAGCCTCCTCCAATGTCCCTGGCCCCAGCCAGGCCCCTCCAGTGGTATGACGCTGCGGTCAGGCAGCCACCCGCCGCCTCACTTCCACATCCAGCACTGCTGCCCCCTGTGGATGCAACTGCAGGGCATATGCGTGCCGCATGCTCCTCCGGAGTGCGCGTCTAGAGGAGCAGTTAGAGGAGGTGAAAAAGAAGCTAAAGGTCCTGGAGAAGGAAATCCGAAGAGCCCGCCGATAACTTGACCCTTTTGGATTGCCCCTATTTTAATCCTTTCTTTGGTGGGTGGGAATTGGGCATTGCGTTGGGGTTTATGGACATTTTGGACATTGGTTGGACTTTCTCATTTTGGACATTGGTTGGGGTTAGGGAGAGGGATGGGTGGGGTGTTGTGGGATTTTTTTACATAGTTTATTTTTGTTAGGGTATTAAATTATATTTATACTTATAGCAATACCTTGTTAATGTTTTGTGGGGGGTTTACTGTTTTACGTCGCATGGTTTCCTTGCTGCTGCAGGGCTGCACCCAGTGTTTGATTTAATAATCTGCTGATTTTGTAACACACAAACAGATAGATGCGGTACCCCTCACTGAGTGACTTATCCTACTAGTACTGCCAGTCTCTCCTCCTAGTCCATTATTATACCTCCCCCAAACTTCTTATCTTACCTGTGATTGATGTTTAAGTTAGGCGCAGCGATGGCTGCATGGCGGTGATGTTTTGGTTTCCCAAGAGAATGGAGAAGATGCCATGGTTGTGGTGGTAGTATTAGACACTGGCAGTAGCATTCGCAAAAAAAGAAGATGAGACAGTCAGTCGCATGAGAGAGACTCTGGGAGGAGTAGTAGAACGAAGTAAATAAAATATAATGGTGGCGGGGATAGCCTAGTACAACAAGTTACAAACTGTAGTTGTGTCGAGTCACTCGACACAAGCGTAACCTTTAGTGCTGAGTGTGTAGGAGGATGTTGATGAATCCAATCAATGCCGGAAATTAATTATGATGGATTAGGTTCCTTTGAAAAAAAATTGACTTGCAAATATACTGAGCATGGGTGGGCAAGCAGAAGAAGATCCTCGCCTTGACTTGAAATTGAATTAGTGTTGCTTTCACCACATCCGCCCCAGCATGCGTGTGATCAATTATTGGTGCACAATTCATTTAGTCACACCTCAATATAAATCACACAGCCCGGGGGAAGAGGGTTAGGGTTTGATGTATGGTTGGGAAGGGGGATTTGGGGAAAGGTTTGAGAAAGAAAAATATTACAGATGGACAAACAACAAAACACAATCTTGGCAGATGACCATATCCATAAATCTGTTAAGGGAGAAAAAGCAAATGCATGCATGATGATGATAACTTGATGGTTAATGATAATAAGTAGTACTTACTAACTACTACTAGACAATTAGACAGTACAGGGCAGCAGTATATTATGCAATTGGCCTTGCCTGTCTGCCTTCAGAGAGACCCAAATTGCATAGTTTCTGTTCTGTTGTACCGGGCTTACTTTTAAAAATAGCAAAGAAAATAAAAAAATAGCTGTAGGGATGAATTATAAGCAGAGAGCAAACATAATAGCAACAACAGTCATAATGTTTGAAGATAAAAAATGAATCAAATTATTTAAAAGATGATGAATGTTGATACTGTTACTGTATGTTATCCTGGTCAAATTGGGGAGCTGCATCTCGGCATTCCTCTTGGTCCTCCTCCCTTCCATGGACGCTCCGTTCATCAATCTTGGGTGCAGCCACTGCCTGCCTGGCTGATGCGGATTGGTAAGGTAAGTGTGAGTTGTTTTTCCCAGTATAGCACAGGGTAAGGGCCGGCCTATAATTGTAGATGGAAAAACAAAAGGGATATTGAAAAATCAAGGAGAAAAAAATGCATAAATTACGGTGGAGTGCAACAAGAACACTTTCAGAGGCGGCATTGATACATCATGTCTACTCTGTTTCCAGCATTAACCTACAACAACAACAGGACACAGCAGGCCAACGGCACCCGTGACCCATCCTCCATTATGCTTACATTTTGACAGAGGCAGACAAAGCACATATACAGCAACATAGCATTTTCTAAATTAAGTGACTAAATCAATGCACCGCTGTCAGTCATACCCCTACACTCGACTCCACCACTACACAGACATGTATGTTTGCTGTAGTTGTTGTTGACTTGTTTAACTTTTATGCCACTCATGAAACGCCCTGACTTATTCCATCAATCATCTCCGGTCCTACTGAGTGACTGCGAAGATACTATGTCACTGTGGTCATCATCATGGTGTTGTCCAACTCAGTGTGCAGTGTAGAGAGTGAGTCCACATTCCATATTCAAAATGCAATGGATCGGCCTGCAGTAGAAGTACAATTTTGTTATTAAAAAACAAGAAGGGAAACATTGACTTGAGTTACTTTTAGTGTGTAGATTAAATAATAGTACACAATGAATTCACTTCATGCACAACAAACAACAACAACACAAATCACTCAGTCAGCGTCCAATGCATGCCATCCTTCATTACCTGTTCCTTCTCATCTTAAGTTAAGGGGCAGTCTCTCTCGGCTCGGAATGGAGGATAGCTATAGTAGTCATCATGTTCCACTTCTTTTGGAGGGACTCAACGAGGCAACATTGTCTTTTTTCTTATATTATTCTACATCCAATCATCATCTGGATTGAGGGAAATGGATTTATGGCGAGTCAGGAGGATGGAGGAGCAGGACTCGGAGGAGTGGACTTAAATGCAGACAGCTGCAACTGCAATATGGCAATAAAAAGACTAGAAGACGGTGGTGATGGACTTGTTGTGATTCGAAGTTTCGAACCAGAAAGACAGACACACACAAATAAAAGTTAATAAGGAAGGAAGAAAGTAAGAAGTTCAAGCCTAGTTGTCAGGGAAGTATAGCTCGTCCTCAAACTCTGGGGGTTCAACCAGAAGTAGGTAATCATCATCTAACACACTACTTCCGTCACCTAAGTTGCTGTCCTCATCTTCCTGCGTTGATTCATGTATTGTGTAATTCGGTGGTATAAAGTGCTGATTCATTTTGATCATGGTTAACCTCTCCACGTTTTTGGGCGAGAGACTGGTCCTTTTCACTGTTACAATGGCACCAGCAGCACTGAAAACACGTTCAGAAGAGACACTTGCAACAGGGCAAGCCAGATAATTTATCGCCAGCCTGCTCAGCACTGGCCATTGGTTCCTTTTCCCATACCAATAACGCAATGGGTTTTGATCAGTGTAGACCTCTGTTGGGTCATCCAGATAGGCCTGGACCATCCGCTCAATGTTCAGGGGTGCTACAGTTTGTTTGGCCTCTTTTGTCTTTGCATCAGCACTGGACCTAGCAAGCCCTTGCTGTAAATACCAATCCTGTGCCGATTTTACTGGGGCTGATGATCTGGTTCTTGCTGTTGTTGTCGATAGTGTTGGTGACCGCTCTGAGCCAAAAGCACTGCCCTCAGGCTCTGAAGTGGAACTTGACGCCGGATGCCCTGCTGCAGTACTTGTTGTGGGTTTGAGTAGCAGACCTTTAATTGCCAGCCGTTCATTTTCAAAGTGACTGGCTACCTCAGCTATCCAATTTTTGTACCGGGCAATGTCCACATCTGAAAAAGCAATTAATGTCTTACTGTTCAGTGCCGATTTGTACCGTGGATCCAGAATTGTGGCACAAATGTAATGTTCTGAAACAATCTTAGTTTGCACCCTTGTATTTCCAGCTAAGCGATGGGATAAGCTCTCCACCAACTCATATACTTCTTTTTTTCCTCCACACCTATGTACGCTTCAGACACCTCCTTCAGCTGTTGCTGTAGCAAGTGCAACAATGGGATAGCTTGGCCCATAGTACAGTCCTCCTTGCTGACTTCACGTGTGAAGACCTCGAAAGGAAGAAGCATCTCTGTCAGGCATTTAACTAGGCACCATTGGTCCATCTGAAGGATCATGCCTTTCACAGTAGCATCCCCTCTTTGCATGACATATTCTTTGATTGGTCTGTACTGCTCAAACAGACGGTCAAGCATGTAATAAGTTGAGTTCCAACGTGTTGCCACCTCCTGGGTGAGTGCTTTGACTGGCATTCTATATTCACGTTGAATGATCCTCAGCTGCTTCCGGGCTTTAAAAGAATGGCTGAAATGTGTGCATATTCTTCGGCAGGTGGTAAGTAAGTTGTTGACTATGGCTTCTTTTTTCAGAAAGTCTTGAACAATAATGTTAATGCAGTGCGCCAAACACGGGACCCTGAAATAGGCACCATCCTCCATGGCCTTAAGTACATTACTGCCATTATCCATGGCAACAAAACCAATGTTAAGCCCTCTTGGGCACAGCCATTCAAAGACCTTGCTGTTAAACTCTTCCAAAATGTTTGCAGAAGTATGAGATTTCTCCATGGCGAACATGGCTACAGTTGCATGTTTCCGAGTAGCATTAAAAATCTCAGCAGTATCAACAAGACCTGCTTCAGATATCTTTTCTCTAACCCCCACAAAAGAGATCCAGTGTGCAGTGATGCACATGTAATCAGTGGCTTGGCAACTGGTCCACATGTCTGTTGTCAGGTGGATATTGTGAACAGCACTCTGCTGCAAAGCTTGTCCAAGCAATTCCAGCACATCGTGATGTAGTGCTGGAACAGCAACTCTGGCGAAATAGGACCGGCTGGGAACCTTCCATTTAGGGCAGATGGCTGACACAAATTCAAGGAACCCACCCCTTCCACAAAAGAAAAAGGGAGAAGGTCCAGCGCTAACATTTTAGCCAGCTTCGCATTGTACAAACGTGCCGTTGGGTGGTTGCGTTCGTACTGCCCCTCCGACCTAAGCATGCTGTCAATGGTAGGCTGGAATATTTTCCTTTGTGGTGCAGCTGTCTTCTTGAACCCAGTTAGGCTCAACGTCAACGACGCAATTTTTTTCATTGCAGTACTCTGTTGCCTTGGTGTCTCAGCCTGACTCTTACTACGGTGCCACTGAGATGTTGCTGAGGATGTGGGGGGTACCACTACACTGCTGGGGACAGGGCTAGAAATGTCTCCCTCTTGTTCACCTTCCATCGCGATCATATCTTCTTCATCCCCACCAACAGCAATGGGTGCAGTTTTACTTTTTTGTAACCGAAGTAGGTGAGCCTCCCACTGGATCATGTGGTGTTTTTTGAGATGACTTGTTTGGCCTCCGGTACCATAGTTTGTACCAAGCTTACCCCGACGAACAGTGTGTCGACAAATTGAGCATATAGCAACGTTCTCCTCCTTACTGCTAACTGAAAAGAAGTCCCAAACTGGGGAGGTGAACTTTCTGGTGCTGCTGGAGGTGCCACTTTCAATGCCAGATGAACTGGAGGGTGGGCGTTGAATTTGACTCTGTGCACTTACAGTACCAATACCTACTGAGGTGGTGGTTGAGCTCGATGTAGGTCCCTGCCGGGCCTTAGCGAATGCAAATATGGAAGCTGGAGGTGGTGTTACCTGTCTTGGTGGTATCCGTGCTACATCCCTCGCAGCGATTTGGGATAAGGTAATAATGTTGGTCTCCATCTCCACTGGGCCGGGAGTGATGTTCATGAGGACTGGCTCGTCATCATCATCCCCCTCTTCTACATCTACCTCCATAACTCTAAGGCTTTCTGGAACCTTCCTTTTCCCTAGCCTTGTCTTGTGGTGTGCAACACTCTCAGACTGAGCTGGTTGCTTCCAAGTGGCATCTAGATCATCAGAAATGGGGCTTGAAGAAGATGTTGATGGACTAACCCTCCTTTTCCTTGCTGGGGATCTGGAAGACAATGGATCTTCTGAAAGAGTGGCTTGCTCCTCTTCGTCTGCAGGAAGCTCGATTTCCTGAACTTCCCCTACTTTGGGAGGAACAACTACTATTGCGGGCTGTTGTTGCGGCTGATGTTCCGGCTGTTGTTGCCCACTTATCTGCTGAGTTTCCGCCTGCGTTGATTGGGTACTACTTTGCGATAATGACATTTCAACATCACTGCTCGATAGTAGACTGGCTACCTCTGCGACACTCATGGTCTTGGGCCTAGGTTGGTGGGGTGGGCCCGCTGATGCAGAGGTGCTGCTCCCAGCTTGGTCCCCGGACACCGCTGATGCAGGCGTAATTTTTTGTTTCCCAAAAAACATATTGGCCGGCACTCCAGTCTTGGTAAGTGGCAGTGCCACTTCCTTCTTCTGTTCCTTCTTCTCACTGGCAACTTTCTTGGTACTGGAGGACCTGGTACCTTTCTTTGGGGCCATCTTCTTCCTTCCGATGTCAGCAGGACGCAGGTGCACAAGTTGAAGAGATGTCTGTGGTCACACGTGGACGTGACGTGGTGCGCAGCAGGACTTCTGTCTGGCAGTTATGATACATCCTACTCTGTCTTTTTGTGCACCTAAAAGCAAAGAAGCCAGGAGAAGAACATCAGTGAAATGTTGCATTTGTTGTTGTGGTTCAATTACTACTAGTACAAACAAACAAATATAATATATAACTTAGTGTGTGGTGGACGGTCACACTTGTTAGTGTTATATTATTAAATTTTATTAACTCATTTTAAGTTATAAAAAAAAAAAACAGTGTAGCCATTTGTGAGACTTTGACAACAAGGGCTTTCATGGTATACTGTGTACACTCAGGAAGGATAGGAAAGAAGAAGAACAAAAACAAAAATACAAATGTAATGGAAGTGGAACCTGTTTGGCATTAATTTGCTCATCACATCATTCAGGGAGCTGCAGCAGGCAAAGGGGATGGATGGAAGCAGTAAGCCAAGAGGAACATAGGAAAGACATGCAGGCATATATGGCAAAAGCAGCACACTTATAACTACCACCACAAAATGGCCACCAGCCACATGGCCAGGCCCACAACAACAAGAAAGCGAAGACAGACAATGCAGGCCTATGGCAAATGCACACTGCCTGGCTTCAAAATGGCCGCCAGCCACATGGACAGGCCCACAACAACAAGAAGCCTAGGCCAAAAAGGAACAAAGGAAACACATGCAGGCCTATATGGCAAAAGCAGCACACTTATAACTACCACCACAAAATGGCCACCAGCCACATGGCCAGGCCCACAACAACAACAAGAAAGTGAAGACAGACAATGCAGGCCTATGGCAAAAGCACACTGCCTCGCTTCAAAATGGCCGCCAGCCACATGGCCAGGCCCACAACAACAAGAAGCCTAGGCCAAAAAGGAACAAAGGAAAAACATGCAGGCCTATATGGCAAAAGCAGCACACTTATAACTACCACCACAAAATGGCCACCAGCCACATGGACACTCAAAGTCACAAGCAACAAGCAGGAGGCCTGGAAAACAATGAACTGAAACAGGCCTATAATAGCCAGGCAAAGGAGGCATGCGAAACAACACAGCTTTGATGCAATAAAATGAAAAAAACGAAAATCCACAGGGCTAAACAAGGTGTGCAAGTTACACAACAAACACACCACACACAACAAAGGCATTTATTTAACACACACCAAAAAAGTGAAATACCCCACCAAAAACACATTTTGCAATTCAATCCAATGCCATCCATGCCCTAAATTATGTTTAAATTCAACAGAACACACAGAAACAGTTGTTTCATGCACCCATGACTACCTCTGAGCCTACTGGATGAAAGGCCTGTTGGCAGACTAGGCCACAAGCTTGCAGGCCTATGGCAAAAGCACACTGCCTGGCTTCAAAATGGCCACCAGCCACATGGCCAGGCCCACAACAACAACAAGAAAGCGAAGACAGACAATGCAGGCCTATGGCAAAAGCACACTGCCTGGCTTCAAAATGGCCGCCAGCCACATGGACAGGCCCACAACAACAAGAAGCCTAGGCCAAAAAGGAACAAAGGAAACACATGCAGGCCTATATGGCAAAAGTAGCACACTTATACCTACCACCACAAAATGGCCACCAGCCACATGGCCAGGCCCACAACAACAACAAGAAAGTGAAGACAGACAATGCAGGCCTATGGCAAAAGCACACTGCCTTGCTTCAAAATGGCCGCCAGCCACATGGCCAGGCCCACAACAACAAGAAGCCTAGGCTAAAAAGGAACAAAGGAAACACATGCAGGCCTATATGGCAAAAGCAGCACACTTATAACTACCACCACAAAATGGCCACCAGCCACATGGACACTCACAGTCACAAGCAACAAGCAGGAGGCCTGGAAAACAATGAACTGGTCAGGGTCGAGGCAAGATGGCGGCCGCACTGCTGGCCGAGTGAGCTGACCTGGCAACCTCTCCACCGCTAATCTTCCCTTCTGGCTGCTGATTAAGAATTATGCTGCACGACAGTCAAGTTGACATTTTCTTGCGCCACTATATGATTTGGCGCTCGTGGCTTTGGTTGTGGGGGATTCCATTGCCCTCTAGACTAGCGTTGGGAAGCACATCTATTCGGATTCCTCCTCCTGCTCCACTCACCTTTTCGCTCCTCCCGATGCCGCCGAAAGCGTCTACCAGGGGCAGCAAGGCTCGCGGGCCCCCAATAAGCTCAGGAAGTCCAGGGAAGCCCATCGTGGACGGCGATGGAAGGATGGAAGAGACTGCAGCATCCCGATCTGCCGTGGGAACACCGGCCAGAGTATCGGGGGCAGGGGCTCAAAGCAGGAAAAATAGTGTTTCTGTGCGAGGGCGGCAGACGGTCCCTGCTCTCCTTAAAGCTCAAAGCATGAAGAGCAGGTCACTGCGGGACCCGGCGGCTGGAGGAAGGGTGCCCGTTACAACAACTGGTCCGCCATTACCTGGTATTGTAGACCCCCCCACATCTCTGGTGGATGCCACATGGAATGTGGATGCTCTTGTCGCTGAAATCAGCATGACTGTAGAGTCGGGAGATGCTTGTGAGCCCGGGAGGGAAGACAGCCTGTCTGGTGGCAGCGGACAGACCGACGGACGAGAAACTCTACTGTCTAAGGGTAGCCCTTCGGTGGCAGCTGACGGTATAGCGTTTCAACAGCAAGACCAATGCATTATGGGAGATGGAGTACTTACCAGTATTGGCCAGAATAATGCTGATTCATGGGATGGCTGCTTGGAAATTAACGTGCACACACCTCATGATGTCTACGCCGGCTAAGGATTAACTAAAGAGGAGGAATTGATGGACAAATTCTACTCAATGTCGGATCATTCTAACTCCTCAGGTGACGACAGCTGTGGTAAAGACTGGGCCGAGGAAGAGAGTGACATCATCAGCTTGCATTGGGAAGAGGATAGTGAAAAGACAGCGTATAATCTTGGGACTGTCCGTAAATTAAAAGATCAAATCACTATCCCTGAGCGGATTCCGGTTGCCGGTGGCTCAATGACATGGGATTATTCTTGCTCACCAGATCTGGATGGAAAGAAAGCGCCGGATGGGGGTATACTCTCTGGAATGGCTCATGTAAACCCCAGTGGACCTGAAGAAATTACACTCACTACGGATATCAGAGTGTTATGGCCCATCGTGAGGAGACTATAGCTGAAAGCTCACGTACCCAAGGTGCGTGTCGTAAACTTCAAAATTCCATACGTAGAATTGCAAAGACCTGCTCTGATTTTGCGGTGAGAATGGGCGAAGCCGAAACCAGAATTCCCTTGTTAGAAGATGAGTTGACGGCACAAAAAACTCAGGCCGAGTCGATGAAAGCCTTGAGAGATGACACAGTGTGGAAATTGACCGACCTGGAAAATCGGTCAAGGAGAAATAATCTACGAGTCTTGGGTATACCCGAGGGGAAGGAGGGCACGGATGCCCGTCAGTTTGTTATAGAACTTTTTGAAGAGGCATTCCCAGAGCTCAAACATTGGGACTGGAAAACTGAATTGCAGAGGGCCCACCGATTCCCTTTCAACCCACGGAAAAAAGGGGGGAAAGCTGCCAATCGGCCACGGGCTATCTTGATTTGTCTTAACAATTTTTTGGCTCATGAGGCATTATATGACTTGGCCAGACCTGACCGAAAAAGGGTGGGCAAGGGCTGCGACTTTTTTGTCCGGCCGTATTTCTGTCAGGCGACTGTCGAGAAAAGGTGGCAATTGCGCCAATTAATACCTCAGTTCCAAGCAAAAGGGGTTCAGGTTTTTTTGCTTAACCCTGCTAAATTGAAGGTGGTATCTCAGGGGCAAGCGCACTTTTTTAAGTCTGAAGTGCTAGCTAAAGAATTTATGTTATCATTGTAGCTGTAGTTGAAGTTGAAGGAAAAGGTGTGGTGATTGTAGGTTTTAGGATTTCAGACGGGGGTGTGCAGCATTCTTTGTTCTGGATATTTCATTGAAGGGAGGGTTAGCTGGGAGGAAGGGGGTATGGTCTAGCTCTCCATCACCAGGGACCCTGGTCCCTTTGCCTCATGTGGTGGGTGGTTGGGGGTGGCAGGCTGGAAGGGGGATGAGGGGGTCTCAGTGGGGAGGGGAGGGGGGTGGGGAGGGGATGGGAGTCACTATTTGTGTTTCATCTGTTGGGTCATGGCAGTCACTTTTTGGCGGAATGAAGGTATTTAACAGTAGTCCTGCGGAACACTCTTAACTGTTTTTTGTGGGATGTTTTTCTGAACCGTCTGCATGATTTTGTGAACAGCGATAAAATGCTGGTAAATCATAAAGATCATGGATAGAAAGGGCAAAATTCAAATTTGTTCCTTAAATGCTTGTGGTCTCAATGACAGGAAGAAAAGAGTCTTGCTGGCCAAGCTTATTAGATACATGAAGATAGATGTGCTTTGTCTGCAAGAAACCCACATCACTTGGAATAATCGGGGGTGGTTAAAGGATCTGGGACTGGAACTGTTGGCTAGTACACAACATGGTACTAACACACGGGGTGTAGCTATTTTAGCTAAGCATGGTATGATAACTTGTAATCGAATCAAGGAGGATAAACTAGGGCGGTGGGTGATTGTGGAGGGAGCAATTACCGGAGTAACTACAGGCTCCCCGTTTTCAATCTGCTCACTGTATGGCTCGAATTCGGATGATCCTGAAGTTTTGAATTTTCTAAGTATAGAATTGGCCCTCTGGCCCTCCCCGCTAGTTCTGTGCGGTGACTTCAATATTCATCTTGATAGCAGTTTTAATCTTTTTAGTCACCTCCCGTATCAGGGAAGAAAGGGTAGGACTTTTAAGGCATTACAGGGGCTTATCAGGGAGCATGGATTAACCGATGTTTGGTTTAGGCATAGGCAGGGGGATTTAGGGTACACGTTTTTTTCGGCTCCTCATAATAAACTCGTCCGTCTGGACTACTTTTTATCTCTAGCCAAACGGCTGAACAGGTTAGTATAGAGCTGCATCCGAAGATTATATCGGATCATAATCCATTAATTGTGGAATTTCCAGTAATTGGCTATCCCCGACCCCAGACGACATGGTCGTTTGAACGGAAGCTCCTACTAGACCAGGAATACTGCGTGCACATGGCTAAATGGATAATGGAATTTTTTAACATAAATAGAGGCACCTCCTCTGAAATCATAGTATGGGACGCTTTTAAAGCTGCTGTGAGGGGCGAGACCCTGAGTTTCTCACTGTATAGACAGAGGGCGGTACAGGAAAAGATTAAAGGCTGGGTGGAACAGCTTAGGTTGGCTGAGGCAGAGCTTATGAGGGAAATAAGGGATGCTCAAAACACCGATGACTGCCTGCAGCTTATTGCGGCAATAAAAGCCAGGATACATCAATATTTTGGGGAGGAACTTGCTAGCAAATACGTACAGTACCGGGCGGAGATATATGAATATGGGGAAAGCATGGGGAGACTTCTGGCAAAACGAATACAACAGAGGGGAGTCTCTAATAGAATCTGTAGGATTAAAGATCACGCGGATCAGGTTCAGGACTCCCCGGACGCAGTCTTGAAGGTATTTCAGGGATTTTATCAACAACTATATTCAGAGGAAGGGGAGGTGGCAGCAGATTTGGTGGAAGATTACTTTAGGGATCATGAAACAGTTAAAGTCATGCCGGAACAGAACGAGACTCTTTTAGCCCCGATCACCTGGGAAGAGGCCGAGCTTGCAATAACCTCATTAGCTGCTGGCAAGGCGGTGGGTCCGGATGCATTACCCTTAGAATTTTACCGGACATTTCGCCAAGCACTTCGAACTGACTTTGTGCCAATATTACAACTGGCTCAAAAGGGCCAGACGCCCGATTCTTGGCGGGAAACTACCATAGTTGTTTTTAAAAAAAAAGATAAACCCGCATTAAGCCCATCATCTTACAGGCCTATCTCGCTTATTAATGCTGACAGCAAGATTTTTTCAAAAATCATTGTTTACGGCTGGGCGCGATTATCACCCCATTGGTCTCTCTGCGGCAACATGGGTTTATCCCCGGTCGGGATACCACTGACCATGTTAGGCGAGCCTTCTCCTTATTTGATTGGGCTCAGGCCACGGGGTCACCTCTCGGGATGATCCTGTTGGACGCTGAGAAAGCGTTCAACAGGGTCTCCTGGAGGTTTCTCTGGGCCGCCCTTCAATGGAAGGGATTCACCACCGATTTTATTCAATCAATACAGGCACTCTACTCATCCCCTAAAGCACGAATACGTATATCTGGACAAGTATCTAATGTATTTAGTATCAGTAGAGGTACCAGGCAGGGATGCCCTTGCTCTCCGTTGCTATTTTCGCTATATTTTGATCCCTTCCTTAATAAACTGGACGCTAATACGGATATTAGAGCAGTAACAGTAAATAACTGCGAGTATAAAACATTAGCATATGCTGATGACATTGCGATATTTACGACCAATATAAATTCCGCTCTTCCGGCAGTGAAGCTTGTGGCTCAACAATTTGGCTTGGTTTCGGGGTATAAACTAAACATTGATAAAACTCAGGTTCTACACACGGGTAGTGTGCCCTCGGTAGATGTCACCACTGTCTCAGTAGTCACTTATCTGGGGGTGAAGATTTCGGCAGAAGTGGCATGTATACCGGAGCTAAATATTTTACCAGTAATTGGAGAGGTTAACAAGACATTGGAGAGACTGGACCATTTACACTTATCAATGCATGGTCGCTGTAATGTCATTAGAATGTCAATCTTTCCGAGGTTTTTATATTTGTTTCGGACTATACCTCTGGAATTCCCGACACTCTGTATAGCAAAAGCAGAAAGGGCATGCTTTAGATTTCTATGGGGATACCGGAGATGTAGAAGGGCTAGTAAATGGATGACCTTACCAAGATCGAGGGGAGGGTGGGGTGTGCCCAGCCTTCTTCTGTACCATTGGTCAGCACTTTTACAACATATGGGGATATTGCTGGTAGGGGCTAAGGCAAAAGTGCCGGCTGCAGTTATGCCAACCATTTACGAAATAGCACTTGGGGTGGATGCTAGGCAATGTTTAGTCAAAATCTTAAAGCCAAGCTACTATAAAAAGACCAAATTCAAAATAATTCTGGCAGCCTTCTAGACCTGGAGAAAGATACGACGCAGGTTTAGGGTCCCTAATATCAATGCATATACTCCCTTCTCCTCACCCGGTCTTTTACCACCGATATTTCAAGACCAAACTACGCTTAGGTGGGGGAATTTAGGCATTAATTCTCTCGGGGATATGTGCTGCGAAGGCCAAATTGCCCCTTTTTCTAATTTACAGGAAAGGTTTGGACTTTCCAAAAGAGATTTTTTTAAGTTCTTGCAGATTCTTAGTTTTTTGTGCAAGGCTATGCATCAGTCGCGTGCAAATGTGGGGAAAATAGCTTTAGTGGATGCAATTGAGAACAGATCGCGGATAGGGAAAATTTATCAAATATTTCTGGAAGGTCTCCCTGATGACTTGAGTATTCAAAATACTAGATGGGAGAGAAAGCTTGGTTTAGACTGTGTGGATCTAGAGGGATCATTGGAACTAGCCAATCAGATTATAATAACTGGTAGCTTGAGGACCCAACATTTCATGTCTGTCTTCGACTTATACTACACTCCTGTCAAGGTTTCCAAATGGGGGGGCTCACGGGGCAGTGCGTGCAGTAGGTGTGGGGCATAGGCGGCAGACACCCTACACATGTTCTTTAATTGCCCCAGTTTAATTAAATTCTTACAGGATGCTGAATCCTTTTTGAACCTGATTCTTGACAGTCCTGTAACACTAACTCCCCATTTAATCATCTTGGGTGTAGAAGGCAATTTGCAGGGTAATGCTCGCTCTAGCTCGGAGACCCGATTTTTATTTATGGCAATGGCTACTATAAGACTATGCATAACCTCCCTGTGGATAAGCTCTGATTCTCCTACGTTTGTTAATTGGCGGGCTAGGCTATTAGCCATATACAATATGGAATTTGCTGTGGATAGGGTGAGCGGGTGCAGGATACGAGAATTGGGGAGGAAAATCTGGACTCCCATCACCCGATGGTTAGAATCAAATTAAGTTGCAGTTCTGGCTTTGGTTGTCAGGGTTTGTTTTTCTTTTCTCTGGGGTCTTCGGGGTGTTGCTGTCTAGGGGCCTTCTTAACTTTTTCTTTTCTTTTTCTTTTTTTCTTGCTGTGGCCAGTTTGGGTAGTGTAGCATGCATCGTCAGGGCCTCTCTTCTTTATTCCTTTTTTTCTTGTATTTTTATGAACATTATGTGTAGAAGAACCGAAATGTGGATGTATTATCTGTATTGCTTTTTGCCATGACACTGTGATTTAATTTATTAATAAAAAAATCAACAACAAAAAAAATCAATAGAATGTCTAGTTTTTAGGGTATATTTAATTGCGGAAGCACAATTGAAAAATATTTTTTATCTCATAACATCCCCCAGTCAAAGCTAATCTCCTGTTGTCCACGCATTATATAGGTATCAAGTTTATAATTTCTATTGTAACTTATTGAAAGCTTTTACTCATGGAAATTGTTTGCCACTAAATGTGAGTTGGGCATGACACCTTAGTGAAAATAATTGTTAATTGGTCAGAAACATCTAGCACACATCCAAGCAATTATCCAACTAATACCTGTACCATGAGCGCTCTTTCTGTGAATTTCATACAAATGAATATCAACAATGCATTCTCTGTTGACATTGGACAATCATCCGTCATTAACTGCTGCAAGTTTGCATTATGTCATTTGCACCTAAAGGCTAACATTGTAATATGGAGTATTAAAGCACAATCCTATTTAAAAAAAAAAAAAAAAAAAAAAGGAAAACAATGAACTGAAATAGGCCTATAATAGCCAGGCAAAGGAGGCATGCTAAACAACACAGCTTTGATGCAATAAAATGAAAAAACGAAAATCCACAGGGCTAAACAAGGTGTGCAAGTTACACAACAAACACACCACACACAACAAAGGCATTTATTTAACACACACCAAAAAAGTGAAATACCCCACCAAAAACACATTTTGCAATTCAATCCAATGCCATCCATGCCCTAAATTATGTTTAAATTCAACAGAACACACAGAAACAGTTGTTTCATGCACCCATGACTACCTCTGAGCCTACTGGATGAAAGGCCTGTTGGCAGACTAGGCCACAAGCTTGCAGGCCTATGGCAAAAGCACACTGCCTGGCTTCAAAATGGCCACCAGCCACATGGCCAGGCCCACAACAACAACAAGAAAGCGAAGACAGACAATGCAGGCCTATGGCAAAAGCACACTGCCTGGATTCAAAATGGCCACCAGCCACATGGCCAGGCCCACAACAACAAGAAGCCTAGGCCAAAAGGAACAAAGGAAACACATGCAGGCCTATATGGCAAAAGCAGCACACTTATAACTACCACCACAAAATGGCCACTAGCTACATGGCCAGGCCCACAACAACAACAAGAAAGCGAAGACAGACAATGCAGGCCTATGGCAAAAGCACACTGCCTGGCTTCAAAATGGCCGCCAGCCACATGGCCAGGCCCACAACAACAAGAAGCCTAGGCCAAAAAGGAACAAAAGAAACACATGCAGGCCTATATGGCAAAAGCAGCACACTTATAACTACCACCACAAAATGGCCACCAGCCACATGGACACTCACAGTCAAAATCAACAAGCAGGAGGCCTGGAAAACAATGAACTGAAACAGGCCTATAATAGCCAGGCAAAGGAGGCATGCTAAACAACACAGCTTTGATGCAATAAAATGAAAAAAGGAAAATCCACATGGCTAAACAAGGTGTGCAATTTACACAACAAACACACCACACACAAGAAAGGCATTTATTTAACACACACCCAAAAAGTGAAATACCCTACAAAAACACATTTTGCAATTCAATCCAATGCCATCCATGCCCTAAATGATTTTTAAATTCAACAGAACACACAGAAACAGTTGTTTCATGCACCCATGACTACCTCTGAACCTACTGGATGAAAGGCCTTCGCGCAATAACAACAATCCACTCACCGTTATTATCTTAGCAGAAAAGGTCACTTTATTAAGACAGGTAAACAGCATATTTTTCCTTAAGAACAAACATTGCCATATCAAGAAACCCCTATTGCAATTCAAAATCCCCCAAAACATCTTATCATAATAAAACCAACTATTTCAAACAGACTTTAGAAATACCCCCATGTAATGTACAAACCCATCATTCCTTCCCCTCATTTGTTTTATTGACCTTTTCCTCCCCCCTCCCCCCCCCCAGAGGGATGGATAAGGCCGCTCGAGACTATCCAAACCCCCCCAAAAAGCGCCTAATGATAAGAAACTACCTAAAGAAGGAAAACTGATACCTGTCCTAATGTGACGTATAAAACTTTTTTTTGTTGTTGTTTTTGTTTTTTAAAAAAACATATACATACAAAAAAGGTGGTGGGTCAACAAAAACTCGCCGCTAGTTTCCCCTCACAGTAAACCTCCCGCCAAAACCCCACCTATTAATACTTACCTGCTAGTCCCGCCCCTCGCCCTATCTACACCTATCGCGCCACGTGGATTGTCCCACTGCGCGAAAAACCCCAGGGGGACACCGGCACACGCCAAGTTCCCCCTGGGTCCCCATCGCGCAATAACAACAATCCACTCACCGCTATTATCTTAGCAGAAAAGGTCACTTTATTAAGACAGGTAAACAGCATATTTTTCCTTAAGAACAAACATTGCCATATCAAGAAACCCCCATTGCAATTCAAAATCCCCAAAAACATCTTATAATAAAACCAACTATTTCAAACAGACTTAAGAAATACCCCCATGTAATGTACAAACCCATCATTCCTTCCCCCTCATTTGTTTTATTGACCTTTTCCTCCCCCTCCCCCACCCCAGAGGGATGGATAAGCCCACTCGAGACTATCCAAACCCCCCCAAAAAGCGCCACCCAGGAAAACCAAAGAGTTCTCCTGGCCCCACCCCCAAGGTTTGTTGCAGCAGAAAATCATAATACACTTTTATTGCACCAAAGGTTTTCATTCCAAAAATTTGCCAACAGATCTCTCATCTCCAAAAGATAATACGCTTGACCCATCTGAGATAAGTGAACCCCATCCTCTTGGAACAGATGATCTTCTGTACTTGTGATATTATCATGGGACAAAACTTTAATACCCATAACCTGACAACAAACTTTCATTGCCCGATTGAGCTTCCTGCGAGCCTTTTCAATTGCAGCGTGATTGCGTGCCCCCTCCAATGTTGCCTGTAAATAAATTCAGTCCATACCAAAGACGTACCCTCCCAATTGTTCTTTATTACTGCCAAGTCCAATTTCATTCGTTTAATAAGAGATAAGCCCGACAACTGCACTAAGTCATTTTTGCCTAGGTGGATGATTAACATGTCAGGAAATCCTCTCGCAGCCGATATCTCTGTTAACAAGGGAAACAAACCCTCCCACCTCATACCACCTTTCCCTTTCCAGAAAACTTCGTGACCTTTGCTGGGAAGTCCAAGTGATCTGCCGTAAATCTGCTGTTCTGCAAAGATGGCTGCCCATTTAATGAAGGAGTGACCTACTATCCATGTACGCATTTTTGTTGACAATGTGCCTTTTACAGAACCTAAACGGAGAAAACAAAATTAGCCAACAGCAATAGTGCAAATAAAAATATTATATTATTATTTCCTGACATAGCGAGTGCAACAAGCAGATTTCCATCTACCAATCCTCTTGATGTCCTCCCAACCCCAACCCAACCTGGCCGCTTCAGTAGCCGCCCCTATACAAAAAGAGTGTGTCCCAAACAGTAATGGGTCTTTTCCCAGTTTAATCAAAGTTTTCCGTAAAACCGCCAATAAATGAGCACTGGAGATCTTAGCCCCATTCCTATGAGAGAATATTGCCCCTGGCGAAAAACCAGCGGAATTTACAAATGACTCCCACTCCCCCAAAGGGCAGCAGTCCGGCACTCCACTGCTATTTAGTTGGACCCATGTGCCTTTGCCCAATCGATCGGTTTTAGACCTCTTCAAACAAAACCTCAGTTTGTCTCCGTGTACTTGAACCTCACTGCTCTGAATGCCCATCTGGTCTCTTAGTCCCAATAATTCGGAGACCCTGAAAGCACCAAAGAACAACCAGATCATGCAAAGCCTCAAACGTGAAACCTCCCAAAAATCGTAACAGCAAACTGGCAGTTGCAACAACAACTGTTGTAAAAGAGCAAAAGTAACTGGCTCACGCAACGGCAAAGAATAAGAGCGCTCTCTGCTAAAACCTTTCAACATGCGTCTTAACAACACATCCCCCACCAAGTCCTGACCCCACCATAATTGTCCATAAAAGGAAATCCCAGCCAGTTTCCCAGAAATGGTCGTGTGTGACAGGCCCCTGTTAATCAAGTGCAACACAAACTGTAAAATGAAACTTCTGTTACCAACTGAGTGCCCATCAAAGTTATGAGATTCTGCGTAACTTAAAAATTCACTCCAGGCCTGCTGATAACTTCGTCTGGTGGCAGGAGCTATAGATTTTTCCACCAATTCGATGATCCTCAGTCCCCCAGCACCCAGGTGTTCTGCGGAATCGGAGTTTTGAAGTTGTCTGCCCCAGGCACCAGACTGCGGAATTTCTGCTAATTAAAGCGAGACAACGCATCTGCTATAGAATTGTTAATGCCCGGAATGTGTCTAGCTCTGAAAACAATATTCAATTTGAGGCTCTGCAGCATGAAAACATGCAAAAGGAGTAGCACCCGTAGGTCTTTTGCTTTTTGATTATTGATGAGATTTACCACAGCCATATTATCAACGTGAAAAAGCACACACCTGTCCTGAAATTCTTCACCCCAAACTAACAAAGCAACAATAAGAGGGAATAATTCCAGGAAGGCAATACTGTGACCATGCTGCAACCAATGAGACGGCCATCTCTCCGCACACCAGCGCCCCTCCCAGAACAGACCGAAACCATGGGCCCCAGATGCATCTGAAAAAAGCTGGATCTGCCAGATGGTATTGTCCTCAACAAAAAAGAGGAGACTCCATTAAAATCTTCCAGAAGGGGGCGTGGCCAACCATCATGGCCGATCGGACGTGAATCCGATCGGCTCCTTCCCAGGCCCTGAAATAAAGGCGAGATAAGGCGTTTTTAAGACAGCAACAGAGCTTTTCCCGGTGATGTAGAGGTGGCGGAGACATCAAGGTGCCACCCTGTTCGGACGCCGACCCCGGCTCCACGACGGAGGAGCTCTGCGGAAAGGGGGGACGCACGATCGCGAGGCAGAGAACATGGCGGCCGCCTGAACACAGAACTTCCAGAGGCGGACAAGCGGCCCTCGCGCCCCCTCCCGCTGTCGTTTTCCGGGCCCTGAGGCGGGCCTACCTGCAGGGGAACCCGCCGCACTGCATCGGCTCCATTGCTGCCCCCGGTGAGAGTACTCGGCGTGGTGCGGGTCCAAACTCGGATGCTCACAAAATGGCGGGTGGCCGCTACGGACCTTTTGCGATCCGACGACGCGAGGGGCCTTCATCCTGAGGGCCTCCTCTTTGTCTTGTGCAGCGCACATCCTGTTTCTGGCCAGCATTCAAGCCGCACGGTGGCTGACGGTCCTTAATCTGCCACGGGCCCTTCATCGCAGCGCTGTTGACCCTTTGGTGTTCCTGAAGAGTTGGGTGCCTTCCCTCCTCCTGGGGTCTTTCAGCCAGGTACTCTGACGGGCTGAGGTGGAAAGCGGCGCTGAGGCCGAGAGTCCCATCAGAGTTCACTCGGTGGTCAATGCCTGACTCTGACATGGCCGCCGCGGAGGCAACTTCTTCTGTCGCACAGCCAGCACAGGACACTCACGCGTGGGGACTTGGCGCCGCTGGGGAGGCCCAATAGATCCCGAGTTGGCAATCAGGAGGCGGCAACGTTTGGGCTCATGGTCATCTGTGTAGTACCTTCTATGTCGCTCGGCTGGGTGTCCAAGGAGGTCAGCTCTGATTAAGCGCTTGTTGGTGACGAGGAGAGGGGGATTGCGAGCACGAGAGTAAGCGAGGAGCTCCCCACTTGGGGTTCATTGAGGTGCTCTGATTTTACGCGACGGAAGGGGCGACCGAGCGCGGCCCGGGTGGAGGATCCCCTTATGCCACCCAAGAGGGCTCCCAGCAACAAGGTCTCCAACTATTTTGCATCGACAGGAGCAGGGGCGACAGAGGAGGGGTCGACGCCAAGATTGGCTACCATGGCGCTGACACGGGATGACCTAATGGCTTCCCTTCGAGAGTTTAAGCAGGAGCTGCGGACGGAGCTCAGAGCGGACATTAAAGCTGATATGGAGGCCTCCTTTGAAAAATTTCGTGCAGAGGTGAGGGAGAAGATGGCAGCCGTGCAAACAGATGTCGACTCGGTGGGCACATGCACTCTCGATCTAGAGGCGAAACAACAGGAAGTATGCGACAAGATTAAGTCCTTGGAGGACGGATCGGCGGAGCTGCGTGGCCAATTGCGAGATACGCTACTCAAGTGCGAAGATTTGGAAAATCGCTCGCGCCGCGACAACATCCGAGGCTTGACGGAGGACTGTGAGGGCCCGGATCTGGAGGCATTTATGGTAGGCCTCTTTTCTTCAGCTTTGGGGGAGGATGGCCCTGAAGTACGGTTGGAGAGAGTGCACAGAGTTGGACCGCGACTGCTGGGGGAGAATCGACGCCCAAGAGGCATCCTGGCGAAATTCAGCTCATTTAGGGTCAAAGAGTTGGTCCTGCAAAAGGCTAGGGTTGCAGAAACAATCACCTTCCAAAATGCCACATGCACGCTCTATCATATATCAAGATATCGTGCAGGCCACACTCATGCGACGTCAGCAGTTCCGCCCAGTCACTGATCTTCTACGGGAGAAGAAAGTCAGATACAGATGGACATACCCCTTTGGGATCACATTCGAATGGCTCAACAAGCAACATCATTGTGTGGAACTCTCGGAGGCGACAGATCTGTTGGGTTTGGAGCTCCCTACAACCTCATCGACGGGGGGAGTCAATCTAATCGGAACTCTGGAGGTCAATGGCGTAGAGTGGGTAAAAGAAACACGAAGACACCAGCTTAAGGATAGTGCATAGGGACCCATGGGAGGCCCTTCAACTGACCTAGTTAGAGGCACAATTGTCAGGAAGCTTCTTTGTCTGATCCCTCTGTTACACTGAGGGAGGTTTGTCCTCCCCCTCTCCACCCTAAGGGGGCAGCACGATGAAGAAGTGGAGAGCTGGATGGAGCGGAAGACTTGCATTGCCACTATCTGAGTAGGTCCTGGATTCCTAGACCGTACACAATGCCTTGAACTCAGCGCTTGGCACAGGCACCATGTGAGGACACTATTTCTGCGGTGAAAGGTCAGGGGGTCTGTTATATCCACATTGTGGGTGGAGAGCTCCGGGCGGGAGGTGTTGGTGACAACAGACTTGCAATTTTTTTTTCTTTTTCTGGTCATCTTGAGTGGTAGCTGGAGACTCTTAATATCTATACCTCTTATGAGGAGCTAAACCCCAGGGATAATTGTTATCTAGGCGGGAATATTTCTGGATTGTATGCCTTGTTAGTTGCTATGTTAAGGGCAGGTGGAATGGAAATGGTATTGTTCCTAGAGGGTACTTTATTGTCGGGATTCCCCTCTAGGAGGGGGATTCCTTGCACTCATTTTACATATCTGTTCTGGTTCTTTAGGTTAATTCGATGTCATGGTGCTTTTTTTTTTATCATTGTTTATGGGCGGGGGTACACGAGCGGTTTTTCAGCAGAGCCCTTCACCCCGAGGGCGCAACTACCTACTAGGTGACGATGGCAGTTAGAACTCTTACCTGGAACGCCCGGGGATTGAATTCCCCTAATAAGCGCCAACGCTTCTGGAAATACCTGATAGATCATAATGTCCAGGTGGCGGCTCTTCAGGAGACGCACCTCAAAAAGTCGGAGGAGCACCGACTACGCCACAGGGCTTATCCCCTCATATTCCGTTCTTCACACTCCACGAAACAAAATGGGGTGGCGCTGCTGTTCCACTCGGGAGTTCCCTTTCAGGCCCAGGACACTAAAACCGACAAACAGGGGAGGTACATTATGGTTCGAGGGACACTTAGAGGTCGCCAATGTACATTCGCAGTTCTTTATGCTCCCAATACGGGTCAGCAGGACTTCATTCTCTCCTTCCTTCTGACCCTGGAGAATTTTGCGCGAGGGGACATTTTACTCATGGGGGACTTTAATCTAGTCTGGGATTTGAGCATGGACACAACGCACACACAAAGGGCAACAGGAGGGGCATTTGGAAAGGCGCTGCGCTCACAGTTTCAGCTAATGGGGCTGATAGATGCTTGGAGAGATGCTAATCCCACGTGCGCGACTACTCATTCTTTTCTCATTCCCACAGAACTTATTCCCGAATTGATCACATTTCATGAGTCAATCCCTGCTCCCCTCTGTGCTACGAACTCAGTTTCACCCGATTTGCCTCTCGGATCACGCACCCCTGGAGATGACAATCACTTGGCCGAACCCGCGCCCAAAACAAGCGCGTTGGTATTTCCCTAATTTCCTATGCAGGGATAGACTTCTTCGTGACGACCTTAGAAAGACCATTAGGGAATTTTTTAATCTAAATGACCCTGAAGCTTCTTCACATGCCACTACCTGGGACACTCTCAAAGCAGTAGTCCGGGGCAAGTGTATTGAACTGGCCACTACTTTGCGTTCTCAACAACGTGAAGAGCGCCTTAACTTGGAAAAAGAATTAATGACTGCAGAGCAGGCACACAAGGCCAATCCCTCTGTCCGGCACTGCGGAAAGTCACAGCCCTAAAGGGGAAATTACAAGCTATTTATACTAATAGAGCGGAGAAAACCATCCTACGCTTACAAACCAGGGGCTATGAGGGCGGGAATAAAGTGGGGTCCTTATTGGCACGTCAGCTACGGGCCAAGCAGGAAAGGGAATACATCAAACTTATTGTTGATGAGGGTGGCGTTGCTCACAGGTCAGAGGAGGGGAAGGCGAGGGCTTTTGAACAATTCTACAAAACACTTTCCACGTCAGAGCTTCCGGGGGATCGGGATCCCTCGGGATATTTGGATTCTCTGGAACTCCCTCAGGTAGGGGCTAACACTAATGAAGACTTGGCGAAACCTATAACCGCCGAGGAGGTTCAGAGAGCAATTGACTCCCTTAAACTCCAGAAAGCTCCCGGGCCTGATGGCTTCTCAGCCCACTTCTATCGTACCTTTGCTCCGGAGCTCGTGCCCTTCCTCACTATTCTATTTAATATCATAGCCTCCACGCAACAAGTTACTCCCTCCATGGGAGAGGGGATAGTGGCAGTGCTTCCTAAGCCTGGTAAGGATCCCTCCGCCTGCTCGTCTTACCGCCCGATTGCTCTCCTAAACCTATACGCCAAAATTTATTCCAAAATACTGGCCACCCGTCTCGAATCCGTTCATCCTGGTCTTATCGATCCGGATCAATCCGGATTTATTAAGGGATGACAGACCCATGATAATTTGCGACGCATCATCCATATTATTGAAAAAGCCCGAAAGAAAAACATACCAGCAGCGCTTCTCTCGCTAGACGCAGAGAAAGCCTTTGATCGCGTGGAATGGTCTTTTTTATTTAGGGTGCGACAGCGTTTTGGCTTCAATGAAACCTTTATAGGAATGGTTCGCGCTAACTATCATTCTCCCAGCTCTCGGGTCCTTGTTAATGGTGTTGCGTCTTCTCCCTTTAATCTGGCTCGCGGAACGAGACAGGGATGCCCCCTGTCCCCCCTTCTTTTTGCCCTGAGCATAGAACCCTTGGCGCACAGGATCAGAGGAAATCAAGAGGTTCAGGGAATCCGTTTTGGCAGAGACAAGCATAAAATTTCGCTCTTTGCGGATGACGTGCTTCTCCCAGTGTCAAACCTATTGTCTCTCTTCCAGCTATACATGAAGAGCTGAAGGCGTTTGAGCCGGTGGCGGGATTCAAGATTAATCTGACCAAGTCCTTCTTACTGAACTTGACATTATCCAGAGTCGAATGGCGCAGGGTCGAAGAGGTGTCACCTTTTCGCTGCACTACTAAGGACATCACCTACCTAGGTATTAAGCTTACTCCTAAAATACGGGATCTATATAAGGCTAACTTCCCCCCCTCTTGCAACAATTGAGGACGGATTTGAGTAAATGGAGTGTGGCCTATATCACCTGGCTGGGTAGGATTAACGCTATCAAGATGAATGTTCTCCCCCGGCTACTCTACCTTTTTCAGGGTTTGCCTATTCCCGTGGAGGGGGGTCTCTTTCGGGAGTTGCAACATTTGCTTACCAAATTTATTTGGCAGGGAAACAGGGCACGCCTTCCTTACAAGTTGCTCATACGACCGCGCGAAGACGGTGGTCTAGCACTACCGGACTTTCAGGCCTACTACCGGGCAGCACAAATGCGGGTAATTACGGAGTGGTCACTGCGGGCTTCGGAGAAGCACTGGTTACATATAGACAGACAGATAACAGGACGCACCATTTGGGATCTTCTATGGAAACCAAAGCAGGACAGACCACTCAATGCCTACATTAGCACGCCTACGTCCACCACACTCAAGGTCTGGGATATACTTACCAAAAGATTGCACCTCACGACTTTCCCCTCTCCTCACACGCCCATACATTTCAACACGGCATTTCCCCCTGCGCTGCACAAGGGTCCCTTTGAAGCCTGGAGATAGGGCGGTTGCCATATGATTTCACACTTGTTTGACAGAGGTGAGCTCCTCACTTTTCAGGAATGCAAGGAGCAATTTGCTTTAACTGCTAAAGAGGAATATCACTACTTGCAGCTGAAACACTGGGTGCAGCAGCCCCTGGTACGGCGGGCCGCTACCAGGGAGCTGCTCCCCATCGAGAAGTTTGCGCAATCAGGGTCCTCTTCCAAAGGTTGTATCTCATACTTATATGCTCTCATACAAGCGATGAGTCCCAGATCGACCCCACGTTTCAAACGCTTTTGGGACGCACTCAGGGCTACTCCCTTAGACGATAAGCAATGGGAGCATTTAGGCAGAGATATAGTGAAATTCAATTGCTCCATGTACCTCAGGGAGGCACACTATAAAATTATGTACAACTGGTACCTATACCCTCAAAAACTACACAAGATTTTTCCCAGTTCGTCAGACAGGTGCTGGAGGGGATGTGGGATGTTGGGCGATTTCAGGCATATTTGGTGGGACTGCCCCTCCATACAACCGTTTTGGAAGGAAATTTTGTCCCAAATTAAGCTTATCCTAGGTTATCCTATTCCTAGTTCCATGGAACAGGTCTTGTTGGGGGTCCGTGATCCCAAACTGAAACGTCAAACACAGGGCGATAAATCAGTGATGTGGCTTTGCCTGGGGGCAGCAAAAAGGCCATTGCGGCTGCGTGGAAAAAACAAGAGGCCCCATCATTGACCCAATGGCTTGCGAGACTGTGGAGAGTTTTGGCGCTGGAGCGCATGGCGGATGTAGTTGAGGACAAGAGGAAAAGCTTTGACTACATTTGTGCTCCGTTGGTAGGCTATTTATCTGAGGGGCTCCACCTGACAGCATGCAGTCCCCGGCTTAGGGCCCTACACTTGTTCCTTATTTAATCACATCAAAGTGACGAGACCACTGAACAGCGCACAGGGCACCACCTGAATAGCAGACCTGGTGACCCAGTCTTCCTGCTCACATTATTTTAATTTGCACCATGACATCACAGTTTTGTTCGTTTTTAGGTATAGATAAGTTTCCTTTCTATGTTATTATCACGGGAGGGCTGATTGATGCTCAGCAACATGGGCCTGACTACAATACTTTATAAGGACATTGTGTATTATTGCATGATTCACTTGCCACGGACCTTGTGGACAAACTGTAACCTTCATGAACAATCTGTACACCTGGGCTGAATGTTTTTGCGACTGATGTTGCCTATGTACTGCTTTGTATCGCACTCTCTGAAGAAAAATTTCAATAAACAGATTTTGAAATAAAAAAGATTTTTTTTTTTTTTTTTTTAAATCTTCCAGAAATTTTAACCAAATGACAAGATCCTCCTTGATGGCTTTAGTAATTCTAATCCTGTGATGAGGAAGGAATGCTCCTGACATCGCCATCCCCAAACGTCTGCAGAAAGTCCTGCCTGCCCTGACCACACGACAAGCAAAGTTTAGGTAGCCCAATAAGCGCTGAACCTGCCTGAGCTCAAGTTTGTCTTTACCAAGGACCTCCAATAAAAAGGAATACATTTCCTTCACTTTTTCAGCCGGCAAATGAGCCATCATAACTTGAGTGTCGATTTCTATGCCCAAAAAAGTGAGCCTGGTGCAAGGACCCTCAGTTTTTTCAGGAGCCAGCGGAACACCGAACTCCTCAGCCATGTCCTGAAAGATGCCCAAAGCTCTGTGACACTGATCTGAATGTGTCTCTCCAATGAACATAAAGTCATCCAAATAGTGACATACATATTTGTGACCACATCGTTTTGAAAAAACACCATTGTAAGAATGTACTAAACATTTCAAAAAGAGCACAAGACACTGAGCAACCCATAGGGAGAACTCTGTCTACATAAAATGCTCCATTAAAGAACATGTCTAGAAGCTCAAAATCTGATGGATATATGGGTAATAAAAGGAAGGCTGACTGAATGTCACTTTTCGCTAACTCTGCACCCGTCCCCGCCATCCGCACCAACCTTAATGCATCATCTACCGAGGCATAAGAAACATTAGAGTCATCAGGGGAAATGAAGTCATTAATAGATTGCCCCTCCGGCCATGATAGATGATGGATTAAACGAAATTCCCCAGCCACTTCCTTAGGTACTAAACCCAATGGGGATAGAATCAAATTTTGCATAGTGGACTGCCTAAAAGGACCCGTTAACCTGTCAGCTGTTAACTCCACATCCAGTTTCTTTTGCACAATCTGTGGCAATTCCTTGGCAGATTTCAGGTTATCAGCCCAACGATTATATCTTGGCCCTTGATACCCAATCTTGAAACCAGCCCTAAACCCCCAATAGAGTTGAGAAGCAACTTCAGAGTCCGGGTATTCATCCAGCCACGATTCCAGGCTTGAAAGCTTAATTGGAGTATGAGCCCTTTGGCATAGTTTGAAAAACTGATCCCCTTCCCCTTGGGAACTGCCCTTGATCTCCAAACCGCTGATTACTGAAACATTGTGTAATAGCATGTTTTCCTCCACATTGTGAACATTCATGCTTGAACCTACAGAATTGTCTGGTGCAGATACCCTGGTTAAAGTTCCAACAGGCTCCAGATATTGGAAACTGTCCTCTACCAAACCATCCAGCCCCGATTTGGGCGGGGCGAGGCTGAAAGGGCCGGTAAGTAATAGGCCAACCACTTGCTGTATGTGTCGATGCAGGCGGTTGGGTAGAGGACATCCATTGAAGCCAAAGTCCCTGATCAACATTGCCCCAAGGTTTATCATGGAACATACTGACTCTAGCCCTGAATTCCTCATCGTAGCTGAGCCACGCAAAACCACCGAAGTGCAATTGGGCCTTACGAATGATGTCCATGTATTTGAAAAGAGCAATTGCCCTATCTTGGTGCTTTTCACAATACACACTGGCGTATATCAAAAATGCTGCGGTCCAATTCTCAATGTTTTTAGGTACCCTGGGACATCTAGCAAGCTCCCATTCCTCTTCCTTGGACCCTTCCTTAGCCTGAATGTCCCTATGGAGCAGTTTAAACACATCAACAAACTCGTGTTGCCAAATCTTATTTTTAGTCTTATCGGAAAGATGTGTCCCCAATGGCATAGCTAAACCCATATAAGGGAGCTTCTTATGAATATTAACCTCAACTCCCCCCACCTGACCAGAACTAGATTTATCTACACCAGAAATCTGTGTAACTTGACTTACATCCTTACTGGCCACTGCAGCGTTGTTTATTGTTGATGACTGATCTGCCACCTGCCCTACACCCTCCCCCATAAACAACCCAACTGTCTCAATCACAGAAGCATCACCCACCCCAACAGAACGTGTATTGCACTTGACAGTCGAAGGTTGAGACCAAGAAGCCCACCAATGAGGCTTACCTGTCGTTAGCTGAGCCGCACATTTCTGAAAATCTTTGGGATCATCACGCTGACGATGACCGTGTCGCTGTTCCCGATCCGTTGCGCTGTCCGCTCTTGACTTCTGCAACATACTAAAAACATTGGTTGCCCCCGACCCTCCCTTTGAGAAAACATGTTCGTGACTCAATGCACTTACATTAACATAAATTCCTTCCAACAAATCCCCTTCATTTATATTGTCAGAAACATCCCCATTTTCAAATTGATCATCAAAGATTTCCAAATCCACGTTGCTACTACCAGGCATTTCCCCGTCCCCCACCCCCCCATCATAAAACCTCCAATTAGTCACAGGCATCCGCTCCAAATGCCCGGCCGTAACCCACAAATCCGCACCTGATCCGCCCTGTGTACCTGATAATGTACCCAAAGCCGCAAAATGCTCCGCATCCACAAAACTGGAAGCACCAGTCGTTGGCCGAGAAGCTGTTGATGGTGAGACCTTCCAGCCGCTCTTGCTAGAAGACGCTGAAGATTTGTTAACCCCAGCCCCCTACTCAGATCTGCCCACTGCATAAGTTGGGGTGTCAGCATGTTCTACCCACACCCATTGACCACTCTGAGGCCCAAATTAGGAATCAAAATTAAACTGGGGGTGACTAGGGGGGGGCCGAGAAACCAGAAAAAGAGACTCATTTCCAGATGAAAACCAAAAATGTTCAGGAGTCAAAGCGTCAGGTTCACTGTGTGGACAAAATTCAGATGCCTCCAAAACCTCAGGGACATCTTCGCTAACTAATGACTCTGACTGGACCAACTGACCCTTATCAAGTGAATCCTTAATGTAAAAACGGGATTTATCAACAGGGGGAACTCTAGGCACAGGGGACAGAACAAAACTTGAAATGGCCCCCTCAAATGCCGCCCCACCCACCAGCAAGCTCCTCACCGACTGTTTATTATTAACATTCTGGAAAGCAGGAAACAATGTTGAAACCCCAAAGGTTTCCTCCCCACTGTCACTGGAGTAATCCACTAGAGAAGAAGAGCGCCTGTCAGAGAAAACAGGGGGCGCTATATTTATCTGTGCACCTCCTTTGCCAGAAAAAACACTGTTCATAAGAAACTTTGGTCCCAAATGAGCCCTTTTTGCAGGAGGGGGACTCGCTGGTAAGGAAAATGAAATAGCAGCCTTCTCACTCGAGCCCCGCCCCCTACTGAAGCTTCCTTGCATGCGCGGGAAAGAAAGGCTCCTGGAGGCGGCCCCACTCCCACGTGAAGCCCGCCTCTTCGCCCGGCCCACACGAGGGGTGGAGACCGCCCCAACTGACCTGCCTCTCTCTCCTGCACTGAAGAGCAGCGCGACGCCTGCAGCCTGCCACCGCCGCTCCGCCGTGAAGAATGGCCGCGGCTCTGTTGTCTTCGTCCCGCAGTTCCGGCGTTGAGGGGCACCAAAGGAGCACGGCCGTGTGACGGCAAACATGCTGCCACAGCCTCCGCCACTCCAAGCGCCATGGTCCTGCTCGGGCACCTCAATCCTGCCACCACAGCAGCTGATACGCCGGGCCTCAGGAGGTCCTCCCGGCCCGCCGCGCACAGGATACGAAGCGCTTTGCTGACCGCAGCGCCCTCCTCCATTGAAGGTAAAATTAATTACCACAAGCTGTTGATAATAATTAACGAAGCAACACACTGACAGGGTCTAGAGCGTCAACAAAAACTCGCCGCGGCGATTTCCACTCACAGTAAACCTCCCGCCAAAACCCCACCAATTAATACTTACCTGCTAGTCCCACCCCTCGCCCTATCTACACCTATCACGCCGCGTGGATTGTCACAAAACGTGAAAAACCCCAGGGGGACACCGGCTCGTGCCAAGTTCCCCCTGGGTCCCCAGTTGGCAGACTAGGCCACAAGCTTGCAGGCCTATGGCAAAAGCACACTGCCTGGCTTCAAAATGGCCACCAGCCACATGGCCAGACCCACAACAACAACAAGAAAGTGAAGACAGACAATGCAGGCCTACGGCAAAAGCACACTGCCTGGCTTCAAAATGGCCACCAGCCACATGGCCAGGCCCACAACAACAAGTAGCCTAGGCCAAAAAGGAACAAAGGAAACACATGCAGGCCTATATGGCAAAAGCAGCACACTTATAACTACCACCACAAAATGGCCACCAGCCACATGGCCAGGCCCACAACAACAACAAGAAAGCGAAGACAATCAATGCAGGCCTATGGCAAAAGCACACTGCCTGGCTTCAAAATGGCCGCCAGCCACATGGCCAGGCCCACAACAACAAGACGCGTAGGCCAAAAAGGAACAAAGGAAACACATGCAGGCCTATATGGCAAAAGCAGCACACTTATAACTACCACCACAAAATGGCCACCAGCCACATGGACACTCACAGTCACAAGCAACAAGCAGGAGGCCTGGAATACAATGAACTGAAATAGGCCTATAATAGCCAGGCAAAGGAGGCATGCTAAACAACACAGCTTTGATGCAATAAAATGAAAAAACGAAAATCCACAGGGCTAAACAAGGTGTGCAAGTTACACAACAAACACACCACACACAACAAAGGCATTTATTTAACACACACCAAAAAAGTGAAATACCCCACGAAAAACACATTTTGCAATTCAATCCAATGCCATCCATGCCCTAAATGATGTTTAAATTCAACAGAACACACAGAAACAGTTGTTTCATGCACCCATGACTACCTCTGGGCCTACTGGCTACTCACAATAATTTTTTTTTTTAAATGATGAAAAGTACCAAAATTGTAGTTGCAGCAACTGCAATGCCCCAATCAAACAAACAACACCAACTTACTTGTAAAACCTCAAATCCAAAAGTCCTCAAATCCAAAAGTCTTCAAATCCAATGATATATGATGCAGCAGATACAAAGAGTGATCCTTCCAGCTCCAAATCCAAATGAAAGTGAACAGGACATGGACAAAGCACTGGGAGGAGCCTGCTGGACAGGACAGGAAGTTGGAGACTCTGGGGCACTTCCTTCCTCTCCCAAAAAAAAGTTTTTTAAAAAAAAGGACTCCTTGCACCAAAAAGTACAGCCAAATGTCAATCTGAGGAGTTTTTTTCATCCAAATCATCATTTTCAAGAAGGTTTTATGCTGCTCCAGATATTATTCTTCTCCAGATTGCAAATTTTGCGTGTTCGGCATCACGAGCTTCACCAAACTTCCTCCGGATGTCTGATGGCACGTCCGAAATACGTGTTCGCGATCGCACACTCTCGCGGTGTCCGATGGTGCATCTGAAATGACGTGTTTGCGATCGCACACTCTCGCGGAATCGTGCGGCCGGCTACCAAAATCTCGTGGCGCACGAGAACGGATAGGAAAACTCGTCGGCGAACGCAGGGATCCCGATAAGTTGCTACCATGCGCACGAAAACAAATTTTTAAAGCGCGAACAAGGAAATAATTCCGCTACACCGCGGAGCGCGGAATTTTCAGCAATTCGGCGTTCTCCGCAGAACGCGATATTGCCAGAATTCCGCAAATTAGCGAGCAGAGCGGAATTTACCGCCCAGTGTTACTGGAGATGGAATTGTAAATATAATTATTTTGCTATCCAACACTTTCTCTACTGTTGCTCTCACTGGAGTGGGAGTAGTAAATGTTACCCCTCTGCTATCCAACACTTTCCCTACTGTTGCACTCACTGGAGTTGGAATAGTAATTTTTACCCTTCCGCTATCCAGCACTTTCCCTACCGTTGTCCTCACTGGAGTGGGAATAGTAATTTTTACCTCTCCTCTATCCAACACGTATCCTACTGTTGCACTCAGTGGAGTGGGTATAGTAATTTTTACCCATCCGCTATCCAGCACTTTCTCTACTGTCGCTCTCAATGTATTGGGAATAGTACATTTTACCCCTCCGCTATCTAACACTTTCCCAACTGTTGCACTCACTGGAGTGGAAATAGTTATTTTTACCTCTCCGCTATTCAACACTTATCCTACTGTTGCACTCAGGGGAGTGGGAATAGTAATGTTTACCTCTCTGCTATCCAACACTTATCCTACTGTTACACTCAGTGGAGTGGGAATAGTAATCTTTACCTCTCCACTATCCAACTCTTATCGTACTGTTCCTACTCGCTCTATAAAAAAACACAAACTTGAAATTTATGATCTCTTAGTTGACTCCTCCCCTGATTTACTGTGTCTTACTGAAACATGGCTTATGGATGCCTCCAACCCCATTATTGCAAACGCCATCCCCCAGGGCTATCAGATCATAAGGAAGGACCGCCCTACGGGGAGAGGCGGAGGGCTAGCCTTAATATATAGAAGCTCCCTTTGCTGTGTGCCTTTAGCAATCATGGAGATAGAGGGGGCCGAGAGTTTGGGTTTTCTCCTGACTATCTCAGCCCACCAATCCATTGCGGGATTAGTTATTTACCGCCCTCCCGGACCGGCTAGGAATTTCCTGGAGTCCATCAGCCATACCATATCTCCCATTGCGGCCAAATATAGCCATTGTCTAGTCCTCAGTGATTTTAATATCCACATGGACAAGCCATTGGATCCTGATTCCATGAGGTTATGCGAATCCCTTGATATTCTCAACTTGACTCTGTATATCTGTCTCCCCACCCATGACAAAGGTCACACATTGGATCAGGTCTTCTCCTCTAACCAGATTCAAATTGATGCCCCCCTAGCTCTAACCTGGTCTGACCATCACCTGGTCGGTTTTAAAATCCACAGAGAGTTTGCAAGGTCTCATGCTCTGGACAACTCCAGGGTCAGCCATAGTTTCAGGCCCTTTCATTTGATGACACCTGAGGCAATACAGTGTGGTATGAGTCGCCTCCCGATTCTCTTAAGCGGCAACCTTGAACAGGATGTGCAGGCCTTAGAGGGCTGGCTTCAACTCCAGGCCCTGGAACTTGCCCCTCCCTCCTTGAAGGTTGCTAAACCCACCCGAGTTTCCGCTCCTTGGTTCTCGGAAGCCCTAAGGGAAAGTAAAAGGGCATGTAAACATCTTGAAAGAGAGTGGCGGAGAAATTATAGTCTCACTGATAAACTGACCTATAAACTTGCACTGAAACAACTTTAGAAAGTACGCGAGGGAAATAAACTCTTCCTTACAGCAAAAATTGATTCGGCGGGTAACAAAAGCAAAGTACTTTTAATATTGTAAAAAGTTTCTCCTCCCCCACGATAATCAGCCTACCTTTTGCCCCCACAAGCGACTAGACCAATCGCATGGCTCATTTTTTCTATGAAAAAATTAAAAATATCCAGGACTCCTTTATAGTTCAGTCGTCGGACTCGGAGGCCACCGGGGGACCTCCCTCAGATGTGTGTCCTCGCACCGATGCCTCCTTTATGGAGTTCTCGGCGATCACCTTGGAGCAATCTCTAGGGCTTAAGAAAACTCTGAAGTCTGGCTCTCCATCGGACCCATGTCCAGCTAAAGTTCTATCTTCTATAGCTGAAGTGATTAACCCTATAGTGAACCCTATTTTGAACACCTCCTTGCGGGAAGGGTCCATGCCACAAACATGCTAAAATTCTTCCGCTGCTAAAGAAACCTACAGCAGACCCCGAGGCGGCCACTAACTATAGGCCCATATCACTCTTGCCTTTTTTCTCCAAGGTTTTGGAGAAATATGTTAATGAAGTCACAACGAATTATGTGGAGACAAATCACTTGCTTCACTCTAGCCAGTCAGGCTTCAGAGCTAACTTTAACACTGAAACAGCTCTGCTAGAAGTTGTGAAGTCAATTAAAGCCACGATGGATAGAGGAGGTAATGCGGTCTTGGTACTATTGGACCTCTCTGCAGCCTTCGATAACGTGCCCCATAATACATTACTGCAAAGACTCAGGGAGAGCGGTATTGGTGGCACGGTATTGAGTTGGTTTGAGTCTTTCCTTGTTAACCACTCCCAAACCATCTTGTCTCCTCCTTTTGCCGTAGCGATCCCCCCTATGAATGTCGGGGTTCCCCAGGGCTCAATATTGAGCCCTACATTGTTTAATGTGTATATGGCCCCCCTCGCCCTTCTCGCCGAGAAATTTGGAGCTAAAATAGTGTCATATGCTGATGACACCCAACTGCTGTTTACGTGCGAGAAGGGTGTTGAATTTAACGGCAACTTAATAAATACTTGTCTCTCTGAAGTCTTCTCATGGCTCAGATGTAATCAATTAAAGTGTAATTCTGAGAAGTCAGAGATTATTTTCTTTGGCCCCCGCCCGTATGAAGCCTGGCATAACTGGTGGCCTCAGGACATGTCCCACCCTTCGTCCTCCGTCACCACCGTGAAAAATCTAGAGGTTAAATTGGATGCGGCCCTTTCCATGAAGGCCCAAGTCCAAATGGTGGCCGGGGTCTGTTTCGGGGTGCTGAGAATGCTGCGGAATTTTCTCCCCTTGCTCTCAACCCCCTACAGAAAAACAGTGGTTCAGGCCCTGGTGGTCTCCAGATTGGACTATGTAAACTCCTTGTATCTCGGCCTTCCGGAATATCTTCTGGGCCGACTACAGGTGATTCAGAATGCAGCAGCAAGGGCCATCTTTCTGACAGGGCCCAGGACTCACACTACTCAGCTTCTGTTCTCACTACACTGGCTCACTGTGCGGAAAAGAATACATTTTAAAGCCTTGGTCCTGGTCTTCAAAGCTTTTCATCAGATTGGTGCCCCCTACCTTAGGGATAGATTCCAACCTTATATTCCACAGCGGACTTTGAGATCTTCTTCCCAGCTTTTGATCTCTGCCCCGAAGATTCAGCTCTCCCGGGTAGGGGGTAGATCTTTCCAAGCAGTGGCCTCTCAGCTGTGGAATAGCCTACCCTTCTCCCTTAGACAGATTCCTGACCTCTCGACTTTTAGGAAGAGTCTGAAAACGTGGCTCTTTCAGTTGGGAGCTTCGTAGCAATGGTTTGCTTTGTTTGACGTTATGTGGTCTATGTTTCCCAGTGCCGGGACACTCCTGGGAGTAGCCGTGCGCTCTATAAATATTAGATAACATAACATAACATAACATTCAGTGGAGTTGGAATACTAATTTTTACCCCTCTGCTATCCAACATTTTCCCTACTGTTGCACTCTTTGGAGTGGGAATAGTAATTTTAGCCCCTCCACTGTCCAACACTTTCCCTACTGTTGCTCTCACTGGAGTGGGAATAGTAAATTTTAAACCTCCGCTATCCAACACTTTCCCTACTGTTGCACTCACTGGAGTTGGAATAGTAATTTTTACTCCTACACTATCCAGCACTTTCCCTACTATTGCACTCACTGGAGTGGGAATACTAATTTTCACCTGTCCGCTATCCAACACTTATCCTACTGTTGCACTAAGTTGAGTGTGAATAGTAATTTTTACCCCTCCACTATCCAACACTTTCCCTACTGTTGCTCTTACTGGAGAGGGAATAGTATTTTTTACCCTCCGCTATCCAACACTTTCCCTACTGTTGCACTCACTGGAGTGGAAATAGTAATTTTTACCTCTCCGCTATCCAACACTTATCCTACTGTTGCACTCAGTGGAGTGGGAATAGTAATTTTAGCCTCTCCGCTATCCAACATTTTCCTACTGTTGCTCTCACTGGAGTGGGAGAGTAAATTTTAAACCTCCGCTATCCAACACTTTCCCTACTTTTGCACTCACTGGAGTTGGGATAGTAATTTTTACCCCTCTACTATCCAGCACTTTCCCTACTGTTGCACCCACTGGAGTGGAAATAGTAATTTTTACCTCTCTGCTATCCAACACTTATCCTACTGTTGCACTCAGTGGAGTGGGAATAGTAATTCTTACCCCTCCGATATCCAACACTTTCCCTACTGTTGCTCTTACGGGAATGGGAATAGTAATTTTTACCCTTCCTCTATCCAACACTTTCTCTACTGTTGCTCCTACTGGAGTGGGAATAGCAATTTTTATCTCTCCTCTATCCTGCACTTTCCCTACTGTTGTACTCACTGGAGTTGGAATAGTACTTTTTACCTCTCTGCTATCCAACACTTTCCCTACTGTTGCACTCTGTGGAGTGGGAATACTTTTTTTTTACTCCTCCGCTATCCAACACATCTCCTACTGTTGCATTCAGTGGAGTGGGAATACTAATTTTCACCCCTCCGCTATCCAACATTTTCCCTACTGTTACACTCTTTGGAGTGGGAAAAGTAATTTTTAACCCTCCGCAATCCAACACTTTCCCAACTGTTGCTCTCACTGGAGTGGGAATAGTACATTTTACCCCTCCGCTATGCAACACTTTCCCTACTGTTGCCCTTACTGGAGTGGGAATAGTAATTTTTACCTCTCCGCTATCCAACACTTATCCTACTGTTGCACTCAGTGAAGTGGGAATAGTAATTTTTACCCCTCCACTATCCAACACTTTCCCTACTGTTGCTCTTGCTGGAGTGCGAATAGTAAATTTTACCTCTCCGCTATCCAACACTTTCCCTACTGTTGCACTCACTGGAGTGGCAATAGTAATTTTTACCCCTCCACTATCCAACACTTTCCCTACTGTTGCACACTCTGGAGTGGGTATACATTTTTTTACCCTTCCATTATCCAACACTTATCCTACTGTTGCATTCAGTGGAGTGAGAATACTAATTTTGACCCCCTCCGTTATCCAACATTTTCCCTATTGTTGCACTCATTGAAGTGGGAATAGTAATGTTTGCCCCTCCCTCAATCCAACACTTTCCCTACTGTTGCTTTCACTGGAGTGGGAATAGTAAATTTTACCGCTCCGCTATCCAACACTCTCCCTACTGTTGCACTCACTGGAGTTGGAATATTAATATTTACCCCTCCACTATCCAACACTTTCTCTATTGTTGCACTCACTGGAGTGAGAATACATCTTTTTACCCCTACTTTATCCACAACTTATCCTACTGTTGCATTCAGTGAAGTGGGAAAACTAATTTTGCCCCTCCGCTATCCAACACTTTCCCTACTGTTGCTCTTACGGGAGTGGGAATAGTAATTTTTACCCCTTCTCTATCCAACAATTTCCCTACTGTTGCTCTTACTGGAGTGGGAATAGTAATTTTTATCTCTCCGCTATCCTGCATTTTCCGTACTATTGTACTCTGTGGAGTGGGAATACTTTTTTTTTACTCCTCCGCTATCCAACACTTATCCTACTGTTGCATTCGGTGGAGTAAGAATACTAATTTTCACCCCTCCGCTATCCAACATTTTCCCTACTGTTACACTCTTTGGAGTGGGAAAAGTAATTTTTACCCCTCCGCAATCCAACACTTTCCCTACTGTTGCTCTCACTGGAGTGGGAATAGAACATTTTACCCCTCCGCTATCCAACACTTTCCCTACTGTTGCACTCTTTGGAGTGGGAATTGTAATTTTTACCCCTCCGCTATCCAACAATTTCCCTACTGCTGCTCTCACTGGAGTGGGAATAGTAAATTTTACCCATCCGCTATCCAACACTTTCTCTACTGTTGCACTCAATGGAGTTGGAATAATAATTTATACCCCTTCGCTATCCAGCACTTTCCCTACTGTTGCCCTTACTGGAGTGGGAATAATATTTTTTTCCTCTCCGCTATCCAACACTTATCCTACTGTTGCACTCAGTGAAGTGGGAATAGTAATTTTTACCCCTCCACTATCCAACACTTTCCCTACTGTTGCTCTTGCTGGAGTGGGAATAGTAAATTTTACCTCTCTGCTATCCAACACTTTCCCTACTGTTGCACTCACTGGAGTGGGTATACATTTTTACCCCTCCATTATCCAACACTTATCCTACTGTTGCATTCAGTGGAGTGGGAATACTAATTTTGACCCATCCGCTATCCAACATTTTCCCTACAGTTGCACTCTTTGGAGTGGGAATAGTAATTATTGCCCCTCTGCTATCCAACTCTCTCCCTACTGTTGCACTCACTGGAGTTGGAAAATTAATATTTACCCCTCCACTATCCAACACTTTCTCTATTGTTGCATTCACTGGAGTGAGAATACATCTTTTTACCCCTCCTTTATCCAACACTTATCCTACTATTGCATTCAGTGAAGTGGAAATACTAATTTTTACCCCTCCGCTATCCAACATTTTCCCTACTGTTGCTTTCACTGGAGTGGGAATAGTACATTTTACCCCTCCACTATCCAACACTTTCCCTACTGCTGCACTCACTGGAGTTGGAATAGTAATATTTACCCCTCCGCTATCCAACACTTTCCCTACTGTTGCTCTTTTTTCGATATTTTGAACATCGATTTTTTGAACATCGATATTTTATCAGTGAACCTGCCAAAATTAAGGTATCCTAGTAGGGACTGTATTTTTTTAATCTTTCACTCATGTGTAAGTTCATATTCTAGGAAAAGGACACTTTGAAAAGCTCTGTTAGTTTTTTTTATTTGAACTTGTAGCCAAGTTCAGCACATCCGAATATAATGCGATCTACTCTGGCCAGGTAGGATTCAATTTGTCATCTGATAGGTAGATATCATCCACGTAGGACGGTTCATCAGGGTCAATAGCTTCAAGAGTTGACATTATGCGCGCAGCATATAGTCCTGGGCTATTCCTATAGCCCTGTGGGAGCCTTTCATATCTCATTTGAATTCCAAGCGTGCTAAAAGTGGTCCAATCATGGCTTTCAGGCCCTAGATTGTGGCTGAAAAAAACAATTGGAAATGTCCAATGTCGTTTTGTATTTTTTACAGACTATATTATTAATCAGTGCTGTACTATGTGTCTTTTGTACTGCAAATGTGCGTGTGTGACTATTGAAATGTCTGTAGTCTAAGACAATGCAACATATATGATCCGGTTTCAAGACAGGAAAAAGAGGATTATTCATTTGAGAGACACAGGGTTCAATTAATCCCTCGTACTCCAATTGTGTGAGTATTTCTTAAACAGGTGCTTTTGCATCACGATTTATGGGATATTGTGGTTGCACTTGTGGGCTGGACCATAAGGGTATTACATGATATGGAGAATCCTTATCTCAGCTGACATGATTGCAATATGTCGCAGGGGCTAGAGGAAGAGCCCATTCTGCCACGTAAGTGTGTTTGACTTGTTCAGGGTCAAGGACAGAAAAGGAAGGAAGAATAACATCCTCTCCTTTAGGGGATTTCTGTACAAACTGAGGAGGCCAATCAACCTTTGTCAGAAGAATGTCATAAGACAAAGTAAAATTTTCCCAGAATACTGCTTTAATGGTGCGCTGTATGTCAACTTCTATCTGAAAATCTAGATTCTATAATCTAGCCGGAGAAGCTATGCGCCTATCCGGGGTCTCCACTGTAATAAAAAGATCAGTTGCTCTCACTACCAGAAACTCCTGGAGATTCTGACATACAACGGTGACTTCTGCCGCTTTGTCTAGGATAGTCACCACCCCAACTCCTGTTCAGGAGGAGTGTTCTCAGTATTAGTGACATATTTTGCAGTTAAAGCCGCAACTTACTGTTGCCAGGTCACCCTCAGTGTTCCTATGATGTACCGACACTCCATTAGGTGCACCACTATTAAGGGGCAAGTTGCAGTACTTTCTTTTTCTGAAAACAGGCTTTATAAAAAAGGAAGTTTGTCCTCCTTCTTTATCTTCCCATCAGACGAGCATTGTGTCTCCCATTTCTGTTTCACATACTCTTTTTGTATGCAGTCTGATTGGCCTTCCTGTCATACTGTTGGTCAGACAATTTCTGAAAGGAATTTGGAGATTGTGTATCAGGAACCTGATACTTGTCTAGAGTCTTGAATGTAGTGCAATCACATAAATTGTTCCTTCTCACAGAGGACTCTGGAGGTGGAGAACCTCAGCGAGGTTTACCTTTCTGTGATTGTTTAGATTTATCCCTTGATCTTTCAACAAACTCATGGGCTGGGGTGGCTACCTTGTCTGTACTAGTTTCGCCAAGAGGTGGCTTGGTAGGTCTAGTTTCCAAATGATGGCATCCGAAGGATGTACACATCTCAGCAATAAATATAGGCAACTCCCATTTGCAGTCGGCTTGTGCAACCATTGTGAGCCGCTGGCGTATAGCTAGAGATGCTACTTCACCTTTAACGTTAGATAGAATAAATGCGGAAACAAAGGGAAAGTTTCCCATCAGTTTCATTCCCAAATCTAGGGCAGTAGTCACCCCATGTTCATTCTGTATCTGTTTGAGTCCATCTGGTAAGACGGACATTGAGGGAGTGCCATGGCAAAAAGTATAGGCAGGGGCGAAAATGGTCCCCCAGGTGTTGCAGTCTTCAATACCAGGAACCATCCCATTGGGTAACCTCATAGTCAAAATTCCATGCTTGTCTTGTGGTCCGGTAAGGGCAAACACAGCTTCAATTTGGTTGATTTTTTGGGCGATCCAAAATAGAAATTCCTCATGATTAGTGGGTCTTTCTCCCCATGAACAATTACAGGACTTATGGTGGGCACTGCAGGCAAGTGGGCTTGCCCTTTCAGACCCATTCTTGCTGACCCTGCCAACAAGGTGCATGAAACGAACTGAGTTAAGCCTCTATATAAGGTCACTAGACAAGTGTATAAAGCTTGTGTTTGTACAAGTTTGTGATTAGCCATATTAGGGTGCAGTGTATATACAGCCAATGCTGGCCAGGTCGACCCATCGTTAGTAAGGGGACCCAAGCAAACAGGTGTATCAACATGTAGGAGGGCACCATGGAACCAATTTTGATGTACCCAGTAGGTGAGAATAATCTCAAAAAGCGCATAAGGTCTATAAAGATTAGACGCTGCAGGTATAGTGTATGTATGGAATGTATTAGTATTAGCATCCATAGCTGGAAATGTGACCCAAGAATAAAAGACTTTGAATTGGTATGCTGCATCCGCTTCCACTACAAAAATATTAGGACCACGCACATTAGGAAGTCCATGTTGCGTTAAATGTGCATAAACTGCAGGTCTGCAGTTAGCCGAAATGGATACAGGTTGTGCAGCCATCTTAAAAACTGAAATGGATTCAAAGCAGAACATAAAACTGTTTTTTTCCTTTTAAACTTTCAAGCCTGAAAAACGAACAGAATTAGGTGCTTCTTAAGTGGAGGAGTAATCCCAAGCACCTTGGACGTCTCCAGTTAAAGGTGTAAGAGTATTGTGGTCACACACAAGCACTACTCAGGTGACCCGCAAATAAGTACAAAGACCAAGCATTGGCGGCGCCATCTTGCAGTGATTCTGCTCAGGAACAGAACTATGCTTGGGAGCATAGAACATCAGCAAGTAGGGACTGAATCACCATACCATATCAGTACCTATGAGCCTGAACCTGACTAGCTCATAGTGCCTCACTTACCCTCCTAACCTTCCCAGAGAGACAAGTTATTTGGCACCCCCGGACACAACACTCTTGACTCTCTCAGGGATCATGGTAGCAGGTCAGTCCCTTTTGTTCTCTTACTCATACATGTCCACAATAAAATAGAAAAGAGACATGAAGGAAGCGTACAATATTTATTGAAACTATTGTGCTCTAGTATGCAATAACTGCCCCATAATAAGAAAACGTATACAGGTCAGTAATGTCATTAGCATGATTAAAAGACCATGTACGATGTAAAGCCCTGTCATAGTAGCTGACAGATTTGCCTAAACCCACCTTCACTACAGAAGCTAAGTGGTTAGAGATTGTAGATATCTGTGATTAGTGGCAAACCCCATACCGTGGCATACATAGATAGCTGCTCTACATCTTAGCTGGTGCAGCCTTTCCGTCTCAGAACCTTTGCACTGCCTGCAAGTCTCCACTCTGTTTATTTTCTTTAAATGACAAGTCCTGAGTTATATTATAAAACGTGTGTTCAAAAACAACAGCTGGGTTTTTCAACTATGTCTAGTGTCTGACCACAGAAAATACCAAGGAGCAGGGTTGTTTGACATTTTATGTGCTGTTCCGACTAAATCCCAGCAGAAGAACAAACTACGAAAACATGGGCAGTCTGTTTCTAAAATAATACTGTGGTACAAAAACAGGCGTGATGTTTTGTAACATGTACAAACCAAGTATAGCCTACAACGTGTATAGTTAGGCTAACATAGGGAAAACGACAATGGGCTCCTTAGGGAACCCATGATAAATTATGCCAATTGGGGATGGACCAATATTACCATGTTTAGTGGAGAAAGCACAAACACTTTAGCACTGGTATAGTGCACATGGTCCTAATACCAGCAAAACAAGGTCAGAAAAGTGGAGGAGGCAGGCAAAAATTGAGAGGGAGACCACCCTAAGGCTGTCACATCCAACAATATGGTCTGCATGTAAAAAAGGTTTCCTTTTTTAACCCTATTGGACAGTAGGCAGTGGTCTTCTGGACCAATAACTTTTCCCTAACAAACTTTTTATTAACATTCACAAAGGGGAGGAGATCCCAAGGAGACACCTTCCCTTTTGCGAGTAGGGTACCACCCAAATCGGCAGTCAATAGTTTTTCTATATTTTGCAACTGGATTTCTGTTGTGCAGCATTGATACATGTCATAACTGTAGCGTCATATTCACACTGGTAACATGCAAATGACCATGCCACACACAGAGATCTATAGTGCACATCTTTATTTTTCAGATGGCAACTGTTGCACGGTATGTCATGAACTTTATTAACCACACCCAGACACACCCAAACGATTACGTCATTCTCCTACCGAGTCCATCAGGGGCCAAAAGGGTCCCACAATTCATATCTACAGGACACTACATCCTCCCCTCTGTTAAATAAAAAGTCCAAATATTACTTATGTACCTCATAGTTCCTCAATGAGTTGTTGAGGTGCTTGAAACAGTCTTCCAGACCTAGTTGTGTGAAGTTGATGAAGCGAAGAAGTGGGTCCTGCCCCAGGCACCAGGGATGCAGATGTAGGCATAGGAGGTGGGCTCTCCAGACTTTCAGGTGGACAGATCTCTCTTCTGACTTGTGGAGCTGACAAACATCGAGGTAGGTGCTTGAAGAGTGCTGAATCCCTCGTAATGGACTTTCCGGGATGTTGAGCAATCACCATATGTCCTCTGCTTGTAACAACCCTCAGGGGTTCAGCATCCAATTGAGCATCAGACTTGCGCTTCTGTTTCTGCTTGACTAGGACCCGGTCTCCTTCTTTGACTACCGTGTCCCGAGCACATCAGCGTTCATAAGCATGGGTCTTTATTTTGGACTTGTGCAAGGAATCCTTCATATAGATAGTGTCACATCTGTTGTCCTATGAGTGGTCCATGGCGAAAATCTGGTTCCCATGGCTCTTACAAACATCAAGGTGGCACCTGTAGTGGAATCAGGAGTTAATCTGCAAGCATGAAGGGCTGATTGTAGAGCCGACTTGATATCACTTCCTTCTAGCGCAGCGCACTGAACTACTCTCTTCAGGGCGCCATTTATTTATTTGTCAGACTTATAATGCACGCAGCTACCCCGAGGGGTTTCCCGGCGCAGGATAGATGCAGATGATGCAAACCCCAGCAGAAAGCTGGAAAAGCCAAGTTTTCAGATATTTCCAAAACGCCAATAAAGAGTTACAGTTCCTAAGAGTGGCTGGGATAGAGTTACACAGCTTAGGGCCAAGATAGGAAAAAGAGCATCTCTTAATATGGGCTAATCGAACTCAAGGCGTGGTGAACAGCGAGTGACTAGTGGATCTCAGCAAACGCATAGGCATATAAGGAGTCACCAGTCCTTGGATGTATGAGGGCGCTAGGCCATGTTTGGCCTTGAACATATCTTAAGCAAGTGCAGTTCCGTTCCAGTGCCATGAAGAGTTTGACAACACCATTGGGCTGTGGCAAGAGAGGGGTACTTTTCTGATGTTTCACATTCTTGTTAGAGAGAAAATCTTTAAATTCTTGGCTGTTGAAAGGTGGGCCATTGTCAGACTTGAGAATGGATGGGACATCCCATGTTGCAAAATTTTAATGTAATGTCCCAATGACTTTGGGCCTGATTACAATCTTGGCGGACAGGGTTACTCCATCACAAACATGATGGATATCCCGTCCGCCAAATTCCAATTCCAATATATCCTATGGAACTTGTAATACAGTGGATGGGATATCGTCACATTTGTGCTGGAGCATCCCATCTGCCAAGATCGTAATCAGGCCCTTTGTCATATGTGGATGACGACAGGTCTTCCACAAGGGGAAATCGCATGTACTCATCAACAATTACCATTTGATGATGTCCATTGTTAAGGGGTCCATAGTAATCAACTGCAATCCTCTCTTACACCTGCTTCAGGAGGTCAGACATAACTAACGGTTTCTGCATTGTTTTAGGAGACTAGCAGTTGCACAAATGACGGGCCGATAGTTCTCTTTCAAGTGTTTCATCAAGGCAAGGAAACCACACTCAGTCTCGAAGAGCTCTCTTGGTGGAGACAATGTCACAATGACTCTCATGGGCTAGTTCAATGACTTGTTGTCGCACACTCTCTAGAATGACAATTCTAGAAACTCTTAATATATTGCCTTCTTGAGTGACAGGGAGTTCTTTGTTCACATTTTTTAATTTTTGTTATTCAAAGTCATCCGTAAGAGGTTGAGTGTGTGTCTTTCAGGATTACTGGGCAATAACATCTTTGAGAACACACAGATTTCGATCTGTATTTGTAGCAGCAAGAATTGGTTCCACCGAAAGAGCTGCAGGAATTCTTGACTTGACAATAAAGTTAACATAGGTCTCAGTCGCTTTAGACTTTGCACTGTGACACTGCTCTGGCACTCATGAAAAGTAGTCAGCGGGATTCTGATCTTTCCCTGGCCCATACACAATAATGTAATCTTACTCTTGCAATCCCAACCCCCCACCTCTCAATGCGACGGGGCATCTTGGCCTTTGCGTTCTCAAAAATGGTGAGCAACGCCTGGTGGTCAGTGACAAGGGTGAAGTGCTTTCAGTGTAGAAACACATGGAAGTGTTCCCAAGCCCACACTATAGCTAGACTTTCTTTCTTAGGTTGGGAATTGGCAACTTCGCTCTGCGACTGACTCCTGCTTGCATAAGCCACAATGGGCCTTTGAGCATTGTTGTGTCCACTGTGCTGGGCGAGGATGACACCCAACTCCACTGGGCTGGCATCTACTATAATCTCAGTATGACGTTTTAGATCAAAAAAGACCATTTCAGTCACATTCTAAATTGAAAGTTTCAATTTCTTAAAGCTTCTATCGCATTCCCGTGACCACTTAAACACAGCCAAGCCTCTCAACAGGGCACTGACTGTGGCAAAATCACAAATGTACCTGGAACAGCAACTGGCCATGCCAAGGAAGGATCACAGCATTGTCACATTTTGTGGTGGAGTAGTGGATGATAAGGCTTGTTCTTTAAACGGATCTGGTGTCATCCCCTTTTCAGAGAAAATATGCTGAAAGGTTTTGAGTTTTGTTTTGTGACATGAACACTTTTCAGTGTTCAAAGTGAGACCGGCGTCAGCTAGAAAGTGGCATACTTGTGTAAGGGCTTTGTCATGTTCCTTTTGAGAGGCCCCAAATACAAGTATATCATCATTACAATTAAAAGTTTGTTTGACAGGCTGTATTATGTGGTGAATGATGTCCTGAAAAAGTTCTGCACCTGACAACACCACAAAACTTAGTCTTTTATATCTGAACAACCCAATATGAGTCGAAAAGGTGATAATGTACCTGCAGTTTTCCCCTAGTTCGAGTAGATGTTATCCCTTGTTCAGATTAAGATGAGAAAAGACTTTGGCACCATTCAGCTATGTAATCATGTCTGCAATATTTGGACCTGGATGTCGTTCTCTCTCAATTGTCTTGCTAGCTTGGTGCATGTTGACACAGATGCGCACAGCACCTCCACTGTCCTTTTTGGGCACTACCACTATGGGGGAAACTGATGGTCTTTTACATCATGCTTTAACTGCCTTGCCTGTTCTTTCTTAACAGCTTCCTGCATATGAAAACTAATTCAATGATGTCATTGAGCAACAGGATGAATGTCCTCATTGATATGAAGTGCCACTTTCAAGGTTTTATGATTTCCTAGTCCATGAAACAATGAGGAGAACAGACTTACAATTTCTGCATATGCATTTATGTTATAGTTGTGGGAAATCAATCCCAGGTCAGCAGCTGTACGAAAAGGAGTAAACATGCACTTGTGAACTACCTTGAAGAACATGAATCGGTGCTTGTACTTTCATCTTCTTGTGTCGCATGGTTGCCTCAAATGACTTTGCAATGGCTTGGAGGCAGCCCAAGTGTATACCTTTGTCTTCAAAGGTGTGAGACGGGGCACTGGTGACAGTTCATTGTACTTCTCTGCCAGCATGATGTTTATCGAAGCACCGCTGTTGATAACACATGGTATGGACCAACCATTCACCTTTAGTGCAATCTTGGGACAATGTCCAAAGGAATGTGGTTGTTTTATATGGCGATCTTGCTTTGACTTTGACTCTTCTCTGCATGAAGCCAAACCTACGTGCTCACGTTGTTCACCAGTCAACATCATTGCACAGCCATCTTCTTCAATGTCGCTCGACAATGACGTTGAGGAACCTTTGGAAGATGAATTCTATGATGATCGACTTTGTTTAGTTTCCACTTGCCTCAATTGGTATCGCTGGTTGGTCTTGTGGGCATGGCTAGACGGTTTCTGGAATTTTCTTGCGTCCATTTTCTCTTCTCGACATGATGCAGTTGGTTTCTCTTTCGCATAGCAAACCATTACAAACTGTGTTACTTTCCTGCAGCCTTTGCATGTTTGTCCAATGGCAGAACATTTACCTTTGTACGGAAAGGAGAATCGGCATCAGAAACACAATTTCTTTTCTCTCTTTATGGCCCTCGACCATGTGTCCCTGGTTACGTTTCATGTTTAATGCTGTATCACTCTGAGCTACTCTAGCTTCAATATCAGCAGCTTGTCGATGTGCACGTTCTTCTGGTCTCGCAGCCATGAGCAGTCTCTCCAGACTGTGTCTCACACAGCATACATCATCTGAATGAGTTGGAAAGGCAACCATCGATGACTTTGAGATGGATGGCTCATTCGTCATTGAATTCATTGAACTTGCGGTGCTTGATGAGGGCTTCAGGTCTATCAGCAAACTCATCCAGTGTTTCTCCAGCTTGCTATCTGGCTTGGTTGAAGAAGCATTTTTCCTAGTCTCCCCGAGGTCAAGAGCCAACTGTGTGCTTATCAGATGCGCATGTGTGATTGATTTATGACTAAGATGCTCTTTAGGAATGTAGAGAACATTTTATTTTACCTCATGAAGTGTATAAATAGGCAGCCAAAACTTTGTACATCGAGAGATTTTGAGCAGAGGCATCTGTTCAGGCTCTCCCAGATGCAGCGTTTAATTAAACTAACTTGTTCCAGTTTTGCCAAACACCTCTGGTCTTTTCATTTACTAAAGGGAAATTTATATCCGAGCAACAAGATGTTTCATCAGCTTATGGTTTTTTCTTTATCGCTTCTTTAACCCCATCACCTCCAAGATTCTTTAAGTATTTGATGATCTTTTTGGCATCTGTTTTTTCTAGCGTGTCAAGGAAATCATTGAATGTTTCAATCCAGGCAGTCCATCTGATGCCAATATTCAGTTTTTTGGTGGTATCTAATGGAAGTGGTGGTTTCAAGAACTGCTGGTGAGAGCCGGGCTCGCTCTGGCACTGTCTGCTGCCCGCTTGAACCTGCTCCATTCATACCATGTCTAAGCCCCAGCCATGTGTTTGCAGCAGTGTTATCATGGCCGATCTGATGTGGTATGCCCTCTTTTTCATCTTTTGCGGTGAGTAACTGCTTTGTCTTATGTGCAGGGTCGTCATAATTCTCAACCTTCTCCTTCATTCCTGGTTTTCACTGCCTTCAGCGTTTCTTGGTGCCTGAATGCTTCTGCTTTTGGTGCACTTTTGCACCTGGCTATCATGCCCTTCTGTGCTTCTCTGAACCTGGTTGTCGCTGCCTTCAACGCTCTAATACTGTATGTATGCTGGCTCTGTGTTAAGTTGCGGTGCAGTACCTCTTCTTTCAGCCTTACCAGCAGGCTCCTTGCAGACTGTGACTGAACTTTCTGTAGGGTCTTCATCTTCTTTGAAAGCCTTGCACTGGCTGGAGTGGCGTTTTCACTCCACATACGCCCACCGTCAACTACTTCACTTCAACTGAGGGGCACCTGGCATGCACGGGCAATCTCCTGGGCCTCGACAAACTCTCTGGGAGAGCTCTCCTGTTTCTTCGGGTTACAGATCACCTACCTCGTTGCCAGTTGTAGCTTCCTCCCCAGCCCCGCAGCATGTAAATGACCACACCACTCATCGAGCTCTGTAGTGCTTGTTTTTATTCTTCAGAGTGCAACCGTTAACTGTACACACTGCGTCATGAACTTTATTAATTACACCAAGACACACCCAAACGATTATGTCATTCTTCTATGGAGTCCATCAGGAACCAGAAGGGCCCCGCTATTCATAGCTACGAGACACTACAATACCCATTTAGTATTTGGATGGGGTGCTTACAACATGCCACTTCCAAATACCATATCGGTATGGAGTTGCAGTCCCATTTTAGGAGTTGGTTAACGTTTACCCACTCCTAAAACGGGATTTGTCATTAAAAGAACATCTTTGATGACAAAAAATCTGAATCATTTCGTTTGTGGACATATAAAAATATCTGACCCTTAATGTACAAAATATTTTGAGAATTGTTAGTCATTTTAGAAATTTTGAATATGTTGATCTGATTAGATGGCTGTTCGGATAGTGAAATCGTCATTTCTGATCTGCTCAAGTTTTTATGCATTTATTTTTTATGAAAAATAGAAATGTATGTGCCAACCATCTGTCATTATTTAGAAATAATTGTTAAATCGTAGCAGTAAATTTATTTGACTGAAATACAGTTTAAAATACACAAATCTGAGATATTTGTAATTTGAGATCTAGCTGGCTTGTTTTTAAAAGGTGTATGTCCCTTTGGCATCCATGCCACAAAATTTCAAAATGAGGTGTTACTTAAATTGGATTTATTAAAGTGTCAGAAGCATTAAAGCGGCAATCGAAAAGGAAGACAAGGCAAGCCGCCGTGACAGCGGCATAGATATGAGTAATACCAGTCTCAATGCATTGGGCCTCAGAGATTTTATGTCCAGAGCCCTTCAAATATAATTACTTTTAAACCATTTAGCTAATCAATTTAAGGGACAATTAGAACAAAACATTGAGATGTTTCCCAATCTTATTTCTGCTTAACCTCTAATGTGACATGCATAATTGATGGCATAGAAAGCTCTTGCATCACATAGTACAAATGATAAAAATGCGTCGAGTAGTACTCATAAAAGCAAAAGCAATAAAACACTTTCTTGCCGTCAAGCATCTTTGACAATTAAAGATGCATTATCGTGAGGTAATTGTCAAGACGGGTTTGCAGATGATTGTGCATGATGAAAAGTCTATTATCTAAAAATATACAGCAGAAAATAAATATTTTCTCTGAGCATGAACACACAAATGGCCCTTTACTGCAGCAGATTACCAAGAGATTTCAACATAAAAAAAGTTGTAAATGTACATATTTTTCATCGACTCTTAAGTTCTGTTACTTTTGGCCAGTGACAGGCATTCTTCCTGATGTTTGAAGTCGCAGGAACTAACTCAGCTATTGTTCCCTACGAATCATGGAACTTGAAAGTTAGCCTCCGAAGAGTCATTGATTCTCCAAGGCGCAGAGACATAGCTATCAATAGTGCAGCAGGTGCAGTGGGGCATTTATATATGGGATAAAGTACCTCCTTCCCTACATAATAAGAATAGTGCAAGACCATACGTTATTTTTTTACAAATGCAGAGTTAATTATGCTCCATAGCCTCCTCTCACCATGGCTGCTGGCTGAGTCAGCAGGCATTGTGCTATATGAACAAAACAGAACAAAGGTGGCTATGCTTGGTGTGTGCCCATCCATCAGTTGTGTTGAGCAGTAGTATCCAAAACTAGTTTTATGAGCAAGACAACATATAGGTGCCTTGGTTGCTTCCTGTGTATAGCATAAGGGGACCGCTATTTCCTACCAGCTGCAGGCTTATCATGGTCCTGCAACTCTAAATGACGGCATATTTAAGCCGGTCAGACAAAACATTCGAACCTCGGAGAGAACGCAGCCCCCTTGGATACCCAGATTAGATCGGTAACAGTCTGAGGGTTTATTGGATACCTTTACTTGCATACACAGTGAATACTGAACGTGTTAGAGTACTACCCTTGTAACATTCAGCACGGATTGGATACAATTATTAGCCTTGAAAAAGTCTGGGTGGACGAAACACGTGTCGGCTGCTTTCTGTTGGAATACAACCTGTACAGAAATCTGTTTATTAAAAGGAAGAACCCATCATCATTCACGACCACAATGGACTTCCTTATCAAGGATTGGAGTCATGAAACTGTATTCTGTGTGCTTCGGTGGCATTGTTTGTTTATTGTGATATATGAACTCAAATGTTATGTTAATATAGTAAGTCGCTACTCCATTTCTTTACTGTGGGCTACAAGGTACATGACAAGTCACCTGGAATTGCAGGCTTCCATGTATTATACCACTGTTTTGGCTGTATGTTTGCTATCAAACTATGGGCAGAGGTACCATTCCACTTCCTTGCATGTGGTTCCATGGCAGCACCGATACACCAATGTGAAGGCTGCTTTGTCGAGGAGTACATGTCTGTCTCAAAAGAGCTGGTCTGAAAGTTGAAACAAATTGCAATATAATGCATTTAACACAGTTGCAATCAAGATGGAATGTCCAGCCGTATTCTTTTTTGTTTGAGAACAATACTTTAAAGGCACTTATAACAATAATAAGGATCATCATCCTCCTGTCCAACAATAGTACTTCCTGATAAACTAGTCATGATCACTATCTAATTATGTTCTTCAGGAATATTACAAAAATAAATATGATGAATATAATTGATGGGGACAAATAACATGATTTTAAGCCAGCGTTTGCCGTACAAATGTAGTCACCTGGAAAACCTCTTTGTTTCCTGGTTGAGGGTTAGAGTGATACTGTATATTTGAAACTGGGTACATTGTGACACAAATGTCCTGTCGACATTGGAGCAAAAGTCCATGTAAATGCAGGATAGTTCTTGGTAATGAAGGAGGACAGAAATCTGACCTCTGGAAGGGGGTAATTAGGTTGCATGTGAAAAACTACAAAGAGCACACAAAAGGAAAAAGGAGCACCTCTTCACACTCTGTAGTCAGATGGGGGAACATTGTGCTGGACCTCTGCACATCAGTGCTGGTTAAAGGGCCTCTTCTGTGGGTTAAAGATACTTCTTTGTCCACACAGGCCAGTGCAGGGGTGATCCTCAGCATTACACCAGAAAAATTAGACTGTGTACTGCAAATAGGGCAGAGATGACGGGTATGGATGATGCAAGCAAAAGGTCATCAAGAAAAAAGGAGTGTGACTGCATGCTAGAGTCACCACTCAGTTCACATAAACTTGTAGACGGTTTTGGCTAAACCCCTCCTATGGGCTCTGTTGAAGAATACATAGGGCATTTTGCCACTTTATTTCTGTGTTTATGAATTCCTGGAGATGGCTGGGGGCTTCTACAGAAGCAGAGTGAGAAGCAGGAAGAAGCAGTAGAGTCTTAGCAGGTCAACAGGCCTAGACATAGCCTAGAGGATAATGGTTGCTGGTAGCTTAGTGTTCTACTTAGGATGTACCTCAGAGGCTACAGTCAGCTTGAGTATCAGTACATCTTTCCCTTGCTGGAAATAGGCCCAAGCCTACATTTGTAGTCCTTGGCAGTTGGGGCAGCAGCCCAATGCCAAGAGTTTGAAATCATTGCTAGGATTCGAAAATCCAACAGGACTCTTGACACAGATATTCCCTCCTCAGAAAGGATTGTGGACCTTTATGTGTGCATTGCAGGGTTGGTTCCTAGTGAACATGAGGCAGGTACAGTATCCAGCAGTAAGATCCAGCAAACAAAGTGTGTATTCTTTTCTGACAGACCTGGAGGACAAAAGAGCAAAAGGGAGGAATACAAGTAAATTGACACTGTTGTTTCTCTATTGACATTAAAAATTGTTCATCTTACATTCAGCTTTCATATGTAAAGATTTACATGATTATCTTAACTTAACATTAGTGACAGGTGTTCCAAAAAAGATCATGCTACTGTCTGAACTAGTTCCAATGTTTGCTATCATCGTTACAAACACAAATCATGTTTACAATGACTCTAGGCAAAGGAGTTAAGGAGACTACCTCTGAGTAAATTACAGGAAAAAAATCAAACTAAGAAAGGCTAGAAAACTCAAACATGATGAAAACGACTATTTGGGTAGACAAGTCATTACTTTTGCTAAGAGATTTGACCATTTAATTATTAAAAATAATAAATCAGGATCAGTAGAAGGCACTCCTTTGGATAACAGAAGTATACATTCCTCTAGTATACCTTCTAGTAGTAATACTGAGGGGCAACCAGATCCTGAGGAGTGCACATCCAAAGTACAGTGAGAAATAATTGTTTTTTAGAGGAACTAAGGAGAATCAAAATTGGAAATCGAGACATTAATTATGGAAACAAGGGGGCATATTAGCAAGAACCTGCGATAATTATCGCAAAGCTTGCTTAGCGCGCGTTTTTCTATCACCGGCTATCGCTGGATATTACCGCGGAGATAACATGCTATTAGCAAGGTTTATCTCCAATGCGATAAAATATCCAGCGATAGCGGTGAAACCCAACAATAACGCGAGAAATCCAGCGATAGATTCCTCGCGCTAATGCTGGGGACTTAACCTTGCAATCCACCTCCCATTGACTATTATTGTTAAGTCATGCTTTTACCAGTTCTAAAAACCAGCGCTAATCGCGGTTAGCGCGCGTATTTTTATCGCCTCGCGGTTATTGCTAATAGGCGATAGCGATGTTAGCGACTGTTTTCAGTCGCTGTTAGGTTGGGAACGCCTACCTTGCATGTCATTAGCGATAAATATCACTGACATGCAAGGCGATGTAATTCCCAGCCTCTAACGCCTGAAAGCTGTCGCTAACGCCTGTTAGCGACAGCTTGCTAATAGGGCGTTAAAAATATCGCCGATTTAGCGGCAAAAAGTGCCGCTAAATCGGCGATAAAGCCCTTGATAATATGCCCCAAGATCTCTAAATCTAGAATAAACAAAAAGGCATAAAATAGAGAGAGAGGGCACAATATTGTGCTCCTATACTTATAATTAGGCCTGGGCGAAGCTCAAGGAATTTCACTCTGCTGAACTCTGCGGAGTTGCTGAAAAACTCTGCGTGATTCCGCTGAGTTCCATGAGTGGGCAGAGTATTTCTATCACATTGACTAATTACCCTATTGGTTGATGGAGCAACTGCTTAGCATCTTATAATTATGAACTCATATGCACAAAAGCACCGTGCATTTGAGCTCTAACCTGCAAAGATATGGCCCTCGGTGAGGGGCAGCCTGGCTGCTAGTGCTCCGAACACCAGAGTCACCAACCAGACACATGCCACAGAGCCAGATGAGCATCCCCCGCTGAACCTGCTGTGCCGGGCTCTGTCCTCAGACATGCTACTGTGCCCCCGCATGCTGCTCCTGAAGCCAGCTCCGACCCATGGGCACAGCTGCTCACATACTGCAAGGGAAATGGGGATGAGTCAGACACTGAGGGGGCTGAGCAGCGAAGCTAACATCACCCACCGGAGCAGCATGATGGTGGATGGAAAAATAAGGCATGCGGCTGGCAACACTTGGACAGTCCCTTCCTCTTGGGAAGTGGGGTACTAACTAGATATACATACCTGTAAGACTACCAAGATTTAAAAAAATTGCAGCAAACTACAACATAATCACTACAGTAGCCAGCTGCCACAAGACAGTAACACATGCCTTGCCCCTCCTCGCTATACTTCTAGCAAGCTCACTTTCAATGAACTTTTACCTTTTCTTTTGCTCCATTTTCTTCCCAGCCTTCTGCCTTAGTCTTCTTTGGAGGCATCATGCTGCTTGAGCACTCACACCGGTTCCCCATGCGCAATTACGTCAGAAGGACATGTGAACTAATACTGCACCACTTCCTGTTCAAAGACGAAATGGGGGAAACAGTCCACCACATGTGGGCTGGGTCACATCTTATTGTTGGCCATGACGGGGCCAGGAAAAATTATTGTTGATACCCAGGTGCGAAATAAGTGAGATCCGAGAAGAGCAGGTGCTCAGTTAGAGTGCTAGGGGTGAGCCGTAAGTGCCGGTAAACTCCGCCATGCGGTATAGGTGGAGTTTTCGCCAAACTCCCCACTCCAAGCGCAGCACAGAGTAGCAAAACTCTGTGCGCTCCCCCCGCAGAGCAGAGTTTACCGCCCATGCCTACTTATAATGGTAAATAATAGTAAACTTGATTTAGTTTTAAAACAAAACCATAAAAGCACATTTAAAAATACAGTTTAAAATATAACAAAAGTGGCCTCACAAGTACTTAAGTGTGTACACAGTCAATAAAATACATTAAACCCAATACGGCTCTAAATGATTTCATTTAAAAAACATATCAAAATTCAATACATCCTAATCAATCTATGATAAAGTGCTTGATGTGCATTAGCTTCCTATAATCACATCCAAACAAACATTAAGGAACATCAGATTAAATGGCCATTAAACTTAAAAATGCATACTGAAATAGGCTAAAATACTACTACTTATCCATTAAAAAATTGCAGTTTTGCGTGGGATAATAGGTGCTCCTATACTATCAGGTTATATATTCCTATTCCTCAGCCTCCATGCATGTAACAGATAGCTAGACAGGGCAAAAATGAGCCATCCTATGGAGTCACTACGAAATATCCTAATTATAGCCTGCACATGTCTAGTTGATATAAATGCGACAAATTGGAATTAGCAAGGTTTTCCTGATGTTGGTGTAAGCTGGACAGAGGAATACAAAATGTTCTTCTGTTTCGGGACTGTCTAGGCAAGAAGGGCATTTTGGTAAAGTCGTACAACCGTTCCATTTTATTGCGAAAGTCATTTAGTCATAAAAAGCCATACCTAAATTTTAAATATAAAGATTTCACTTGTGTAGAATAATAGAACAAATGGTGGAAGATGACATCACTTCAAAAATATATTGAGTATAAAAAAATCCCTAGAGGATTCAGAATATTAATATTGCCCACCCTCAAAGATCTCAATGAGGACTTTATAAAAAGTTGGCAAGAAGACACCAATAAATGTTCATTTAAATTAATACAAACATTAATTTTGCATGCAGAAAGGAAATTTGAACAAAACATCAAAAAAATCAAAGAACCTGAACAGAAATTGTTGTCACACGAGAAAACTGAAAACAAAATAAACAAACATGAGGCTGAAGTTGAAAAAGCAAGGAAAGAAACTTTCATTGATATTGGATTGGTTATGCTAGTGGACGTATATATACATTCGCCCAAAAATATGATGATCTGAGACAAAGAACAGCAATGCACAAGACCATAGGAAACATAGGAACATCTGAAATGTCGGCAGATAGCTCTGAAGTGAGCAAAGCGGATGATGAACCAAGTCTGACGAGCACAGATTTTTCTGGGGAACTATGCCTAGTCCACATGAGGGGCACTGCGCTTCGTTTTAAAAAAAAAATTCGCTGCCAGATTTGCGCACCTAGCGCGTATCATGACATTTAAAAAAAAATGCTTTTTGAGGCCCTGGGGGTCCCTGTGGGACCCCCTGACAAGGCCTAGGGGGCAAGGTGTTTCTACCCTGCCCCTTTTCTTTTTTTTTTTACCATTTTCTTTCCTTTTTTTGTGACTTGGTTTGACCAACTCACAAGATGGCTGCCAACACTTTTTGGTTTGGATTGTTGACAGCCAATCAAAATGAAGCTCGTGATCGGAAGGTGCACGGATCCACTGTGGTCATCAGATATCAATATTTTTTTTTTTAATTTCTCGGGAACTACTGAACGGTTTTACATTATTTAAAAAAACTTCGCTTTCTGAACCAAGAGCTACATTTTTGCCAAATTTGGTGTAATTCTGCTCAGCAGTTCGGGCTGTAGCTTTGTCTAAAGTTTCCTATTGAAATTAACATTAGAAAATGCGTTTTGGGACCACCCTTTTTTTTCCCGGCCCCCGCTCAATGAATCACCCCAAAACTTTCAAGACAGGAGCTGCCCCGAGTGAACCATTAGTTTTGAAAATTTCGCGAAGATTCATCAAACGGCGCCACAGATTTGGCAAAAGAAATAAATTTAAAAACAAAAATAAAGTATATGAAAAAATAAAAAAACAATTAATCCTATAAATCTATTTAACCAATATTATGAAAACTACTGGAGTTTAAATGCATTAAAAATACTATTCCCACTCGAATGTATGCAATGATAGGGAAAATGTTGTACTTCGGAGGTGTTAGATTTACTATTCCTACTCCAGTCAGTTCAGTCGGGAAAGCGTTGGTCTTCAAAAGGGATGAAATTTACTATTTCCATTTCAGCATAAGCAACAGGAAGGAAAGCATTGGACTTCGGAGGGTGAAATTTACTATTCCCTCTTCAGTCTCCACAAAAGTAGGGAAAGCGTTGGATTTTGGAGTGGTCCAATTTTCTGATCTCACTCAAAACAGTGCAACAGTAGGGAAAGTGTTGGACTTCAGAGGGGAAAATTTACTATTTCCACTCAAATCTGTGAAACAGTAGGGAAAGCGCTGGACTTCAGAGGGGTGAAATTTACTATTCCCACTGTAAACAACACAATAGTAGGGAAAGTGTTAAACTTCACTGGTGTTAAATTTACTTTTCTTACTCCAAACAGGGCAACAGTAGGGAAAGTTTTGGATTTAGGAGAGATAAAATTTACTATTCCCACTCAAATGAGCGCAGTAGTAGAGAAAGTGTGTGACTTTGGAGGGGTAAAATTAATTTACTATTACAGCTCCAGTCACTGCAACAATAGGGAATACATTGGATTTTGGAGAAGTGTAATTTACTATTCTCACTCCAAACAAGGCAAAAGTAGGGAAAGCATTAGATTTCAGAGTGGTAAAATTTACTATTCTCGCTTCAAAGAGCGCAACAAAGTGTGAGACTTTGGAGGAGTAAAATTTACTATCCCTACTCCAGTGAGTGCAAAAGCAGGGTAAGTATTGGATTTCGGAGTGGTGAAATTTACTAATCCTACTCCAGTCAGTGCAACAGTAGGGAAAGTGCTGAACTGCAAAGAGGATAATTTTACCATTCCTACTGAAGTCTAAGAATGAGCAGGTAAAAACTACACTTCAAGCTCGGCTTGGGTGGAACTTGCGTAGTTTTGCTTTGCGGAATTCTGCCTGGTTCCAAAAAACTCTGCTCGTCCATACTGCTTTTTCAGGCCAGTAGCTTGTTCTGCACCGAAAAATCAGCACAAACTGCACCAGGTGGTCTTCATAGGCGCGGCCATTTTGTTTTACCTGCTTTCTCTTCTGTTCTGTGTATGGTGCTGGGCCTTTCTCTCAATTTGTCTCAATCCTCCTCCTATCCCACTCATCCACCCCTCATTTACTTTTATTTATCAGTGTGACCCTTTCTGCATGTCATTTATGTTTTTTTTTACTTTTTCAGTGACATTTTGTACTTTTTTGTTTTTCCTTTCTTTCTTATATTCCACTTCCTTTAGTTCTTCCTTTCTGCGTTGCTGTTTTCTTTTGTCTTACTTCTCTTTTTTTCACCCATAGCCATGGCACTGCAAGCCACACACCTTGTGGTCGCCGCCCTCGCCAAAGGGTACAGCCTTGCCCCATTTTATCAGATGTGAAGGCTGGTTTTTTTTGTGTAGCATCACCTCCCCTCCATGCTGGAGGCCGGCTGGTAGAGGGTGCACCCTGCAGGAGCGTCAAGTGCTGTAGGGAAGAGTCTGCTGCACATGCGCCATAGAACTGGGGCGCAGTGCATGAAACAGCAGCTAACTCACCGCTGAGATGACCTCATAGTCCATGAACAGGACCTGCTCGACCTGGTGGGTGTTGAGCTTGTGGGGCTTGGTGCAAAATTATTATTTATTTAAAAAAAAAAGAAAATATATTTTTTTTAAATAGCATGCTGCTCACACTCAGAAATAAGTTAAATTTACGTTTCGAATATTATCTGATGCAGCTTGAGCTGTTCTGTAGTTCCTAAAAATACAGAGGATCAGTGCGTTTGTATGTAGCATAAATGAAGGGACTGGTGTCTAGACTGATTCAGGACACCCCCAAAGGATGTGTCAGCCTATAGACCAGCTACCTCACAGTGCCACTATAAGCCCACGAACCTTACCAAGGAGCGAATAGTTTCTGGCGACCATCGAACATGGCAACCCTTGATCCTTCAGGGATCACGGAAACAGTACAGTACTTTTCGCTCAGTCAATCGTACTCACTTAGTCTGAGAGTGATACAGAGAATAAACATTGGGGACATTTTCAATAAGTGTTTATTGAACCAGCATCATTCTAGTATAAAACATGTTTGCTGTGACAATCATTGGGCAGAAGCAAATGTAAAAGATTACAAGCACCAACAGAGTAAATAAAAGGTAGAATTCTACCATGGTGCTAAAACAGTGAATATAAGTAGGTATATATATATATACATGACAGTAATCAAGCGTACTCCTATGATGCAAACCCTACCTAAGTGTACCTAGCACGTATGTGGGTGTAAAGCCAAGAATCCCCTAGGAAAGAGCCCACCCATAACCTGATGGGAGAGAATGAAGGACCCCGTCTTGGTCTCGAGTTGGACACCCAGCAAGGGATGTCAGACCGCTGCGTGTTGTAGCTTTTGCAGGCCAGGACCTCAGCTTCTTGTGTCAGCGTGGATGCTTCTCCTCTATCTAGTGTTGGTATGGTTCTTTTATACCATAAATATAGCCTTGAGGTTCCTTACACAATTGACATGTTTTGAGTACGATTATGTAAATGAGTCTAAATCAACACCTGCAATTATGCAAAGTAGGTCTTTCACCCTAGGATGAAGATGACCATGACTTTTATACAGAGTATGTTAATCCTGTTATGTACATCATGTGCGTTGACTTTTCCAAGAATCCTTATGTATAATAAATGAGGCTAGTTTCAAGGAAACCGATCAACATTTATTCAGCACATAACTGGGTAAAAGGTCAGCGCCAGAACCGTTATGCAGAGCAAGGTAGGACAAATGTAGGTAAAAGGTTGTGAGCTGCCTAGGCCTAGTTTGGGATACATTGGGGTACATAACAGAGCTAGCCAGGTCCTCAGCGCTACCTACTTGTACTAGCTGGCTCTCAGTTGGGCTTATTATTTAAGAAGTCATGCAGACTCCTCTGTCTTCTCACTAAGATGGTAATAGTATATCAGGGAGTTAGAGTTCACTGTGACTTTCTTTATGCAGCTCATACAGTCCCAGTTTCCCAGTGATGCGTAGTATCTATACATTGAAACGGTAGACTGAGTTGGCCCATCAAAGGGGGATGAGAAGCAAAGATCATTCATTTCATTGCATTAGTAGGTCAAAATGTAGTTTAGGAAATTAGAAATAGGGCTTAGGTTTAGGAAATTAGTAATAGGTTAATACTAGTACTATAGGTGATCTGATTTATAAAAGTACAATTCTACTGAGTCTGCCTGTCAAAATATATTTGGGGAGATTAACTGTACCACTAATCTATTGTTTCTATCTTCTTTATTTCTTACATCTGCATCCGAAGCGCAAGAGGGCATCACATCAGGGTGACGGGACTGCCACCACCAGTGCTGTGGCGAGTGGAACTACCACACAGTACCACGGCCGTTGGTTCTGATAGCCCCAGTATGTCCTGTTATTTTTATTATTTCCCTAATGTTTACCTCTCCCCACTATTAGAATAATTTTGCCTTGTTAATTTTTGTTATACTGTCTCCTATCTAACTTTTGTTAAATTCTTGTTATCCATGCATTAACCATTTGTTCTATATTTCTTGTTTCTGTAGCTGACTTCCTCCTGTCTGTACTCTGTAGCTTTTCTCTGCTTTTGTCTGTGATGAATGTGCCAAATAAAATCTATATCCCATTCCTTTCCCTGTACTTCAGTGCATCGTTTTTTCCACTGTCTACTTACAGCAGACAGGATATCTGCATTATATGTGACGTGTGTGACATAGTATTAATATTATTCATCTGCCTCTTTGGAGTCAGGGTAGAATTGAAAGGCAGTCGGAGAAGAGCAGGGCCGTTGGAATTAAAGAAAGTTAATAAATTATCCAATTTAGCTGCTCCAGCTGCAGACTGCAGAGGGTAGCAAACTCCCAGATGCTAGCATGCCTCCATTAATGTTGTACAACAAGAATACTATTAATTGTGCTGCAATATGTCTTACTCATTAATGAGAGGTAATGTATCTTTCTTTTTACACACAGAGTGTCTCTTTAGTTTTTTTACTAGGAAATCCTTGAATAGAAAAAATAATGTATTTTTAATCTGGTGGCATTCTGGCCTAATTCCTTGTAGTCAGTGCTTTTTATGTGATGCATGTGTGGGAAAAACTTTGCATCAAACACGTGAACCCTGGAGACTATCCATGGGGCCTCATTGGTGAGCTGGCCTCCAGCCACAACCTATTACATACAAAAATGGAGCTGACAAAAGTAGGTGAGCAAATGAGGAATGCACCTTGATGTATGTGTGACTGCACGGGTTCCTGAGCCCTTCCTCTAGGGGCCCAGATGACCCAATTTTATAGTACCTAGGAACCAGCAAACTTAGGGTGGTGATAAAGGTCAGACAACTTAACAGTGGGATGCACATTGCTTGTATGCTAAAAGAAGATCCTATGTCCCGTCCTAACGAATGCCATGGACTCTTCAGAGCTAACAGTCAGAAACATGGTGACGGTTTGAGTGGTGTTGGGGTACTAGTTCCATTTTTCTCCACACTATATTTTTAATACCAAGTGGTACCCTACCCAGTAAAAAGGTCATATTGGTGCATCACATTGGTTTTTACTTTATTTCACTGGTCCATAAATAGTTAGAAGTGTCTCCCTGACTTCAAACCAAGTTTTTGAAGAGCGAGGAGAGTCCTATGATGAAGCATGATACCTGGTGGTATGTGAGGACATCCAGTCCCATTGTTTTGTAGGTCCAATAGTTGGCTGACGTAACATGGGCATAATGCACAATATGCTGAATTAAAATCTCAAATGTTTTTCAATGGGGAAAACCTGGCCTTTGGACTAATCACATCAAAAATTCCAATGGCCCTAGTGGACCAGCAATGCTCTGTTACTGTGCCAATATATAAACAAGTGTTTGCACTGAGCATTATTTACAATTAGTCTTTTTTCTTTTTTTTTTTCTTTCTTGGTATAGCAACTCCTGTTGGTCCAACCATCTCGGCAGCAGATAGCAGTCCGGCTGCAACACTACAGGATAGAGGCCATCCAGGCTGAATATCGCCGGCTGGTGGATCTGGAGGAGGAGGAGGTGGAGGCATGTGCCACTGCCCCCATTGCCTCCAGTCATCTGCCAGAGCCTCCATCATGGCCACACCATCGGCAGCACCGCCGGCAGCTGGGATCCACCACTGCTGCCCCCTCCTCATCATTATCGACAGACCGCTTCCAACACTGCGTCCTATTTGAGCTGGCGGTGCTTCATCGAGAGGTGGCAAGCCTTGACACCTGGGTCGATGCTCTATAACACCCTTTTTTAATGTATTTGCTTTGGTGGGAGGGGCTTTTTTGTGGGTGCTGAGGGTGGTAATTGGCAGAGGCTGCTAAGGCAAGGAGGTGTTTGTTGGACTTTAGTTTCTTTGGACATTGGTTTGGGTGATTTATATATTTGTTTGGAGAGAGAGGTAGGCCTGTTGTAGGTGGAGAGGTTAGGCTTTTATAGTTAAAAATGAAATGGGAATTGTTTATGATGTAAATCTGCCTTTTGTGTTTTACTTTGCTCTGCTTTAGTGCACCCTTTTTTTGTAATCCACTTCACAAACTGTATACCAGTAACTTATACCCTTTTCCTACTACCCTCTGGAACTATATTGACCACTAGGGCTGGTATATCTATGCCTATATTGCCTACAACAACATTTTTTAAAAGTCTTAATCTTCAGTAGAAGTTACTTACTAACTAAACTAGTTCACTTGACTCCATAGTTCTCTTACCTGAATAGATGAAGCTATGGCTGCTACCTCTCTAAATCTTCAAAACCCTATTGCAGGGTTTCCCAAGGTACCTTCTTAATGGTGGTGGTAATAGTAGCAGGCTAGCGCACTAAAAGGGGAAATGTCACAAGTGAGATCCCACTCCCACTTAGGTGAACTCCAACTGTAGGATTAATCAGAAGGATTATCCATCACAAGCAACTAGACTGAATGAAAACACAGAGTTAGTGGGTTATTTATATCATAACTTCTCAAAGACTGAGACTAGACTACCAACATGACACAAAGACCTGATATTATAACAAAAACTACCAGCAGTAACTTCTTCTTAGCAATGGAGAGTCAGGAGAAGTAGACTCAGGACAAGGTTAAGCATTTATATAACACAAGGCCTGAACAATGTTGTTGATGAATGATGTTTATATATATATATATATATATATACATACATACATACATACACATATATATATTCACTGAAAAAACCATAGGTTTCAGGCACGTTATAGTTAGAAATTAGCATTTAAAAAACCTTAGAAATTCACTGAAAAAACCATAGGTTTTAGGGACAGTTATAGTTAGTTGGACATTGCACTCATACAAAACCCGTGAAATTCCCCCGTTATAGTTAGTTCAGCTAACTATAACTCGCGCCCCGCAATGCACTGCTGATGACGTCACATATTACATCACTCATGACATGGTCAGTGACATCACTGATGGCATCTCAAATGACATCACTGATGACATCATCCAGTGACTGTGTGTTTCTGTAAAGTTTAAATATGCTTAATATATATAGGGAAAGGCGTATTGAAGAATGAGTGGGTGTAAACGTGTCTGAATGGATGATTTACTAGGTGCGTGACTAACTCTATAAGTGAGTGATTAAACGTATCTTACTGAATGCATGGGTTAGTGACTGAACTGGGTGAATGTCTGTATCCGTCTGTATGTTGCTGTGTAAGTGGCTGCATGGGTTTGTGAATAGCTACATGAGTGTCTATATGAGTTATTGATTGGTTGTCTGAGTATCTGTATGAGTGCCTGAGTGTTTGTGTGGGTGGGGTGTGTGCGACTCTGTGCATAGATGTGTGAGTGGGTGATTCACTGGGTGGATGGTTTCAAGAGTGCATCTGTGATAGACTGTATGGGTGGGTAAGTGTGTGTAAGAGTGTGTTAGTGAGTTAGTGAGTATGTCCCAGTGGTACATGTGTGAGTAGCTACATATGTGAAAGGCAGTATATATGTGTGTTGGAGTATATAAATAGCTATAAGCGAGAGTTTGTGATTGTGAGAGTGACTGTATGGATGAGTGTGTGCTTGTATCAGTGATTGTATAAGAGCATAAGAATGTGCTAGTATTTGTATGAGTAAGTGAGCTGGTGTGTGTATAACTGTATAGGTGAGTAAATGGCAGTGTGTTTAATTATTTGCATGACTGACTAGGTGTGTGAGTACCTCTATGGATGAGTGGCGGTGTTTGAGTGTCTATATAGGAGTATGAGTGCATATGATACTCCTGTACTGAGTGACCGTAAGTATGAGTGACTGTACGGGTGAGTGAGTGGATGTGTGTGTAGACCTAAGAATCAGTGAGTGGGTATGTAGTTATTGGTGTTGGAGTGTCTATGGTTTTGCGAATGGCAGTCTGTAATTTAGAGTGGGTGTATCAAAGGTTATATTAGGGTGTGAGGAGGTGCATCAGATTATCACGTGGATGATGTCATCAGTGATAATAATAATAATGTAAATACTCTAGGGCTACTTCAAACAATGAATTCTCTCAAACCATTGTAAGGAAAAGGACAATAGTGACACAAGTAATTAGAAAAATATAAAAAATTATTTATTATAAATCTTTGTCATTCTAATAAATTTAAAACACATATAAAGAGGAAAAAATGGTCCTACAGAGACTAATACTTAAACAACATTCTACCCACATTCATTCATAACACAAGCATACTATATATGTTACCGTCAAAGTGTGAAATCCCGCATTGTATAGAATGCTTAGGTAATGTATAGAATGCCTGAAAAGGCCTGAAAATAGAACGTCAAAGTATGAAATGATTGATATTTTATACATTGCCTAGGCATTGTAGACTTTGCCGGATTGTCTGCCGGCCAAGTATATAATACGCCTAATCCCGCCACTTTATTCCCGCCCGACAATGTGTGAAATCCGGCATTCTATAGAATGGCTAGGTAATGTACAGAATAGTTTTGTTCTTTCACTTTCAAATGCGTATTAATTAATAAAGGCTTCTCATCTTGTGCCCTTTTAACACTGCGTAAATGATACTGGTCATTCTGTATAATGCCTAGGAATTGTATACAATGCCTAGGAAAAGTATGTAACATTTTCCCCAAAAACTTATATTTCATAGTTTGCCTCTAAACCATCAGGCATTCTATACATTCCCTTGGCATTCTATACAATGCCGGGATTTCACACTTTGCCGAATGCCTAGGAATCTCAACTTGTGGCCTTTTAACACTTTGCGTAAATGGTACTGGTCATTCTGTATAATGCCTAGGAATTGTATAGAATGCCTAGGAAAAAGTATGTAACATTTTCCCCAAAAACTTATATTTCATAGTTTGCCGAAAACCATCAGGCATTCCATACATTACCTAGGCATTCTATACAATACCGGGATTTCACACTTTGACGGTAACATATACATGTAATCATATTGATGTATATGATCTCCTTAACAATCATAATTTGAATTTTTAATAGATATAACAAAAAACAACAAGTTAATGAACAAATAATTCTTTTGGGTGGTTTCCAAAATGACTCTACGCGCGTTTCGACAGACAATTGCCTTCATCAGGAGTTCCACCACCGAATGTTGCACTCAAGATATTTAAATAAGGTCCATGAGTTGAGGATGAAAGGTAGACACTCTCCACAGTTACTTTCATATGGACAGGATGTAAATATTCAGGAACTTGGACTGTTCTAACGTCAATAAATGCTAAGATGAATCTTGAGACATCAAATGTTGGCTATCACCTGAGATGCCTGTGGATGGCCTTTTTTTTAAATAATATAAAACCATATCAGAAGATGGTACTTTTGTTGCCACTTACTATTGATGAAAGGAGAGCTAGCCCTGCTCGAAAATAGTTCCAGCAAAACGGATGAGCTGCTGGTCCTTTTAGCCCTTAAAGTTGATGCAATTTAGATGTTCGAAACAGACGGGCAGCTCTTATCTCAGGGTAGCAGCCGGCCGATATCAATGGAGCTGATATAGCGGTAACATGTCATGAGTGATGTAATATGTGACGTCATCAGTAGTGCATTGCGGGGGCGCGAGTTATAGTTAGCTGAACTAACTATAACGGGGGAATTTCACGGGTTTTGTACGAGTGCAATGTCCAACTAACTATAACTGTCCCTAAAACCTATGGTTTTTTCAGTGAATTTCTAAGGTTTTTTAAATGCTAATTTCTAACTATAATGTGCCTGAAACCTATGGTTTTTTCAATGAATTTCAAAGGTTTTTTAAATGCTAATTCCTAACTATAACGTGCCTGAAAACTATGGTTTTTTTCAGTGAATTTCAAAGGTTTTGTAAATGACAATTTTTAAATGTATTAATTGTTATATTTATTTTTTTGATACTGATTTACTACATTTTTTTAATCTATTTATTTTTAGATATTTTATTTTTTAAATTACATTGTAATTACATTATACATTACATTACAAAATATACTTTCTCAGAATGAATTACTTTAGTTTAAATACTTTGCAAATAGGCAATAGACTTTTAAGTACAGTAGTTACAGTTGTTGCAATGGGCAACACAATTTCAAACACAATGCAACATTGAGCTCAATGTGAATTTCTAGTTAAATGCAGTTAGTTACTTTATGGATTACTTTTCTAACCACAGGACTGGATCCTAGATTCAGTCCTGCGACATCTCCTGTAAACAGTTGAGTAAAAGCGTTTTGGTTACAGTAGTGATTTTTAAGGAATATTATTGTATTTTAAAAGTTGACACTTAGAAACTTTTTCACAAAGAATCACCAATGTTATCCTAAGGGAGGAAAATCACTTAGCAGGTAAGTAGTGTTATCGTTACTTTTTCTTACTCAGTGGTGGATCCTGGATCCAGCACTGGTGATCTCCTGTAAACAGTTGAAAGAATGCGTTTAAGTCATACAGGCGATTTTTAAGGAATATTTGTAGTTTGTGAAAATCGACACTTTGAAACTTTTCTGCTGAAAACCAGACAATGGATTCCTATGGAAGGAAATACAAGTTACTGGTAAGTACGGTTAAAATTACATTTTCAGGGTCAGTGCTGGGCTAAAAGATGCAGCACTGGGTTCTCTCCTGATAACAGGTGAGTAAATCGGAATTCGTAGTTCGGCTGATTTTAGAGGAATATTATAAAGTTCCAAAACTCCACACTTAGAAGAATTTTCAAGTGAAACCAGTCAATGTTAGCCTATGGAAGGAAATTCAAGTTACTGGTAAGTACGGTTAGAATTACTTTTCAGGATCTGTACTGGGCTCAAAGATGAGGCACTGAGGTCTCTCCTGATAACAGGTGAGTAAATCGGAATTCGTAGTTCGGCTGATTTTAGAGGAATATTTGTATGTTTCAAAAATCGCACAGAAACTTTTTCAGCAAAAAGCAGGCAATGATATCCTATGGAAGGAAATTCAAGTTACTGGTAAGTACGGTTAAAATTACTTTTCAGGATCAGTACTGGGCTCAAAGATGCAGCACTGAGGTCTCTCCTGATAACAGGTGAGTAAATCGGAATTCGTAGTTCGGCTGATTTTAGAGGAATATTATGTAAGTTCCAAAACTCCACACTTAGAAGAATTTCCAAGTGAAACCAGTCAATGTTAGCCTATGGAAGGAAATTCAAGTTACTGGTAAGCAGGGTTAAAATTACTTTTCAGGATTAGTACTGGGCTCAAAGATGCAGCACTGTGGTCTCTCCTGATAACAGGTGAGTAAATCGGAATTCGTGAGATCGGCTGATTTTAGAGGAATATTATAAAGTTCCAAAACTCCACACTTAGAAGAATTTCCAAGTGAAACCAGTCAATGTTAGCCTATGGAAGGAAATTCAAGTTACTGGTAAGTACGGTTAAAATTACTTTTCAGGATCAGTACTGGGCTCAAAGATGCAGCACTGAGGTCTCTCCTGATAACAGGTGAGTAAATCGGAATTCGTAGTTCGGCTGATTTTAGAGGAATATTTGTATGTTTCAAAAATCGACAGAAACTTATTCAGCAAAAAGCAGGCAATGATATCCTATGGAAGGAAATTCAAGTTACTGGTAAGTACGGTTAAAATTACTTTTCAGGATCAGTACTGGGCTCAAAGATGCAGCACAGAGGTCTCTCCTGATAATAGGTGAGTAAATCGGAATTCGTAGATCGGCTGATTTTAGAGGAATATTATAAAGTTCCAAAACTCTACACTTAGAAGAATTTCCAAGTGAAACCAGTCAATGTTAGCCTATGAAAGGAAATTCAAGTTACTGGTAAGTACGGTTAAAATTACTTTTCAGGATCAGTACTGGGCTCAAAGATGCAGCACTGAGGTCTCTCCTGATAACAGGTGAGTAAATCGGAATTCGTAGTTCTGCTGATTTTAGAGGAATATTTGTATGTTTCAAAAATCGACACAAACTTTTTCAGCAATAAGCAGGCAATGATATCCTATGGAAGGAAATTCAAGTTACTGGTAAGTACGGTTAAAATTACTTTTCAGGATCAGTACTGGGCTCAAAGATGCAGCACTGAGGTCTCTCCTGATAACAGGTGAGTAAATCGGAATTCGTACTTCGGCTGATTTAAGAGGAATATTCTAAAGTTCCAAAACTCCACACTTAGAAGAATTTCCAAGTGAAACCAGTCAATGTTAGCCTATGGAAGGAAATTCAAGTTACTGGTAAGGACAGTTAAAATTACTTTTCAGGATCACTACTGGGCTCAAAGATGCAGCACTGAGGTCTCTCCTGATAACAGGTGAGTAAATCGGAATTCGTAGTTCTGCTGATTTTAGAGGAATATTTGTATGTTTCAAAAATCGACACTTCGAAACTTTTTCAGCAAAAAGCAGGCAATGATATCCTATGGAAGGAAATTCAAGTTACTGGTAAGTACGGTTAAAATTACTTTTCAGGATCAGTACTGGGCTCAAAGATGCAGCACCGAGGTCTCTCCTGATAACAGGTGAGTAAATCGGAATTCGTAGTTCGGCTGATTTTAGAGGAATATTATAAAGTTCCAAAACTCCACACTTAGAAGAATTTCCAAGTGAAACCAGTCAATGTTAGCCTATGGAAGGAAATTCAAGTTACTGGTAAGTACGGTTAAAATTACTTTTCAGGATCAGTACTGGGCTCAAACATGCAGCACTGAGGTCTCTCCTGATAACAGGTGAGTAAATCGGAATTCGTAGTTCGGCTTATTTTAGAGGAATATTTGCACAATGGTGAAGGAAGGGGGTGGGGCCTGAGGTGACATGTCTGCAAACACGCCCTGTGGCGCGTTTTAAGTTGGAGAATTAATTCCTCCTCAATCCCGAGGGTCCCTAGGGGCCAACTAGCCCACCAGGTACCTCCAGTATGCACCAGAGAGCTGCGTTGCAGAGAGGTGTTCAGAGGCCATGCCCCTTTTAACAACACTCTGCAACGCAGCTCCGTGGCGCTTACTGGAGATACCTGGTGGGCTAGTTGGCCCCCAGGGACCCTCAGGATTGAAGAGGAATTAATTCCTCAACTTAAAACACGCCACAGGGCCTGTTTGCACACATGTCACCTGAAGCCCCGCCCCCTCCCTTCACCACTGTGCAAACGTGCCCCGTGGTGCGTTTTAAGTTGGGGAATTAACTCCCCTTGAATCCTGAGGGGCCCTGGAGTCCAAGTAGCCCACCATGTACCTCCAAAAAGCGCCACAGAGCTGCGTTGCAGAGAGGTGTAAAAAGGGGCGTGGCCTGGACCACCTCTCTGCAAACCAGCCCTGTGGCGCTTACTGGAGGTACCTGGTGGGCTAGTTGGCCCCCACGGACCCCCAGTCTTGAAGGGGAATTCATTTCCCAACTTAAAACGCACCACAGGGCCCGTTTGCAGAGTGTTGCTGGGAGGGGCGGGGCCTCGGCACGATCGCGTGTTTTTTGTTTTGTTTTGGAAGGGGGCTGTGTGGCCCCTTCTTTACTTTTGGGCCCTGGGGACCCCATCCCCCAGGGCCTGACCCCTTTTAATGTAAAAAAAAAAATGAACGGGAAGGGGGCCGCGTGGGCCTCCCTGCCGTGGCCAATCCCGGCCCCGGGACCCCATCCCCTGGGGCATGGCCAGATTTTCTTTTTTTTTTTTATGGAGGGGGCTGCGTGGCCCCCTCCTGAGGGCTCTCTACTGGCCCCAGGGACCCCATCCCCGGGGCCGGCCTTTATTATTTTTTTCTTCATTTTGGGGAGGGGGCCGTGTGGCCCCCTCCCGAGCCACTTGTAGTTCCGGGGACCCCATCCCCCGGGGCTGGCCCTCTGCGTTGGGGACCGTGGGGGGGTCCCCAATCCCCCCACGGTCCCGCCGGCTCCCCGCATCCTGCAGGAGCCGGCATTGCTTTTCCACATGGGGAGCTGCAGCTCCCCTTGTGGAAAAGCAATGTGCTTTGGATATTGGAAGCGAGAGCAGGTTTCCCTGCTCTCTCTTCCAAAATCCAAAGCAGTTTGCTATTACAGTTAGCAAACTACAGTGTTCCGGGGGTAGGCACCCCGGGACACTGCAGGAGCTGGCCCTGGGGGGTGGCGGTCCCCAGGTTCACCACAGGCTCCAGGAGGGGGCCGTGCGGCACCCCTCCCAACATTTAAAAGCCCCGGGAGGTGGTGGTCCTCGGGGCTCAGGGGTCCGTAACAGACCCCCATATTTAAAGATTTAGTGCCCCGGGGAGGTGGCGGTCCCCGGGGCGTGTGGGGGGGCTGGAGCCCCCCCACACAACTGATAATTTAAAAAAAAGAAGCCCCAGGGGGTGGCGGTCCCCGGGGCTGCGGGAGGGCCGAGAGCCCTCCCGCACCATTTATTTGTAAAGCCCCGGGGGGTGGTGGTTCCCGGGGCTTGGGGGGCCTTAGAGGCCCCCCACATAAAATATAAACCCACCCCCCACATGCCCCCAGGACTTGGGCCACCCGGGGGCAAAATAGCATCGAGCGCGGGAGACCACGCTCGACTTTTTATCGGCGGGATCCGCGCACCCTAAGCGCATTCCGCCGATTTAAAAAAATGCTTTTCTGCCCAGGGGGTCCTTGTGGGACCCCTGAGCACACCTAGGGGTCAGGGTGTTTCTACCCTGCCCCCTTTGTGCGTTTTGCGCACTTGTTTCTGTGCCTCGGTTCTACCGAGGGACAAAATGGCTGCAAACACTTCCTGATTTGCAGTGTTGACAGCCAGTTGACAGCCAATTAGCATGCAGTTCGTGATCGGGACAGTGCGCGCAGAGTGCGCTCAGGGTGCGCGGATCCGACGCGGCCATAGATATATATGTGATTTTACTTGTGATTTTCTCAAAAACTACTGAACGGATTTACACCATTTAAGCAAAAGGCACGAGTCTGAACCAAGGGCTACCTCTTCGCCAAATTTGGTGTAATTCCGTTCAGCAGTTCGGGCTGTAGCCGCGATGAACGGTTCCTATGGAAAAATGAATGGGGAAAACACGTTTTGGGACCCCCCTTTTTTCTCGGCCCCCGCTTGACGAATCACCCCGAGACTTTCAGGGTAGGAGCGGACCGGAGCACCCCAACAAGTTGGAAAATTTCGCGAAGATTCGTCAACCGGCGACAACGTTATTTCAAATAGAATGTTGCGGATTTCCTATGGAAAATAGGTCCTAACTATAACTATCTACTGGCGACCGCCAGTAGATATATATATATATATATATATATATATATATATATATATATATATATATATATATATATATATATATATATATATATATATATATATATATATATATATATATATATATTTGTAAATTATGGATCTCTTTTATGTGTGGGTGGGTGAGTGGGGCTGGTGTGGGCTATTTCTCAGGTAATAGAAGATTCCGCAGTGAGTTGGTGTCGCCTTCAGCGCATCCGCCTCACCTCACCAGGTGTGTGATTCATTTATGGTGCAAATTCATAAGTCACACCTCAATATATACCACACAGTCTGGGGGAAGGTTAGGGGTTTGATTAATGGATGGGAACTGGTAGCTGGGGAAAGACAAACACTACACATCAACAATATTCATCAGGTAGATGACCAACACATCATCATCATCAAATCTGTTGTGGAAAGAAATGAAGGAATGACCATTCAAATAAATGCATCGCACACAGTCTTTCAGCCCCAGAGACCCAAGTTATTATATATCTAAATGTTCTGTTGTTTAGGTTTGAAAAAAACAAATTTATGGAGATGTGAACCCACACAGTTCTGAAAATTCTGATTGTTAAAAGAAAAATGAGACTTTATATAAATGCCAAATTGGGCAGTGCATCTGCATTCTTCTCGGAATGTCCATCTTAAGTAGGAGTGTTATGGAGCTTTTGTCTTTTGTATAGGAGCAGAGAAGGCCTGTGGATTGTAAAACAGTAATGATATGGGAGAGTCAAGGAGAAGGACAGTGAAGGTAAGCTACATGATAAGTTGACCAAGCAGAAGCAGAATAAGATCTTAGACTGCTTCAATTATTCATGATCACTCATGTGCAATTCATTGAGAAGTGAGAGCAATTTTACAACCAATCCCAGTGCCTGCATGTACCTGACTGATCAATCACACACCTATCATAACATTTAGCCAAGTGTGTCAATCATGTGATGATGTGACATGATATCATGTCTGTCACCAGTTACAGCCCCGCCTTGACCACAACCACATAATAAAGGAATTGGCCCAGCATACTACTCAGCATTTCCCAAATCAACGCCCCTCTTTCCCGTCCGCGGGACTGAATAGGCCTCTTAGAGTCATCATCATGTTGGTTTCCCTTTGAAGTAGATAACTTCCTTCTTCTGGCTGTTGAGGTAGTCCCGTCATTAGTCCTGACTCTGAGTAATGAATCAGTTCGTCTCCCGACCCAAATGAGATTAAGAGAGAGACCAGTAGTGCACTGTTGATGAACAAGAAGAGCAAAAGAATTTGAGCATTTTTTGTAGATTTGTACTTGTTAACTAAACTGACTGGTCTGGTCTCTGAAGAACCAGAAAAAAGGACAGCAAGGAGTGGACCATACTAGTAAATTTAGCTAAGTGTGAAAGGGCTACTCACCTTCAGGCAAATTCACCCATTAGCCCCCCAAACATTGCAAATCATCAAATCAAGTTTACAAATTAGTTGAAAACTCTGTCTGCCACCACATGAATCATCACTCACACTCGCTCAATAATATATCACTCATTGGTGCAATAGTTGCCCATTCGAATGCAAGCATGGTGGTACACAATTGTCGTATTGTTCTATCTCCTCTTTTCCCATGGAAGCAACACATTGGAATCTTGTACAGTAATGATAATCTTTGCTGGGGCAGCCTGCTAGTGAATGACAAACAGAAAGATAGGCATTGGACGGAGGCAGGCATTGTCTCCAATGTCCTTGTAGAGAATAGGGAGGCTTCTTCACTGCACACTGGTCCATCTCCAATCTGGCCACACATGGGAATAAATTGTGGGGCTTCATAAGTCAGACACAAAATATATTGTGTTTCTCTAGCTAGTCCATTTTTTTGTTTTTTGTTTTTGGCAAAGCAGTTTGATGATAATCTGAAAGTTCTATGGTGGCCTACCCAGTAAAGAAAGTAAAGTTTGTCCTCAAACTCAGGTGGTTCTCCCAGAAGCTGGCCAATTGCCCTCATCCTCCTCCTCCTGTGGTATTTCAGGAATAGTGTAATCAGGTGGTATGAAATATTGGTTCATTTTAATCATGGATCAAACTCTCCACATTTTGAGGAGAGAGGCTGGTCCTCTGAACTGTGACAACTGCACCAGCTGCACTGAGCACACGCTCAGCAGACGCACTTGTCACTGGACAAGCCAAATACTTTATGGCCAGCCTGCTGAGCTTTTGCCTTTGGCACATCTTCCTATACTAATAGATCATTGGGCTTTGGTCCACGTATATCTCTTTTGGGTCATCCAGGTAGTCTTGGACCATCCTCTGAATGGTCATTGGTGTTGCCACTTGCTCAGCCTTTGTTATCTTTGCCTCTGCATTTGACGTAAGCGCTGCCACTTGAAACCAAGCAATTGCAGCATTCGGGTCCAGATCTTCTGTTGCTGGTGTTATTGTTGTTGGTGTTGGATGCTGTGAGACAACAGCACTGCCCTCTCCGGGACTCTAACGTCCTGTCATTCTGCTTCCAGGTTGCTGAACAATCCACATCTTGTAGAGTGACACATCCCATTCTGAAAAAGGAATGAAAGTAGCCAATAGTTTTTTGTACTGTGTATCAAGTATTGTGGCACAGATGTACTCTTTGGAGGAAACGATCTCTGTTTGCAGCCTCGGATTAACAGACAAGCGATGGATTAAGCAACCAATCAACAGATACACTTCTTGGTTTACACAGGCGAACCTTTACTACACCTTTTTTACTGGTTCTGTAGCAGATGCAATAATGGGATAGCTTGCCCCATCATACTGTCCTCGTTGTTGACTTCCCATGTGAAAACTTCAAAAGGAAGCAGCATTTGTGTCAATCGACTAGTCCCTATTTGTCTACCTCTATGGCCATGCTTTTCCCAGTTGCATCCCCATCTCTTTAAAAGACATAGTCATTGATCAATTTGTGCTGCTCTATCTTATGTTGCAACATGCAGTAGGTCAAGTTCCTAAGTGTTAGCATGTCCTGTATGAGGGCTTAACCTGTCCTCTATTAGCATGCTAAATGATCCTCAACTGCTTCTGGGTTTTAAAAGAATCTCTGAAATGAGAGCATATTCTTGTGCAGGTGACCGGTATGTTGCTGACTATGCCTTCTTTTTTGAGAAAGTCCTGCACAATTAGTTTGATCCAATGCTTCAAACACAAGACCCTGAAATATCCACCATCTGCCATGGCCTTGACTATATTACTGCCATTGTCCGTGGCAACAAATCCAATCCTGAGGCCTCTGGGTCACAGCCATTCAAAATCCTTGCTGTTAAAGCCCTCCAATATGTTTGCAGCTGTATGGGATTTCTCCATGACGAACATCGCTACTTTTGCATGCTGCCAAACACCCTTAAAATTTCTTCATCTCTGAGACCTGCAGATAGCTGTTGCCCACCCCCCACAAAAGAGATCCAGTGTGCAGTAATACAGATGTGATCAGTTGCTTTACAACTGGGCCATATGTCTGTCGTCAGGTGGGTAGTATAAACAGTACTCTGCTGCAAAGCTTGTCCAACTGATTGAGCACTTCATGATGGAGCATTGGAACAGCAACTCTGGCAAAATTGGTCCGGCTTTGAACCTTCCATTTTGGGCAGATGGCCAGCACAAATTCTAAAAATCCCACACCTTCCACAAAATAAAAAAGGAGGAGGTCTAACCCTAACATTTTAGCCAGCTTCCCATTGTACAAACGAGCCGTCTGTCATCCATTTCTTCGTCATCACCTCCTATCACCATGATCGGAGCTGATTCCCCTTTCTTATCACCGCCACCAGCAATTGTTTTAAGGTAATCTTACCTCGATAAACACTAGCTTGGCAAATGGAGCATATTGCATTGTTATCCTCTTGCTTGCTAATTGTAAAGAAGTCCCAAACTTGGGATGAGAACTTTCTTAATGCACCACTGCCAAGGCCTGAAGAAGAACTGGAGGTTGGTAGTTGCGTCGTCAATTGTCTCTCTGCAGTGCGTACTTCAACTAAGGTAGTTGTGGATTCTGGTCTCAGGGGAACCTAAAAAATATGGAGGCATAATGTTGGTGTCCTCTGAGCCAGCCTCCATGACAATGACTGGCTCATCCTCCTCATCCCCTTCCATAATTATAAAGCTTTCAGGAACTTTCCTTTTCCCTTGTCTCTCTTGGCAAGTTTTGGACTCAGCCTGGGTCCAATCCATGTCCAGATCATCAGAAGGGTGTCTTGGAGAAGATGGTGGAGTACTCTTTCTATATTCTTGTTGGAGATTGGGAAGCCAATGGTTCTAGAAGATGTGCATCTTGGTCAGCATGAAGCTCAACCTCCTGTTCTGCTCCTACATCAGGAAGATCTATTGCAGGCTGTTGCTTCTGTTGTCAACTTTGCTCAGTTTCCTGCGATGATTGGATACTAGTTTGCCGCTGAGACAAATCCAATTCAGACTCACTGCTCGTCGCCGTGATTGCAGTGTCTGCCTCGCAGAGAGACATGGCCTTGGGATTAGGTTGGGATGGTGCTGTTGATGCAGGAGTGCTTCTCTCAGCTGCCTGTCCAGGGCAGTTCACCAGGCACTCCAGGTTTCCCGAAAAAGGTGGTGGCAGTTGCAGTCTGCTTCTTCTTCTCCTCCTCATGGGCCACTTTCTTGGCAGCAGCTTTCTTTGGGACCATTTTCAAGCTCTGTCAGTTTGCACTTAGCTGCTCAAGCGGAAGGATGCAGAGGAGGAGTACTCACGTGTTATGGCCACGTCACTTTGTGCGGGTCTTCTGTCTGGCAGTACTGTGGGAGACATCTCTCTTATGCATCTAAAAGCAAACAAGCAGGAAAAACATTTAGTTTGAATTATTCATAGTACGGACAATATCATTTAGTGAGATTTTACAAAATATTTAACAACAATAGTGTGTCCATTTTAAAGTCAATCCACACCACTATAACTTAGGGGCTGACATTTAGTCTACGGGTCCACCCACCCAATTAAGATGAGACCGCATTGTAGGCAGTCAGAAACATCCCCTTTTCCATTGTATCTTGTGCTGCCTCCAGGAAAAGGGCAGCAGCACAAGCTGCAGCGGAAAAGGGGATGTTCTGAAACATCCCTGCCCTGTGTGCCAGGCACCACATGGTGCCTGGCACATGAGGCATGGATGTTTTGGGGGGGCACCACAGGTGCCCACCAGGCCTCATAGCAGAGGCCCAAGGGGTACGGGGCCCTTTTAGGAGCCCCCAAAATCCCTTTCCTACAGCCTAACTATGGCAGTCAGACCACCATGGAAAGGCTCTCTAAAAGGGACACATAATCCCTACTGCTGTGCTTGAGCAGGCACCGCCCCTATTGTAGGAAATATAATTCGACCAATGGTCTGACAGGCTCCTTGAGCATAGGCCGGTCCCTCCAATCGGTTTTCAAAATTAACAAAAATGCATAGCCCCCTTCTATCAGTCTCCGAAGAAAATTGCTTTGAAAACTGGAAAAAAAGAACTTAACACACAGTCTGACTGTAAAAAATGGGTGTGGTCAAACAACAGCAATAAGTAAGAAGGCATGGACAACAAAGAACACATGCAGGCCTATGGCAGAAGAACACTGGCTGGTTACACAAAATGGCCTCTGGCAACATGGTCAAATAACAACAATCAAGCAAGGAGGCATGGGCAACAAAGAACACATGCAGGCCTATGGGAAAAGCACACTAGCTGGTTGCACATAGTGGCCGCCGGCCACATGGTCAAACAACAACAATCAAGGAGTCATGGACACAACAAAGAACACATGCAGGCCTATGGCAAAGCATACTGGCTGACTACATGAAATGGTCACTGACCACATGGTCATACAAAAAGCTAGGCAGCATGACAACAAAGAACACATGTAGGCCTATTGACACTGACTACACAAAATGGCCTCTGGCCACATGGCATAGAGAACAAAGAAAAATGGTGGCCTATGGCAAACACACATACACACTGAAGGAGAAATGGTAAACAATGAAAAAACACTACCATTAATTCAGCAATGCAAAAAATGAAAATTAAGTGAGCTATAAATATTTTAGAACAACACACATCCTCCCAAGAGCATAAAATACAATATTATTAGTCCACCAAAATATACTTTTTGCAGGAAAAAATGTGAAATACAAAAAATAAAATCTACATTTTTAATTTAATACAATGCCATCCCTGGCCTAAATGATGTTTAACAACATATATCACAGAAACCATTGTTTCACATACCCAGTGACTAGTACTGGCTGGATGGCCCATAGTAAAATAACTGAATAGCGCACATTTAACAAACAGAGAAAATGTATAGAACTGTGTAACCTTTTTCCATTAGAAAAGATAAACAATGAAATGCAAACAAATACTATGCCCCTATTGCAACTCAAGTCCACCCATGATAACCACTATCAAATTTAAAAATAAAATAAAAGTAAAATAAATACTGGTGAAGGCCCTCCATCAAACAACCAACACCCTCATACAAATGTTTTTTAACTTATTTGTGATGTTACAAAAACAAAGTCCTTAAAATCCAATGATATATATGCAGCATGAATTGCTAAGAGAGGGATCCTTCTACCTTAAAATCCGAGCAAAAGGTGACCAGAGATGGGCAAAGCACTGGGAGGAGCCTGCTGGAGTTGGAGTCTCTGAGGCCCTTCCTTCTTGTTGAAAAAAAAAGTAAAATAAAAAAAAATGCTTTTTTGACTAAAAAACAGCTATAGACTAGACTATTCCCTAAAAAACATCTTTTCAAGTTGATTTTGCTGCTTCTCTAGTAGACAATCTGCTTGAGTGGCAGTTGCAGACGCTTGCGCTCAGCAGCATAACATAAATGGTGCCTGAATATTTGGTGGCGACTGGAAGCCCCACAGCGGCAGGCAAATCTTGCTTGCGCTTGCTATCAGCCGGCAAATCTCATCACGCTCGCCAGTGCGTGCTAACACAAGCCTTGCGCACACCAACAAGATTATAATTGTACCACACGCCAGATGGCAGAATTTAGCAGGAACTCTGCGTTAAACGCATAGCACAGAGTTACTCAATTCTGCCAACTCCCTGAGCATAATTATAATTATGCCTGGGCCTACTTCAAACACTTTACATATATGAGTAACCCAATGAATGTAGAAAAAAATTAAACTATATATATCATCAAAAAATACCGAGATGATATGATGGCTAGACTAGAAAAAGAGGAGGAAATTATAAAAAAATGGAAGACATACAAGTTTCAGAGAGATAAACAAGATTATAAGCAGGGTCAAGTCTTTACGTTTGCGAAAAAATATGAGGCATTAAAAACTTCAAAACAGGCCATCCAACGAGAAAATGTGCAAGCCAGCTGAAGAGTGGCGGCAATATCGTCAACCTCGGCATCGGATTTAAGTTCTGCCATTGAGAGTGAGGTTCAAACGGAACAAGCAGACCGATCATCACGTTTGGGGTTTCACAAATTCACGCTGGCCGAGGAGGTCAACTGTCTCAGACAGGACAGAAAACAAACTTTAAGACCCCGCAAGCAAAATATACAAACAAACAAAAGCTCAATACAAAGCGCAGAGAAAGGCGGAAATGCAGATGGAGGCGCCACAAATAAGAAGACACAATTCAAAAAGAGATGGCAACAAAAGTAAATGAAAAAACCAATACTGTTCTTAATTTATCGTCATTAAATCTAACTCGAGCGGAAACACAACTATTGGAATTAGGATTGTCATTCTGTCCCGCTTGTGACTTTGATTATGCAAGAACTCGCGTTGATGTACATCAATTCATCCGCAAACTGAAATTGAAAAAATATCATTTAACTAATCGTAATGCCTCTAATAACATCGGGGTAACACAAGCTGAGACAACCGATCGTGAACAGGTGTGCTCTTTGACAGCAGCAGATGCAGATCTGTTAGAAAATCTACAGGAATTGGCACAAGAAGGTATGCTGACTACTAATGAGCTGGGAAGCCAAAGTGGAAGTAGTTTTAGTACACGTTTGACGAAATTCAAGCCAAAGTCAACATTTCAGCCAGTGACAATGAGAGATTCTCTTGATATTTTTGGAGAACTCTTAACCACTGGAATTAAGAGTTTGAAATACAAAACAGCAAGAACACAAAAGAAATACAGATTTCAACAAAATGCATATAACAAACTGATGCAAAAATTACAAAAGAACGAGCAAATCATTGTGCGCAATTCCGACAAGGGCGGAAATATTGTTATTTGGTTGTGCAAAGAATACATGAAGGAGGCATTGTTACAGTTGGAGGATCCACACTGTTACAAGAAATGTAACATACAAATAGTTTGAACGGCTTGGAATCAGTATTATTCTAAATTAAATGCATGGCGCAGTACTGGGTTACTGAGTATGGACGAACTGAAATTCTTAAAAACGAACATCCAGTAGTACCTGTTCTATACCTGATTCCCAAACTACATAAGAACGTGACAACCCCGCCTGGAAGACCAATTATTTCAGCAAGAGGGGGACTATTGGAGAATACGTCTAAGTACATAGACCTTTTTTTTGCAAGAATTTGTGAAAGAGCTACCTTCTTTTGTACAGGATTCGAGTGATTTCTTGAGACTGTTAAACACTTTCAAATGGGATTCGAGTTATTTGCTAATATGTCTCGATGTAACATCTTTGTGTACTAGTATCCATCACAATGATGGAATCCGAGCAGTAGAATATTATTTAAATCACAGACCAATACATCTGGTTCATCAAAATAAATTGTTGATTTCTATGTTCCTATATTGCTTAAACAACAACTACTTTTTGTTTTCTAGTCAGGTATATCAACAGACAAGAGGAGTAGCTATGGGGGCATGTTTCTCCCCTAGTTACTCCTGCCTCCACATCGGTTTGTGGGAGGAAATGATTCTGAATAGAGAGCATAAAGTAAGTGTAGACAATCATGTAAAACTATGGCTGCGCTATATCGACGATTTATTTGTAATTTGGTCAGGCACTGAAGAATCAGCTAATGAATTTGTCAACAGCATCAATCAGAATAAGGTCAATCTTCACTTTACTGCCACCATCAGTAGTACAAGTGTATGTTTTCTAGATGTGGAGGTGTACATTAAAGACCAGAAAATTGAAACAAAACTTTACCGTAAACCTACTTCTGTTAATAGTTTATTACATGCCACAAGTCATCATCCACAACATCTCATCCGCAGTATACCATTTGAAGAGATGCTTAGGATACGTTGCGCATGCAGTACAGAAATTGACCTCACTGAGGCACAACAACTCAGTAAAATGATATTTCTAGAGCGTGGTTATGACGAGAAAACTTTAGACATAGCCATTTTGAAAGCAAATAAACTAGAAAGGAATGAATTGTTAATCTCAAAAAGCCTCAGTTTAGTACACCCAATTGATACACAAACTAGACTCATTCTAACATACAGTAGACAACAAAATTCGTTGAGAAGGATCATTAATGAGAATTGGCTGGTGGTTAAAAGTGACCCGATAATTGGAAGACTGTTACCATAAAATCCCAGTATTTCATTCAGAAAATCTAAATCGATGAGGGATTCACTGGTCAGCAGTAGTCCAGAAGTTGCAAAAACATCCAACTGGCTCACTGCCCGCAGGGGTTTTGTCAAATGCAACAACTGTAGGGCATGTAAATATGGAACAAACAAAACAACATATACAACCCCCTTCTCTGAGGATGCTGTAAAGATCACAAATTTCCTTACCTGTCGAACTGAATTTGTGGTGTACGTGTTGGATTGCTCCTGTGGGCTGCAGTATGTGGGCAGTACCAAGTTACAGGCCCACAAACATATTCTGCAGCACATGAGAGCAATCACTAACTGTGACACAACATATCCTATTGCACGCCATTTTAAAGAAAGACACAGTAGTGATTTGAATCATTTTTCCATTCCCATATCTAGGAGAGGGGGCAACCGAGAGGCAAAATTGAGACATCTCGAGACACAATACATCATAGAATTAGATACCAAGACCCCCAATGGCCACAATGCTAGTGAGGATTTTTATACATGGCTATAACAACATATATGATAGACAAATATAACTCCTAGATCTGATACTTTCATTATGTTACATATTTCTATCTCCATTTATCCTGATGTTTTTTATTGTCTTCAGCATGCTGCTATATAGCATTTAGGCTATAAATGTATGAAGTTTTTTATTATATTTTATCACTCACATCTAACATAGTATGTTAGTTTGTGTCATTCTGAATTTTAGGAACATTGTTCCGAGGTAGCACACAGTTTGTTTACACTTCACTGAGCACTTTAGACCGGTATAGACTTAAAATGTACAAACTTTTTTAAATCTATACTACAATTTTATTCCATGTCCTACAATAACCAGTTAAGATAGTGTGGGATTATGTTAGACCATTACGCTGCAGAACTATAATGTATTGTATTTTACAGATATTGTTCAATATAAGGTGGTGATATGGATATATCAATTAACAACATTATGTTTTTATGACTGATTTGAAATGCTTTATGAATAGATTTTTATGTATTTTACATGAATTTGTTTTTAACGTATTTTTAATGTATTGCTAACATATGGTATTTAAACCTATCTGATATTTATTTGCTGGTTTTGCACAGAAATAAGGAGGAACAAAAAATTGTAATACAATATGGAAAAAGCTCCTCGTGACCTGTTAATTTCCTATTTCAAATGCATGAGTCATTATAAACTAGGGATAATGCAATTATATCTGAACATGACAGAGGAGAACAAAACTAATTACATTTGAAATTTATTTGACTTTATTTCTTTCGTCTCAGTATCAAAATTTCTTTTACGTCTTTGTTTTTTTTGTTTTTCGAAAAACTGTTTTCATAAAACACTTACAGGCAAGTGAACAATAAAATTACATAAAAATATAACATACAAAACAATTGAATTGAAGCCCCTGAATGCAAAATAATGAAAAGAAGAAGAATGTTAATCATTCATACTACACTACACTCATACAACCACAAACACACTTATACACCATCTAAAAGAGGTACTTCTATCTGGAGAGTGGAAAAAGATAACAGTGTCTCTGTGACCAAGATAGTTAGCTGCGAACAGCCAGATCTAAGCAGCAATGGTAAAAAATTGTAATGACATATGTATTTTGTTTCTGTCTGTACCGGGAGTATCAAGTGTATAGCATCTTGCACTTTAAATTCAGTCATGTGGCTCCTAGAGCGCGTCATGTGATCAAGGCCGGGTCAGGCCGAAACGTGTCAGGGCGGTTGTGGTGATTGAGCAACAATAAATAATTCAAGCACAGAAATTGGGTTCGACTCCGTCTTTCCCCAGGAGAAGGGAAGTTGCAGAGAACGGCAAAAAGCAATATATATATATATATATTCACTGAAAAAACCATAGGTTTCAGCCACGTTATAGTTAGAAATTAGCATTCAAAAAACCTTAGAAATTCACTGAAAAAACCATAGGTTTCAGGGGCTTTATAGTTAGTTGGACATTTCACTCGTACAAAACCAGTGAAATTCCCCAGTTATAGTTAGTTCAGCTGACGCCCCCGCAATGCACTGCTGATGACGTCACATATTACATCACTCATGACATGGTCAGTGACATCACTGATGACAACACTGATGACAACTCAAATTACATCACTGATGACATCATCCAGTGACTTTGTGTTTCTGTAAAGTTTAAATATGTTTAATATATATAGGGAAAGGCGTATTGAAGAATGAGTGGGTGTATAAGTGTCTGAATGGATGATTTAGTAGGTGCGTGACTGAGTCTATAAGTGAGTAATTAAACGTATCTTACTGAATGCATAGGTTAGTGACTAAACTGTGTGAATGTCTGTATCCGTCTGTCTGTTGGTGTGTAAGCGGCTGCATGGGTTTGTGAATAGCTACATGAGTGTCTATATGAGTTATTGATTGGTTGTGTGAGTATCTGTATGTGTGCCTGAGTGTTTGTATGGGTGGGGTGTGTGTGACTCTGTGCATAGATGTGTGAGTGGGTGATTCACTGGGTGCATGGTTTCAAGAGTGCATCTGTGATGGACTGTATGGGTGGGTGAGTGTGTGTATGGGTGTGTTAGTGAGTGAATGCATATCTCAGTGGTACATGTGTGAGTAACTACATATGTGAAAGGCAGTATATATGTGTGTTAGAGTATTTAAATGGCTATAAGTGAGAGTGTGTGATTGTGAGAGTGGCTGTATGGATGAGTGTGTGCTTGTATCAGTGATTGTATAAGAGCGTAAGAATGTGCTAGTATTTGTATGAGTAAGTGAGCTGGTGTGTGTATAACTGTATAGGTGAGTAAATGGGAGTGTGATTAATTATTTGCATGACTGACTAGGTGTGTGAGTACCTCTATGGATGAGTGACGGTGTGTGAGTGTCTATATAGGTGTATGAGTGCATATGATAGTCCTGTACTGAGTGACCGTAAGTATGAGTGACTGTACGGGTGAGTGATTGGATGTGTGTGTAGACCTATGAATCAGTGAGTGGGTATGTAGTTATTGGTGTTGGAGTGTCTATGGTTTTGAGAATGTCAGTCTGTAATTTAGAGTGGGTGTATCAAAAGTTATATTAGGGTGTGAGAAGATGCATGAAATTATCACATGGATGATGTCATCAGTGATGTCATCAGTGATGTCATTTGAGATGTCATCAGTGATGTCATCACTGACCATGTCATGAGTGATGTAATATTTGACGTCATCAGCAGTGCATTGCGGGGGCGCGAGTTATAGTTAGCTGAACTAACTATAACGGGGAATTTCACTGGTTTTGTACGAGTGAAATGTCCAACTAACTATAACGCCCTTGAAACCTATGGTTTTTTCAGTGAATTTCTAAGGTTTTTTAAATGCTAATTTCTAACTATAACGTGGCTGAAACCTATGGCTTTTCAGTGAATTTCAAAGGTTTTTTAAATGCTAATTTTTAACTATAACGTGCCTGAAACCTATAGTTTTTTCAGTGAATTTCAAAGGTTTTTTAAATGCTAATTTCTAACTATAACGTGCCTGAAACCTATGGTTTTTTAAATGAATTTCAAAGGTTTTTTAAATGCTAGTTTCTAACTATGCCTACAGAGGTAGGACATGTGAAGAAAGAAGAAAAACGCACAGAAAGAAGCAAAGAAATGCAGAAAGAAGCAACAGAAGTCCACAAAGATGAAGAAAAGAGCAGGAAGAAGCAAGACATGTGCAGAAAAAACCAACAGAGGAGCAGAAAAAGGCCTTGTTGCAAAATCATCCTGTGCCCACAACTTTTTCAGACGGGTACTGGTGGTAACTGACTCTGAGTAACTAGGCCTAGAGCCAGTGCTATGCTAAAAGACACTTAGAATACAGTGAAAACACCTACATACACTAGGGAACACTATGCGTTGGGGTACCCCTGTGATTAGCATGACCTCCTCTGTAAGGCCCTAGTACATAATAGGGCAGGGGGATTAAAACTACCTCTTAAAACACGCCATGGGACGCATTTGCACAGTGGTGAAGGGAGGGGGGGCCTGAGGTGACAATTGTGCAAACACGCTCTGTGGCCGCTTTAAGTTGGGAGATTAAGTCCCTTGAATCCTGAGGGTCCCTGGGGTCCAACTAGCCCACTAGGTACCTCCAGTAAGCGCCACAGAGCTGCGTTGCAGAGAGGTGTAAAAAGGGGCGTGGCCTGGACCACCTCTCTGCAACGCAGGCCTGTGGCGCTTACTGGAGGTACCTGGTGGCCTAGTTGGTCCCCAGGGGCCCTCAGGATTGAAGGGGTATTAATTCCCAAACTTAAAACGCGCCACAGGGCGTGTTTCCACACATGTCACCTCAGGCCCGCCTCCTCCCTTCACCACTGTGCAAACACACCCCGTGGCGCGTTTTAAGTTGGGGGATAAAGTCTCTTGAATCCTGAGGGTCCCTAGGTCCAACTAGCCCACGAGGTACCTCCAGTAAGCGCCACAGAGCTGCGTTGCAGAGAGGTGTAAAAGGGGCGTGGCCTGGACCACCTCTCTGCAACGCAGGCCTGTGGCGCTTACTGGAGATACCTGGTGGGCTAGTTGGCCCTCAGGGGCCCTCAGGATTGAAGGGGACTTAATTCCCCAACTTAAAACGCGCCACAGGGCGTGTTTGCACACATGTCACCTCAGGCCCCGCCCCTCCCTTCACCACTGTGCAAACGCGCCCGTGACGCATTTTAAGATGGGGGATAAAGTCCCCTTGAATCCTGAGGGTCCCTGGGGTCCAACTAGCCCACCAGGTACCTCTAGTAAGCGCCACAGAGCTACGTTGCAGAGAGGTGTAAAGGGACGTGGCCTGGACCACCTCTCTGCAACGCAGCCCTCATGACGCTTACTGGAGGTACCTGGTGGGCTAGTTGGCCTCCAGGGACCCCAGTATTGAAGGGGAATTAAGTCCGCAATCTAAAACGCGCCACAGGGCGCGTTTGCAGAGTGTTACTGGGAGGGGGCGGGCCTCTGGCACGATCGCGTCTTTTGTATTTTTCTTTTTTTTAGAAGGGGGCTGTGTGGCCCCCTTCTTTCCCTTTTGGGCCCTGGGGACCCCATCCCCCAGGGCCGGACTCCTTTGAAAAAAAAAAAAATGAACGGGGAGGGTGCCACGTGGGCCCCCCTCCCGTGGCCAATTCCGGCCCCAGGGACCCCATCCCCCTGGGCATGGCCAAATATTTTTTTTTGTTTATGGAGGGGGGCTGCGTGGCCCCCTCCTCAGGCCATTTATGGCCCCGGGGACCCCATTCCCCGGGGCCAGCCTTTGCGTGATTTTTTTTTGCTTTTTTTAATTATTATTGGGGAGGGGGGCCGCGTGGCCCCACTCCCAGGCCACTCCTTGCCCCGGGCCACTCCTTGCCCCGGGGACCCCATCCCCCGGGGCCTGGCCTCTCGTTGGGGACCGTGGGGGGAGCCCCAATGCCCCCACGGTCCCGCTTGCTCCCTGCGTCCTGTGGGAGCCGGCATTGCTTTTCCTTATGTGGGTAATTGTGATATGAATTGTGTAGGATGGGCAGCGTTCATTTGCAGTTTATCTGCCTTCATTTTAAAGAATAGAAGGTAACATCGATAAGAGATGCTGACAGTATAGTCTGTCCTCTATATCTGGTAAACATTGAGAGAGCGGGCAAAACCTTATATTTATTTTTATTTTTATTTTTAATATCGGTAAAGGTCAGCATGCCCTGTATGTTTTATCCAATTTCAAATTTAATTGTAGTTTTGCATCGCATTGCACAGTATTATGAATTAATAATGCTCGTTTTCCATCACGTTAGAAATTGTAATGAATATTTTTTCTATGTTCATGCACTGCAACCCGTATTTCTATGGGTAATTGGGCGCAGGTCACACAACTAGAAAAAGGCTTCGCCGAAACGCGTCGTTGTATGCACAATAAACTCTTGTGCTGTCCTTGTGGTGTGCCGCTTGATTTATTCAGGATTTCCCGGATATCTCGTTGTGTGATCATTTTAGCGGGTGTCATTACCGCTGCTGGCACCGACGTCGAGAGGAGGAGGAAAGGCATCGATGACAAACTGTTCATTACTTTTTAAAGCCGTTCCCGCCGCTCCCTGGAATTGACTGATCTATTGTGGGTAAGCGAGCGTGGTGGGGATGTTGTGAGAATTGCATTAATCTTGTGCCGGAGGGCGGGGGGTTGATGTCAGCCTCATTCATCCTTTCACGTAAAGCACTTGCGAAGCCCACGATCTTTTGAATTTGGAGCAGACGTAACGCCTGTGCCTGTATTGTGCTGGGCGTCCGAGGACACGTTACCTGTACACTGAACTTCTTTTAACTATGAGCGAATGGGAAACCGTCAGGAAGGCTGCAGCCATCTCGCTATTTGACGAACAATTAGATTCTGAAAGTATTCCATCTGTACCAGGCATAAGTGGTAACACGACAGAGCCATCATTGAAACAGAAGCTTGCTCTTCTTGAAAAATTAACCAAAAGAGAGCTTAATAAATGGTGGGAAGTGACCTCTTTGACCAACTATATTGAAGTCAATAGAGTGCCCAGAGGACTCAGAATATCGATCATTCCAACGTATGAAAATCCGAATCCAGAGTTGCTTACAGAGTGGTCTACATTTATGGCGAAGACATGCCAGGGCATGATAGAAATGCTGATTAAGTATGCGAAAATTGATTTGGATACTACACGCAAGGAACTAGCAGAATTAAGACAAGAATTGGAGAAATTTAAAACAGATAAGGCGGTGATTGATTTTTGTAAACAACTTGAATTAAAATTGAAAAACTACGAAGAGGCCATTAAAGCAAAGAAACAGCGGAAGTTTTTACGTGACAAAAAAGACTATGCCGAAGGCCGGATTCTAACCTACGCAAAACGTTTTGACTGGGCGCAAAGAAACTTCCATCATATTCAAAGACACAAACAACAGGAATCCATATCTACGGGTTCAAGCTCTGACCTCAGCTCGGACACTGAAGCGAGAAGTGTCCCTTTAGGAGTACGTCCACTGACTTTCCTCCACGAATTCCAGATCCTAAAACAGAAAAAGGATCAAGAGGAGAAACCACAGGAGAAAACAAGAGGAAGAGGAAAAGGTCCCAAAAGAGGAAGAGGCACAAGAACAAACAAAGATTCAGAGTGAAGAATAGAAGAGGTGGAAGGACAATCCCCCCCACTCATCCAACTTCGGTCGCTATCATTTCTAAGAAATCAGTACTGAATCTATCATCTAGATCCCTCACAGAGGAGGAGGAGTCCCTGCTACAATTAGGTTTATCCTTTGTCCTTCATATAATATGGATTTTGTTACCACACGTATCGACCTTTTCCTGTATATTCGGAAATTAAAATTGATGAAGATTTTCAAAATGGCCAATGGATCAAAAAATACAAGGTCTAATTATACTGGACTAGATGAGACATCGGATCTGTGTATCGGAGATGTGGATTTACTTTTAGATTTAAGCAAAATTGAGGAAAATTTGTCAGATCTAACTGAAAATGAAAAAAGGAAAATGCTCATTGAATTGGGATTTAGACCTGATGCTTCCTGTAAAAGTGGATTCAAACCGAAATCTAATTTTAATCCTAATGTCCCATTTGATAACATCGAAGCCTTTAATGCCATTATGATCCATGAAATAAACAAACTAAAGGATACACCTCCAGAACCAAGACGAGATAATTTAACCAAATCACAACGAGTAGCTCTCAAGGGATTATCTGAAGATCAAAGTATAATCGTGAAACCATCGGACAAGGGTGGTAATATTGTGGTTATGGATGTCCAACAGTACGATCAAGAGGTCATAAGCCATTACAGGACACGAATTGTTATGAAGAGATTGGAAGGGATGCCTACATTTTATCCGTCACAAGATATCATGACTTACTGAGAGACTGGTGGGCTGAGGGTCTTTTGGACAGGGATGAGTACCTATTTTTGAAAACAGATTACCCACGTATACCCTGTTTTTATTTATTGCCTAAAGTGCACAAACATTTAACGAGACCGCCAGGCAGGCCCATAGTTTCCTCCAATGGAGCACTCTTGGAGAACACGTCAATCTTTCTTGATCTGTTTTTAGCACCTTTTGTTGTGAAATTACGGTCCTATTGCAGAGATAGCTCTGATTTCCTTAGACGTATACACGATGTTATGTGGGAGGAATCCTACAACATGATAACGCTAGATGTGTGCTCGCTATATACATCCATAGACCAGCAGCAAGGGGTAGATGCATGTATGTATTTTTTTCGGGAACGACACATTTCATTCTTTGACCACACACAGATGCTGAGGAGCATGATGTTGTATTGTTTGAGGGAGAATATCTTTCTCTACAAGAAGACTCTATACCGACAAAAATCTGGCACCGCTATGGGCACCTGTTTCGCCCCCAGCCTGGCTAATCTTTTCCTGGGCTGGTGGGAGGAACAGGTGGTTTGGACTGACATTAATGAGAGGTTCACCGAACACATCCCTATCTGGATCAGGTACATTGATGACCTGTTCCTGATATGGGATGGGCCGGTGGACCTAGCACAGGAATTCATTATGGAGTTGGGTAGGAATGAGCTGAATCTAAAATTTACCCACAAGATTAGTTCCACCTATTGCGAGTTTTTGGATGTAGCAGTTGCCATAGAAAATGGACAGATTGTGACTAGCCTTTTTCGAAAAGACACTGCTGGCAACACGTTGCTCCATGCTAACAGTAACCATCCTGTCCCTTTACGTAATAGCATCCCATATGGCGAATTCCTGCGGGCTCGCAGGAATTGCAACACAGAAGAGGCCTTTAAGAAGGAACGACAGGTTATGACCGAGAGGTTCCTTCAGCGTGGATATAAGAACAAGGTTATCACAGCAGCTAGCAATAAAGCCAGTAGTATCACACAAAATGAAGCTCTTTTTTCAATAGAAAAGAGAAGAGCTAGGTATAATAAGAATACAACAGAGGTGCCTAGACTAATTACCATCTATAACACTCAATCCAACAATCTGAAGCAAGCTATGAAACGCCATTGGGGTCTGGTATTAACTGATCCCGTAATAGGATCGTCTGTGGGCACCACACCTTTAGTGACTTACAGAAAATCAAAATCACTAAAGGACCACCTTGTTCATAGTTATCAAGATACATCGAGCCCCTCTACTTGGCTAGGAATGCTGAAGGGATTCAGGAAATGCAACTCCTGCAAAGCCTGTAAATTTAGCCACAACAAAGACAGCTATATGTCAGGTAAAGGAAAAATCAAGAAAATCACAAAGCTCATTACCTGTACGAGTGACTTTGTTATTTATGCTTTACAGTGCCCATGCAGCCTGAAGTATATTGGGAGCACAAAGTTGCAATTAAAAACGCGGGTTTTGCAGCATATGAGAGCTGTCACTAATGTCGATTTGAGCTATCCGGTGGCCAGACATTTCCAAGCGAAACATCAAAGCAATTGCAATCTCTTGGAGTGTTTTGGTATTGATAGAGTTCTGCCACATCCCAGGGGAGGTGATCGTGAAAAACTTCTAAGAGTGACAGAATCAAAGTATATTATTGAGCTCAATACGAAGTGGCCTAATGGGCTCAATTCAGGAGAAGAGCTAGCAACCCATATTGGATATAGATGAGAGGGGGTGGTCTTATATCCCTTTCTGACCGTGCACTTATATGACTCTGTTCAGCTTTGTCTGATTTTAATTACACTTCACTTTTAATATGGGAGGGATGTTGCAACATTCTTAGTAGGGAATACAGCCTTGGCAATTTTTGGATATGATATATGGGCATTGGCCTATCATGTCCCCATGGTGGGTTCTGGTTAGGCTAGATTGAGCACGATAACCCGATTCCCTTAGTATTGAATGTTGTCTCTGTCCCTGCCAGTAGAATTCCTGTTCCAGGTTTTGGATTTACCTATTTATTTATTTTTTGTTCACTTAGGTGTATCACATTTACTTAGTACCTGCCCATTGTCTGTTGCATAGTTCAGGAATAATTATGAAAATTTCTTGTGCGAAAATTTCTTGTGCGAAAATTCTTGTGCGATTTGCATAACCGTGTTTATTTATGAACATGAACGCATGCTTGGCATTTGCCGAATTGATTGTGACTTTTAGGCCTTGCTCACTCATGAGATGCAATTCCTTGGATTACATTTCCCATCATGTGTTTGAATTGATTTTGCTCATTGGATGCTATGGGGGCATTTTCACAAATGTATCTGTTAACAGGACATCGGCCACAATGTGACTAATAATGCCCGTATTTGTTCATTTATGAGATGAAATTTTGTGGGGTACAGTACCCGTGATTTGGTTGGATTAATTAGGCTCGAATAGAATGGGGGCTCTGATTTTACAATGAAATGTATCTATTAGGAGTACATTAGTCGCAAGGTGACGTTTTATTTATTATTTGTTTATTTTTATTTTTGCCTGTATGATAGAATGTTGTATCAAGGTACATCACCCAGGAAATTGCTCCCCCATGCGTACTCAATCACAAGGATATGCATGTCCTTATGTGGGTAATTGTGATATGAATTGTGTAGGATGGGCAGCGTTCTTTTGCAGTTTATCTGCCTTCATTTTAAAGAATAGAAGGTAACATCGATAAGAGATGCTGACAGTATAGTCTGTCCTCTATATCTGGTAAACATTGAGAGAGCGGGCAAAACCTTATAGTTTATTTTTATTTTTATTTTTAATATCGGTAAAGGTCAGCATGCCCTGTATGTTTTATCCAATTTCAAATTTAATTGTAGTTTTGCATCGCATTGCACAGTATTATGAATTAATAATGCTCGTTTTCCATCACGTTAGAAATTGTAATGAATATTTTTTCTATGTTCATGCACTGCAACCCGTATTTCTATGGGTAATTGGGCGCAGGTCACACAACTAGAAAAAGGCTTCGCCGAAACGCGTCGTTGTATGCACAATAAACTCTTGTGCTGTCCTTGTGGTGTGCCGCTTGATTTATTCAGGATTTCCCGGATATCTCGTTGTGTGATAATTTTAGCGGGTGTCATTACCGCTGCTGTCACCGACGTCGTGAGGAGGAGGAAAGGCATCGATGACAAACTGTTCATTATATATATATATATATATATATATATATATATATATATATATATATATATATATTTTTTTTTTTTTTTTGTTTTCAAACAATGTGCCCGGAGCAATGAGAGGGCACTCGACAGTGCTCTGCCATACGGCGTCCTGATGCAGTCTGCTTTCCTGCTCCAACATAATTGATTCTGCCAACATGTTTCAAGGCCTAAAGCCTCTTCATCCTGGGCTGCTGTAAACATCACACTGAGGCTCGCATTCTTACAATTTCCGGCTTTATTACTTCACAGACTCGCCCCCAGTGGGCGTGTGCTACATTGGTGCATGATGGAATATGAAGTTTCCCAATGCGAGCAGACGGCATTCACTTTGGTAAGTTCAATGTGTGTTCCACTTTTAAAAGCACTTTATAATCCTATAGTAGGCATCGGAGCATTGCTGCAGACTTAATTAGCACATAGAGCACTGTGCTCTCACGGTCTCGAACAGTTCGAACCAAAGCCTCTACCAGCTGGCAACAACACTTCTTTACCAGCTGGGGATGGTGCCTCTCTCCACGGCAGGGCCGCCGTGTCGTATTTTTCAAACAATGTGCCCGGAGCAATGAGAGGGCACTCGACAGTGCTCTGCCATACGGCGTCCTGATGCAGTCTGCTTTCCTGCTCCAACATAATTGATTCTGCCAACGCGTTTCAAGGCCTAAAGCCTCTTCATCCTGGGCTGCTGTAAACATCACACTGAGGCTCGCATTCTTACAATTTCCGGCTTTATTACTTCACAGACTCGCCCCCAGTGGGCGTGTGCTACATTGGTGCATGATGGAATAATTAATAATTAAGTTTGCAGCAATGCTCCGATGCCTACTCTAGGATTATAAAGTGCTTTTAAAAGTGGAACACACATTGAACTTACCAAAGTGAATGACGACTGCTCGCATTGGGAAACTTCATATTCCATCATGCACCAATGTAGCACACGCCCACTGGGGGCGAGTCTGTGAAGTAATAAAGCCGGAAATTGTAAGAATGCGAGCCTCAGTGTGATGTTTACAGCAGCCCAGGATGAAGAGGCTTTAGGCCTTGAAACGCGTTGGCAGAATCAATTATGTTGGAGCAGGAAAGCAGACTGCATCAGGACGCCGTATGGCAGAGCCCTGTCGAGTGCCCTCTCATTGCTCCGGGCACATTGTTTGAAAAAAAAATATATATATATATATATATATATATATATTCTATCACATTTTCCACCCACAAAACACCGCTCTCAGCGCAGCGGGTGTCTCAGTGCGCGGTGACGGTCCCGTGCCTCATATCCAAAGACCTGTCGTGAAGACAATACCGGGCACTCTCGGGCTAGTTGATTAGAGTTATTTATTACTTAAACCAGTGCAACCACATTGAACTGACACACGTGTTCCGGCCTCCTGGCCTTTGTCAATAACATTGGTGTGTTCATCGACGTGTGCAGTGAATTCTAGATTGTACTGGTTATGATTAATAGCTTCAATAAAGCTAACTGTATGTATATATCAAATACACAGGTTGCCCTCAACAGGATTCGCTCTCCCAAGTAGGTTGTAACTCCTTTAATGAAGATTGCAGTGACAACAGCATGAGCAGGAAATCGATTACAAGGCGGCCTGACGTGTTTCAAGCTACCACGCCCTTGTTCACAGACCTGGCAGGAGTCAAACAACAAAAGATGCAGTCACGTGTTACATTTAAATCAGTGTCTCACCCACAATGAGCCTTCCTTCGAAGTGCAAAGCATCATGGTACTTGTGGTGCTGCATATGTATTACCCCAGTGGATTTTAGTGTCACTCTCATAAATAAGCAAATTTTACCCCAGTGGGTTGACTTCAACTGTCTCATATCTGAGTCCGCTGCCAATACCACATCATTCATAAAGGCCCCACTGGTCTGATTGTGACCATCGCTCCCAGTCACTTCAGATCCGCTCTTCTGCGGCAGTGCAAATCCACGGCTGGACTGGCTGTAAACATCAAATGCACAGGTTGCCCTCAACAGGATTCTCTCTCCAAAGTAGGTTGTAATTCCTTTAATGAAGATTGCAGCGACAACAGTATGAGTAGGAAATCGATTTCAAGGCGGCCTGACGTGTTTCGAGAAAAAAGGGGGGTCCCAAAACGCATTTTTTCCATGTTAATTTCCATAGGAAACTTTAGACAAAGCTACAGCCCGACCTGCTGAACGGAATAACACCAAATTTGGCAAAAAGGTAGCTCTTGGTTCAGAAAGCGTGCTGTTTGTTAAATGCTGTATATCCATTCAGTAGTTCCTGAAACATTAATATTTAAAAAAATTATATATCTGGTGACCATGGTGGATTCGCAAACCCTCCCGATCACGAGCGTCATTTTGATTGGCTCTCAACACTCCAAACCAAGAAGTGTTGGCAGCAATCTTGTGACTTGATTGAACCGAGTCACAAGAAAAAAGGGTTGAAAATGGTAAAAAAAAAACCCTGACCCCCTAGGCCTGGTCAGGGGGACCCACAGGTACCCCCAGGGCCAAAAAAAGCATTTTTTTGGGGGGGAGTCACTTTGGGTGGGCAATGTTGATAATGTATGCGGGGGCTGTGCGGGCCCCCGCAGCCTCAGGGACCACCATCTCCCTGGGGATTTGGAAATAATATGCGGGGCACATGGCCCTCCAGCAGCCCCGGGGACCGCCACCTCCCCGGGGCTTCTTTGAAAAAATTGTGTGGATCTGCATACAGACCACCACCTCCCCGGGGCATTTATGATAATGGGCGGGGGGGCCTCATGGGCCCCCACAAGTCCCGGGGACCGCCACCTCCCCAGGGCTTAAATTAGAACTTTTAAGTGTGGGGGTGCTCCTGCCCCTCCCACACTGCCCCGGGACCACTACCTCCCCAGGGCAATTTTAATTAAGGGTGGAGTCCGTTGTGGACCCCCAGCCACAGGGACCACCACTTCCCTGGGGCTATTTTCACCTTGGGAAGGGGGCTGCGCCCTCTATGGCCCTGGGGACTGTCACCCCCCCAGGGCCAACTCCAGCAAGGTCCCAGTGTGCCCACCCTGGGAGATTGCAGTTTGTAATGACAGGGCGGGAGCACTGCTCCCGCCCTGTCATTGCAAACTTCTGCTTTGCTTCGTGGAAGTGAGAGCAGGAAACCTGCTCTCGTTTACACAAAGCAAAGCAGAATTGCTTTTGGGCAAGGGGAGCTGAATGTCAGCAGCTCTCCTTGTCCGAAAGCAATGCCGGCTCCCGCAGGAGGCGGGGAACTGGCAGGGAACATGGGGGCATTGGGGCTCCCCCCACGGTCCCCAACATGAGGGCCAGCCCCTGGGGATGGGGCCCCTGGGGTCAAAAGTGGCCCAGGTAAGGGGGGGCCCCGCAGCTCCATCCCCAAAAAAATAAGACATTTAAAAAAAGAAAGAGGCAATGCACCGGGGGATGGGGTCCTCGGAGTCGAAAAAGGCCTCAGGAGCGGGGCCGCATGGCCCCCTCTCTAAAAAATATTAAATTAAAAAAATAAATAAATATGTGGTCATGCCCCGGGGGATGGGGTCCCCGGGGCCAAAATCGGCCTCGGGAGGGGGGCCACACGGCCCCCTTACCGTTTGAAAAACAAAACATGAATAGTGGCAGGCCCTGGGGATGGGGTCCGCAAGGCCCACAAAATAATGAGAGAAGGGGGCCACACAGCCCCCCTTCTAACCCCCCCAAAAAGTTTTTTAAAAGCCGGCAGCTCGCCGGAGGCCCTGCCCCCTCCCTGCAGTGCACTGCAAACACGCCTCCTGGTGCGTTGTGGGTTGGGGGATTAAGTCCACCAGATCCTTAAGGGTCCTTCAATCAATCAGGGAATTGTAAGCACGCTACTCACCCGTGAGGGTCTCAAGGCGCTGAGGGGGGGTCCACAGATCTGTTTAGCCGAAGATCCAGGTCTTGAGGGTCTTCCTGAAGGTGTTCAGGGAGGGGGCGCATCTGATGTCTGCCGGTAGCTTGTTCCAGGTCTTGGCTGCAATGTGAGAGAAGGATCTTCCGCCTGCTCTGGCTCTGTGGATGCGCGGGGTTTTGGCCAGTGCGAGGTTGGACGATCGGAGGTTTCTTTTGGGTACATGGAAGTTGATTCTGTCGTTGAGGTATTTGGGTCCGTTGTGTAGGCATTTGTAGGCATGAGTGAGGTTTTTGAAAGTGACTCTTTTCTCCACGGGGAGCCAGTGGAGACTTCGTAGGTGTTGGCTGATGTGTTCGTGTTGGGGGATGCCGAGGATGAGTCTGGCGGCGGTGTTCTGTATTGTTTGGAGTTTGCGGAGTAGGGACTTGTTGATGCCGGCGTAGAGTGCGTAACCATAGTCCAGTCTGCTGGTGATGAGTGCGTGGGTGACTGTCTTCCTTGACTCAGGGGGGATCCACTTGAAGGTCTTGCGGAGGATGCGGAGGGTGTTGAAGCAGCTGGAAGTGACGGCGTTGACCTGCCGGTTCATGGTGAGTGATGAGTCAAGTACGATGCCGAGGTTCTTGGCTTGGTCTGAGGGGGTAGGTGGGCTTCCAAGGGCAGTCGGCCACCAGGTGCTGTCCCATGCAGAAGGGGTGATACCGAGGATGAGGACTTCTGTCTTCTCAGCATTGAGCTTCAGGCAGCTGTTGGTCATCTAGACTGCAACGTCTTGCATTCCTTTCTGGAAGTTGAGTTTGGCAGTGGTGGGGTCTTTGGTGAAGGAGAGGATGAGCTGGGTGTCGTCGGCATAGGATATGATGTTGAGGCCGAGTTGTCGGACGATGGCTGCAAGGGGGGCCATGTAGATGTTGAAGAGGGTGGGGCTCAGTGATGAACCCTGTGGAACTCCACAGGTGATTTTTGTGGGGTCGGAGAGGAAGGGTGGGAGTCTGATCCTTTGGCTTCTTCTGGTGAGGAATGATTGGATCCAGTCCAGGGCTGTTCCTTGTATGCCTGCTTCGTGTAGTCTGGCGACTAGTGTGCGGTGGGAGACGGTGTCGAAGGCCGCTGATAGGTTGAATAGGATGAGGGCTGCGGAGTGGCCTTGGCCCAGGAGGGTGCGGATGTCATCTATGGCGGCGAGTAGGGCAGTCTCTGTGCTGTGGTTGCTTCGAAATCCGGATTGGGACGGGTCTAGGATGGCGTTCTCTTTAATGAATCGTGTCAGTTTCCTGTTGACTGTTTTCTCTGCAACTTTGGCTGCGAAGGGGAGGAGCGAGATGGGCCGATAGTTCTTGAGGTCGGTGGGGTCAGCTGTGGGCTTCTTGAGCAGGGGTCTGACTTCTGCGCGCTTCCAGTCGTCTGGGAAGGTGCCTGTTTTGAAGGTGGTGTTGATGGTGCGTTGTAGTTCGGGTGCGATGGTGGCTGCAGCTCTGTGGTAGATGTGAGGGGGGCATTGGTCGGTGGGGGCCCAGAGTGGATGCTTTTCATGGTCGAGGCGGTGTCTTTGGCCGTGATCGGTGTCCAGTTGGAGATGGTTGGCTGGCTGGCTGGTGTTTCTGGGGGGCGGGGGGCCATCTGTGGCACCTGGTGGATGGTCGATGAAGTTGTCATAGAGGTTTTTGATCTTGAGGTGGAAATAGGTTCCAAGCTTGTCGCAGAGGTCTTGGGATGGTGTGATGTCTGTGGCTTCGCTGCGTGGGTTGGTGAATTCCTGAATGACACTGAAAAGTTTCTTGGAGTTGGTGGAGTTGGCCAGGATTTTGTTGTGGATGAAGTTCCTCTTGGTGCCTCTGATCTGGTTATGGTAGTCCGTCAAGGCGTCCTTGTAGGTGGTGTGGTTTTCGGTTGTCTTGGTGTTTCTCCAGTTCTTCTCCAGGCATCTGCAGGTGCGTCTGGCTTCTTGGAGAGTGGTGGTGAACCAGGCGGCTTTCCTGGGGCGTTGTCTGTCGGGGTTGCGTAGCGGGGCGAGCTCGTCTGCGCAGTTGAAGATCCAGGTGTGGAGTTCTCTGGCTGCATTGTTTGCGTCATTTGCGTCGGGTGCCCAGGTGTGGTTGTCTTGGGTGAGGGTGGAGTTAAGTTGCTTGTCGGTAACCTTGCTCCAGTTCCTTCGAGGTGGGCGTGGGGCTGGTTTGGGTGCCTTGGGTTTTTGATGGCGAAGTGTACGCAGTGGTGGTCGGTCCATGGCGGCTGTGTTGTGTGGCTGAATTGGACGCTGTTTCCTGCCGCGAAGATGGGGTCGAGGGTGTGTCCTGCTCTGTGGGTCGGTGTGTTGATGAGTTGTTTAAGTCCGATGCTGGCGAGGTTGTCATGAAGGATAGTGGAGTTGGGGTCGCTGGGTTTGTCGAGGTGGAAGTTCAGGTCTCCAAGGAGTATGTAGTTTGCTGAGGCGATGGCGTGGGGTGCGATGAAGTCGGTGATGGTGGTGGCGAAGGGTGTTCGGGGGACGGGGGGTCTGTAGATGAGAGTTGCTCAGAGTGTGGCTTTGGGGGTGGTCTGGATCTGAAAGTGCAGGTGTTTGGTGGAGGGGAAGGTTTCTTGTGGGTGACGGCAAGGCCCCCTCCTGGGTGGTTGCGGCGGTCTTTCCTCGGGATCTTGTGTCCGTCTGGGATGGCAGTGCTGATGTCGGGGGCGGAGGATCCGTTGGTCCAGGTCTCTGTGAAGAAGGCGATGTCGGGCGAGAGAGAGTCGAGTAGGTTCCAGATTTCCATGGCGTGTTTGTGTACGGAGCGTACATTGAGGAGGATGCATTTTAGGGTGTCCACGGTGCTGGTGTCGGTGATGTTGGAGGCCGGGGTGGTGGTGAGGGTCTGGCGGCAGTGGAGGCAGGAGAACTGGCCGTGGGTCATGTTAGGCGAGGCCTGTTGGCATTCTCTAAGTCTTCCAGGGTTGAGTGCTAGGAGGGTGGTGCTGTCGTAGCGATGGGTAGTGGGAGGTTCAGAGTTCCTGGCGCTGGCCGCGGTCGGGTCGTGGATGGGTCGTGGCGTGCTGGCAGCGCAACCGCTGCGGGCGTCCACTGCGCAACCGCCAAGCTGCCGCCATTAAGTAGGGGAGGTGGGAGGGAGGAGAGGCTGGGAGGCGGGAGTGGGGGAATTCTAGGGGGGAATTCCGGGGGAATTCCAGGGGGAGGGGCCACAGAGGCAGCAGCGGCGAAAGGTGAAAGGAACAGGCAGGCACGAGAAAATAAAAACAGTGGCGGAATTAGAGCAAGACACAGATGGGCACAATAACAGTGGCACAACAGGGACAAATTAAGAAAAAAATGGCTGAGAAAGGTTACGGTGGTTGCAGGCAGTCTGGTCCCAGTTGGAGCAGGCAGCAGGCGCAGGAGCGGGCAGCAGCCTCAAACCTCCCAAGGAGGAGGTCGGGTCTGGAGGCAAGAGACGGCACAGCGGAGCTGCGGGGAGAGAGTGGACCTAGACCGAGGGTCGGAGGTCTTACTCCTTAGGGGCCAACAAGCCCACCAGGTATCTCCAGTAAGCCCCACATATTGGGATTGCTGAGAGGTGGTCCTAGGCCATGCCCCTTTTTACACCACTCTGCAAACGCTCCTCTTGGCGCACTGCTGGTGGGGCGATGAGGTCCACATGTATTCTGAGGACTTCAGGACTAAAGTGGACTTCATCCCCCAAGCTGTGGTGCACCAGGAGGCGCATTTGCAGAGTGGTGTAAAAAGGGGGCGTGGCCTCAGACCTCTCTCAGCAATCCAGCTGTGTGGGGATAACTGGAGATACCTGGTGGGCTAGTTGGCCCCCAGGGACCCTCAGGAGGCAAGGGGACTTCATCCCCCAACCAAGAGTGCACCAGGAGGTGCTTTTGCAGAGTGGTGCAGAAAGGAGGCATGGCCTGTGGGCAGCTCTCAGCAATCCCACTATCTGGGGCTTACTGGAGGTGTCAGGTAGGCTAGTTGGCCCTAAGAACCCCAACATCGAAGGGGACTTTAATCCTCATCCAAGAGCGCACCAGACAGTGCAATTGCAGAATGGTGGGCAAAGGGGGCATGGCCTGCTATGAGAACTTACCAATGCTGCTGTGTGGGACTTACTGGAGGTAATAGGAGGGGTAGTTGGCCCCAAGGACGTCCTTGGGGGCCAACTACCCCTCCTCTTAGGTGCAGTAAGTCCCACACAGTGGTATTGCTAAGAGGTCTTTGGAGGCCACGCCCCCCTTTCACCACCACTCTGCAAACGCGCCTCCTGGCACACTATGGATTGGGGGATGCAGTCCACTTTACTCTTGAGGGACTTTGGGGGACAACAAGCCCTCCTGGTACCTCCTGTAAGTTCTACGCAGTGGAATTCCTGAGCGCTGGTCGTAGGCCCAGCCCCCTTTCTGCACCACTCTGTAAACACGACTACCAGTTAAAGAAGCATTTGCAATGTAATAGGTCTCGCATTTGCGAGAGTTAGAGCTATTGGCATTGTAAATGTAAAAGTTTTTTACTAATATTTTTTGGGAGGGGAGTGGATGTATGTTGTGTGTAGTGAAATTATGTGGTATGTTGTGCTGTGAAATTATGTGAATAGAAAGTATGTGGTATTTAGTGTATAGGAATTATGTAGAGTGGGATTATGTGTTATAGAGAGTAATTATGTGGTATGGCAGTCTTGTTGTGGAGTGGTAACCTCAGGTTTAGTCTTCCTCATTTCCATAGCTATAAACTCAATGAGACAAAAAAAAGGAAGGAACCACTGACAAGCACTTATGGACCTAGTCAGAGGTATGAGCAGGGCCACTGGAATTATGCGACTGTTTGGCTGCACCAACTTTCGCACTATTATACATTTTCCGCATTTGCCACATAATCCATCATCTGCAGCATGATCTGCAGATTTGAACAAAAAAAACCTTTCTTCTAGCTCTAATGGCTCAAACGTTACCAAAAATGAAGCGACAAGTGGTATAGCAAGGTGGAAGGCCCTTTGTAAATCTAGAATGGTCACCTCTTACTTATTGCTAAATGTGGGTGTTAGATTGGTACAAATTGTGTGCAAACCACTCTAGCTTGTTCCTGCGCCTCTCTTACCTCTTTCTGCATTTCTCTTGCTTCTTTCTGCACCTTTCTTCCTTTTTCTGCACTTCTCTTGCCTCTTTCTCCACGTCTCTTGCTTTTTTTCTGCACCTCTCATTTCTTTCTGAAACTCTCTTGCCTCTTTCTGCACTTCACTTGCCTGTTTCTGCATCTCTCTTGCCTCTATCTGCACCTCTGTTGCTTCTTTCTGTATCCCTCTTGCCTCTTTCTGCCCCCTTCTTGCCTCTTTCTGCACCCCTCTTCCCTTTTTCTGCACCTCTTGCCTTTTTCTACAGTTCTCTTGCCTCTTTCTGCACCTCTGTTGCTTCTTTCTGCACTTCTATTTGTTATTTCTTTCTGCACCTGTCTTGCAAATTTCTGCACCCCTCTTGCCTCTTTCTGCACCTCTCTTGCCTCTGTCTGCACCCTTCTTGCCTATTTCTGCAGTTCTGTTGATTCTTTCTGCACTTCTCTTTCTTCTTTCTGCACTCCTCTTGCCTCTTTCTACACCTCTCTTCCCTCTTTCTGCACATTTCTTGCCTGTTTCTGCAATTCTCTTGCCTTTTTCTACAGTTATCTTGCCTCTTTCTGCACCTCTGTTCCTTCTTTCTGCACTTCTCTTTGTTCTTTCTGTACTGCTCTTGTTTCTTTCTTCACCTGTCTTGCAAATTTCTGCACCCCTCTTGCCTCTTTCTGCACCCCTCTTCCCTCTTTCTGCACCTCTCTTGCCTCTTTCTGTACCCTTCTTGCCTATTTCTGCACCTCTCTTGCTTCTTTCTGCACCTCTCTTGCCTCTTTCTGCACTTCTGTTGCTTCTTTCTGCTCCCCTCTTACCTCTTTCTGCACCTCTCTTGCCTCTGTCTGCACCCCTCTTGCCTCTTTCTGCACCTCTGTTGCTTCTTTATGCACTTCTCTTGCTTCTTTCTACACCTCTCTTGCTTCTTTCTGCACACCTCTTGCCTCTTTGTGCACACTTCTTTCCTCTTTGTGCACCTCTCTTGCCTTTCTGCACCCCTCTTGCCTCTTTCCCCATATCTTTTGCTTGTTTCTGAACTTTTTTTGCCTGTTTCTGTACCCCTCTTGCCTCTTTCTGCAACTCTGTTGCAAATTTCTGCATCCCTCTAGCCTCTTTCTACACCCCTCTTGCCCCCTGCACCTCTGTTGGTTCTTTCTGCACTGCTCTTGCTTCTTTCTGCACCTCTGTTGCTTCTTTCTGCACTGCTCTTGCTTCTTTCTGCAAATCTTTTGCCTGTTTCCTCAACTCTCTTGCCTCTTTCTGCACTTCTCTTGCCTCCTTCTGCACCTCTGTTGCTTCTTTGTGAACTTCTCATGCCTCTTTCTCCACCCCTCTTGCCTCTTTCTGCACTTCTGTTGCTTCTTTCTGCACTTCTGTTGCTTCTTTCTGCACCCATCTTGCCTCTTTATGCACCCTTCTTCCCTCTTTCTACACCTCTCTTCCCTCTTTCTGCACTTCTCTTGCCTCTTTCTGCACCCCTGTTCCCTCTTTCTGCACATCTCTTGCCTGTTTCTGCACTCCTCTTGCCTCTTTCTGCACCCCTCTTCCCTCTTTCTGCACTTCTCTTTCCTCCTTCTGCACCTCTGTTGCTTCTTTGTGCACTTCTTTTGCCTCTTTCTGAACCCCTCTTGCCTCTTTCTGCACCTCTGTTGCTTCTTTCTGCACTTCTGTTGCTTCTTTCTGCACCCATCTTGCTTCTTTCTGCACCCTTCTTCCCTCTTTCTACACCTCTCTTCCCTCTTTCTGCAAGTCTCTTGCCTCTTTCTGTACCCCTGTTCCCTCTTTCTGCACATCTCTTGCCTGTTTCTGTACTCCTCTTGCCTCTTTCCTCACCCTCTTCCCTCTTTCTGCACATCTCTTGCCTGTTTCTGCACTCCTCTTGCCTCTTTCTGCAACCCTCTTCCCCCTTTCTGCACCTCTCTTGCCTCTGTCTGCACCCCTCTTGCCTCTTTCTGCACCTCTGTTCGTTCTTTCTGCACTTCTCTTGCTTCTTTCTGCACCCCTCTCGCCTCTTTCTGCACCTCTGTTGCTTCTTTCTGCACTTCTGTTGCTTCTTTCTGCACCCCTCTCGCCTCTTTCTGCACCATGCTTCCCTCTTTCTACACATCTCTTCCCACTTTCTGCACGTCTCTTGCCTCTTTCTGCACCCCTGTTCCCTCTTTCTGCACATCTCTTGCCTGTTTATGCACTCCTCTTGCCTCTTTCTGCACCCCTCTTCCCTATTCCTGCACCTCTCTTGCCTCTGTCTGCACCCCTCTTTCCTCTTTCTGCACCTCTGTTCCTTCTTTCTGCACTTCTCTTGCTTCTTTCTGCACCACTCTTGCCTCTTTCTGCACCCATCTTGCCTCTTTATGCACCCTTCTTCCCTCTTTCTACACCTCTATTCCCTCTTTCTGCACTTCTCTTGCATCTTTCTGCACCCCTGTTCCCTCTTTCTGTATATCTCTTGCCTGTTTCTGCACTCCTCTTGCCTCTTTCTGCACCCCTCTTCCCTCTTTCTGCACTTCTCTTGCCTCCTTCTGCACTTCTGTTGCTTCTTTGTGCACTTCTCTTGCCTCTTTCTGCACCCCTCTTGCCTCTTTTGCACTTCTGTTGCTTCTTTCTGCACTTATGTTGCTTCTTTGTGCACTTCTGTTGCTTCTTTCTGCACACATCTTGCCTCTTTATGTACCCTTCTTCCCTCTTTCTACACCTCTCTTCACTCTTTCTGCACATCTCTTGCCTCTTTCTGCACCCCTGTTCCCTCTTTCTGCACATCTCTTGCCTGTTTCTGCACTCCTCTTGCCTCTTTCTGCACCCCTCTTCCCTCTTTCTGCACCTCTGTTCCTTCTTTCTGCACTTCTCTTGCTTCTTTATGCACCCCTCTTGCCTCTTTCTGCACCTCTGTTGCTTCTTTCTGCACTTCTGTTGCGTCTTTCTGCACCCCTATTGCCTCTTTCTGCATCATGCTTCCCTCTTTCTACACCTCTCTTCCCTCTTTCTGCATGTCTCTTGCCTCTTTCTGCACTCCTGTTCCCTCTTTCTGCATATTTCTTGCCTGTTTCTGCAGTCCTCTTGCCTCTTTCTGCACCCCTCTTCCCTATTTCTGCACCTCTCTTGCCTCTGTCTGCACCCCTCTTGCCTCTTTCTGCACCTCTGTTCCTTCTTTCTGCACTTCTCTTGCCTCTTTCTGCACCTCTGTTGCTTCTTTCTGTACTTCTCTTACATCTTTCTGCACCTCTCTTGCAAATGTCTGCACCCCTCATGCCTCTGTGTGCACCTCTCTTGCATCTTTCTGCCCCTCTCTTGCCTCTTTCTACACCCCTCTTTCTGTACCTGTTTTGCTTTTTTCTGCACTTCTCTTGGTTCTTTCTGCGCTTCTCTTTCGTCTTTCTATACCTCTCTTGCTTCTTTCTGCACCCCTCTTGCCTCTTTCTGCACCCTTCTTCCCTCTTTGTGCACCTCTTTTGCCTCTTTCTGCACCTCCCTTGCCTCTTTCTGTACCCCTCTTGCCTCTTTCCGCACCTCTTTTGCTTGTTTCTGCAATTCTTTTGGCTATTTCTGTACGCCTCTTGCCTCCTTCTGCACCTCTGTTGTTTCTTTCTACACTGCTCTTGCTTCTTTCTGCACCTCTCTTGCAAATTTCTGCACTCCTCTTGCCTCTTTCTGCACCCCTCTTGCCTTCTTCTGCACCTCTGTTGGTTCTTTCTGCACTGCTCTTGCTTCTTTCTGCACCTCTTTTGCCTGTTTCTGCAACTCTCTTGCCTCTTTCTGCACTTCTCTCACCTCCTTCTGCACCTCTGTTGCTTTTTTCTGCACTTCTCTTGCCTCTTTGTGCATCCCTCTTAACTCTTTCTGCACTTCTGTTGCTTCTTTCTGCACCCCTCTTGCCTCTTTCTCCACCCTTCCTCCCTGTTTCTGCAACTCTCTTGCCTCTTTCTGTAGTTCTCTTGCCTCCTTCTGCACCTCTGTTGCTTCTTTATGCACTTCTCTTGCCTGTATCTGCACCCCTCTTATCTGTTTCTGCACTTCTGTTGGTTCTTTCTGCACTACTCTTGCTTCTTTCTGGACCTCTCTTGCCTGTTTATGCAACTCTGTGGCCTCTTTCCTCAGTTCTCTTGCCTCCTTCTGCACCTCTGTTGCTTCTCTCTGAGCTTCTCTTGCCTCTCTCTGCACCACTCGTGTCTGTTTCTGCACTTCTGTTGGTTCTTTCTGCACTGCTCTTACTTCTATCTGCACCTCACATGCAAATTTTGGCACTGCTCTTGCGTCTTTCGGCACCCCTCTTGCCTCCTTCTGCACCTCTGTTGGTTCTTTCTGCACTGCTCTTGCTTCTTTCTGCACCACTCTTGCCTCTTTCTGCACCCCTCTTCCCTCTTTCTGTACCTCTCTTGCCTCTTTCTGCACCTCTGTTGCTTCTTTCCTCACTTCTCTTGCCTCTTTCTGTACCCCTCTTGCCTCTTTCTTCACCTCTGTTGCTTGTTTCTGTACTTCTCAGAGGACACAACTGCTGCCGCTTGTGTGTAGAAAATGGCCATTCACATTTGGCACAGCAGGAAACTGTGAGATGATAATGTACAAGTACAACCTTACATCCCTGATGGTGTAGAAATGTCAACTGTCCCACATCAAATAGGCATCTCCTCACAAACAGTCACAATGTACATTGTCATGCAGTCTGTTAGTAAACTTGTACAATGCGTGAACATACATGTGAACACAATGTCAATCTGCATCTCACCTTCACATTGCAGAGGGAGAATCAACAACTCCTTCAGAGCAGACCCAACAACTCAGCACTGATGATGAAGAGGACCTCCCCATCATCGGCACCGATGCCCTCCAACAGCTCATGAACAGCTTCAGCACCCCACCTCCAGGAGCAGGGCAGCCCAGCTGCATCGAGGAGACCCCACCCCCTGCACAGACAGCACAGCAGGAAGCACCCACCACCACGGTTGTCTCCCAGGACCCCCACGTCCAACACATGGCATTCCAATGTCATGTGTTAGGGTGCCAGGAGAAGATGGCTGATCAGCTGCTGGTGGGGTTCGACCTCATGGCAGCCAAACTAGATGCCATACGTGGGTGTCTAAGTCCCATCAGGGACCACTTACAGTCCCTAACGGACACCCACTGTCCGCTCCATGCTCTCCAACAATCCATGGCTGACATCGCGGGAGTCATGACTCTGAGCCAAGAACAACTGTCTAGTCACAGTGGCTCCAGCGATGTCAGCCGGGAGTAGGGACACATAAGGAGAATGATGGAGAGCTTGGAGCGGATGCAGGCGGAAAGAATGTTTGCCACGGCTGCACACCAGCGACATGTAGCTGTGATTTTCCATGCCCTGCAGATCCTCGTCACGGCATTGCTGCCACAAGGCCTGGTGCGGATGAATGCTGCTGCTACTACTCCATCCACATCTCCACCCCCTGAAGTGTCAGTGCCACACAGTGCGGCAGACATTCCACCTCCGTCCCCTGATGTGTCAGTGCCACACAGTGATACAGACTAAACACCACCACCCACATGTGAGGCACCTGACACATCAGAGGACGAAGATGATGATGAATCTGGCTTTGTGGTAAGAATGAAGTGGTATCATTCATCTCCGCCATATGGCCTGTTTCAGCTTGGTTCTGCCCTCTGCATCATGCCCTGGAATAACACCTTCCACTGTCCCCCGATACACTCAGCGACACTCACCTTGGACCTCGACATGGACTGCCATATTTGGTTTGGTTACCAATGACACAGCAAGCACACTGCGGACTGAAGTCTTCCTCTTCCGATGAACTTATCAATCCCTAAAGGACTCTGGCTGGCCCTCCACGGGGCAACAATGTAAAGTGGGCTTTGCATGGCCCTCTACTGGTCCAGCTTCAACACTCCACTGAATGCGAATAAAACATTCTAATTCACATAGATGTGTCATGGCTATGAGCAATCAAGTATGAAAGTATGGATGAATGTAGGGACAGTGATTCCACAAAAAGGTACTCCTGGGTAATGGTATCAATGCGCATGTATGGCCGTGACCCAGATAGGCAGTGAGACACACATTGTCATTCAAATCAACACTGATCACAGTTGAATACAAGTGAAGGTGCGTAGAATTTATTAGCATATGCGTGTCAGTACGGGCAAGATAAGTGCCACAACATGCAGACCAATGCAGCAGTATGTCAGAATGAGGAACGTTGCCAAGCACCGCTGTCCACTCCGGGGGAGTGCCTCACCTTTCACAGGTGTGTGATAACCCGCGTTGTTGTCCGCTCATCTATTCGAAGTCCAGGAGAATGCAGCCATGTCCACTGTTGTCGTGGGATATGTGACTAGATCTCCAAGATGCAACAAGGTATTGGGACATGTGCAACGGGTTCCAATCGGTTGTGGCTGCAGGTACGTAGTTACTCGTCCATGAAAGCGATTGCAACTTCGTAGGCTATCATTTCCAACATGAGCTCGTTGTCGACTTCATCAAACAGGATGGCGAGGCTAACCAGTAGCATGTCCGGACAGATGTGCTGCATCCACCCCCTTTCACCAATTAGCACTACAGCCCAATAGGGGAGCGGTTCAATGTGGTCACTGAACACGAGGAGTTGTGAAATCTCCCAGGTCCAGCTGCCAGCATGTATGCCAAGTTTCAAGGCATCCCATAAACAGGTATCACTGTGACACTCCTGGTCGTGGGCCAACAGGGGGTGCACACACATGTCAAAATCCAGTTCAGCTACCGTCCTGTTGGATAGGCAGACATCCATGGACCACTCGAATATGCGCGATCGACAATGCAACACAGGCTGAACGCAGGTGACGTTGGCAAGGCGGAAGCTTAGCTGGTAACTGATCCGCAACACTGCCAATGGCAGTGCCCCCAGTAAATGCAGCATACGTGCACGGTACAGTTCCACGTGACAGGGGTTGTGCATGTGTCCGGGATGTTCTGCCATTGCGTTAGTGGCTCTGGTTGAAGCGGCACTGTTCTGTGCCAGTTCTGTGGATGAAATTCCACAGCTCGGATCAATTAGTTCTTTTAGTGTGCAATGGTTGTACGCCTGGGTTGGTGTGGGAGTAAGTGTGAAGGCCATTCCATGCAAGATAACTTCGAGCAAGGACTTCTGTGTGTGGGGTGTGTATACGATGGTCTTTCGTTGGGCTGTGCATAGTGTGGGAGTCGTCATCAGCTGCTATAGTATCTTTAAGGGGGTGCCGGGCACATGCAATTCCGAGGTCGGAGGTGCAGATGCGCTTCCGCCTGATAGCTCAGACAAAGGAGATTTCATCCCTAATGTCAGTTTGTCATCTGCCTGCATTCAGGAAATGTGATGTGGCTTGTTGGGGTGGGGTGGGATGTGTGCGACCTTGGGATTCATGTTTGACATGTCTTGCATGTGGCAAATGAGCGGCATCACTGTGTGTTATGTTGCCTCACAGGTGCTCCTCCCTCCCCGAGCCTATTTACTTGTGTGCACTGCGCAGTTGCATCACTTGCACTCCTATGGCACACCATTGTCATGCCTATCTGCGCATGTCCACAAGTCAGACAATGACACTGTGATGTTGGCCATTGAAGGTGGGCGGCCACGTGAGTGCACGCCTATGGTAAGGATAGGGCGGACACAGATGTAGAGTTCATGCCTGGCTGAACTAGTGCTGCGATTAAGGCTAGGCATTTGGCTCATGCTGTGGCAATACAGATACACTTAACACTTGGCATGTATGAGCTAAGACCCCGAGCGGTCTTGCGCTCCTTCATTTCTCCCTTCGTGCGAGCCCGCCCTCTGGGTGCATGCTACATTGCAACATTGTTGATTGCGGGCCAGGTGGCGCTGACACTACAACAGAGTAACACGCATTAGTTACTTCCTTGTCCAGGCCAGAACTGAACCACGCCCAGAGGCCCGGGCAAATTCTTCACACCCCTACGCTGGACTGGCGTACGCCGGCCCAGCCCACTCTGCTTACTCTTACAGGGGGGGACGACAAAGCTACGTGTCCAAGGTCTTACCCACTGCCTGAGGTGACATGGTTGCGTCCGCTGTCCACAGCACAATGTAATGTGGTAGGGCCTGGGGCCATCATGCATACATAATGACCACACGGACACACTTAGATAGATAGTGGAACTGGCTACAGGCACGTGTGCCCAGCCCCTTTTTATTACCAGGGTCACATGTCCAGTGACGCCTGTGCTGGATGGGTGTGGAGTGAGTGTAAGCCAGCCCTCAGGGAGTGGTTGGTGCTGGCAACAACTAGAACAGTGATCCACGTTTCGCACACACAAGACTCAATCATGAAGGGTCCATGACTTGTGGTGCACTGAGGTAGGGGCACTAGCTCTGACATCACACACACAAGACTCAATCATAAAGGGTCCATGACTTGTGGTGCCCTGAGGTATGGGCACCAGCTCTGACATCACACACAGAAGACTCAATCATAAAGGGTCCATGACTTGTGGTGCACTGAGTTAGTGGCACCTGAAGCGCTCAGCGGGTGCGCAGCCTGCGATGATGCGTTGTCCAAGCGGGCCGCACTGGAAGCAATGTCTGTTGCCTACTGGACTGCGCCATAAATAAATCAAGACTCAATTTGAATTGGGGGACCTGCTGACCGCAGTGTAGGATGGAGGCAGCGGTCAGCAAGGGCCCACAGCCACGTGGCATTGACTTGAGCTGCACAGAGTTAGTGGCACCTGAAGCGCTCAGCGTGTGCGCAGCCTGCAATAATGCGTCGCCGAGCGGCTGCACTGGAAGCAATGTCTGTTGCCTACTGGACTGCGCCAAAAATAAATCAAGACTCAATTTGAATTGGGGGACCTGCTGTCCGCAGTGTAGCCTGGAGGCAGCGGTCAGCAAGGGCCCACAGCCACGTGGCGTTGACTTGAGCTGCACAGAGTTAGCGGCACCTGACGCGCTCAGCGGGTGTGCAGCCAGCGATGATCGCATGTCCTTGCAGGTCAGGATTGGATTTGATATGCGTGAGCCCTGCCGACCGCAGTGTAGGCTGGAGGCAGCGGTCAGCAAGGGCGCACAGCCACGTGGCGTTAACTTGAGCTGCACAGAGTTAGTAGCACCTGACGCACTCAGCGGGTGTGCAGCCAGCAATGATGGCGTGTCCTTGCAGGTCAGGATTGGATTCGATATGTGTGAGCCCTGCTGACCACAGTGTAGGCCAGAGGCAGCGGTCAGCAAGGGCCCACAGCCACGTGGCGTTGACTTGAGCTGCACAGAGTTAGTGGCACCGGACGCGCTCAGCGGGTGTGCTGCCATCGATGAAGGCGTGTCCTTGCAGGTCAGGATTGGATTCGATAGGTGTGAGCCCTGCCGACCGGAGTGTAGACCGGAGTGTAGGCCGGAGGCAGCGGTCAGCAAGGGCACACTGCCACGTGGCGTTGACTTGAGCTGCACAGAGTTAGTGGCACCTGAAGTGCTCAGTGGGTGCGCAGCCTGCGATGATGCATCGTCCGGGCGGGCCGCACTGGAAGCAATGTCTGTTGCCTCTTGGACTGTGCCATAAATAAAGCAAGACTCAATTTGAATTGGGGGACCTGCTGACCGCAGTGTAGGCCAAAGGCAGTAGTCAGCACACACATAACTCCGCTGTGCTGTGCCGCGGGGTCTTCTGGGGGCCTGTGTCATGGGAGCCAGCGATCGGCTGAGGAGGCTGCCGGTCATGGCGGCGGACTCTTGGCAGGGTGAGGGGCGCCGCCCTGGCAGACCCGTTGGCCATCCCAGAAGTGAACCACGCCCAGTGCCCCGGCCTATTTATTCACACTCCTACGCTGGACTGGCGTACGCCGGACGAGCCCACTCTGCTTACGCTTACAGGGGGGATGACACAGCTTCATGACCGAGGTCTTCCCCACTGCCTGAGGTGACATGGTTGTGTCCACTGTCCACAACACTACAAACACCAGCAGTATATGTCCATATGGACATGTCTGTACTCTGCATACTGAAGTCTGTCCAGCACATCACTGCAACACTTGGCATTGTGTACATTCTTTTTCATGGGTGACTTGCCTCCTTCACACATACTTGGTTTCCACCTCTCCCCACATTCTGCAATTGTGTGGCTGAGGGGCCATGCCATTTTCGGAAGGTCAGCTGTCTTGTTCTGTGCTGCCTCGGTGGTAGTCCAGGGGGGTGCCGGGGGGTGGTGGCGGTGGGTGTTGTGGACCTCTTGGGTGTCCGAGCTGCATGATCAGTAGCTCCATGACATGTGTTGGTCTTCAGATGTGGCTCTGGGCTGGGCTCCCTTTCATACTGCAGGTTGTCATCCTGCTTAACACCAGTAAAAGGTAGGTTTAAATCCCTGCTGCTAACTCGCCTTATCGTCTGTTTTTGGATCGCATCGCAGATCTAGCTGGTCGTTGAGAATATCGCAAAGTGGTGTTTTCGTGTGTTTTTGCACGGGAACGCCTTCTCTGCATTTCATTAGAGTTAGTTGTCGCTCTCATGCGTGGTGATGTTTTTTGCGGCAGCTATCGCTGGAAAACTGGCGATATCGGCAGTTTACACCAGCTTGAGAATAGGGCAATAAATCTATCGCCACTTTTGTGGCACTAAAGTGCCGATTAATTGGCGATGAGTCCTTGAGAATATGCCCCATAGTGCAGTTGGAAACATCCATTTTTCAATGAGAGCTTGTGCGGTGGGCTGAAAACGCCCGCAGCACAAGCTCCCATTGAGAAATGGAAATTAGTAAACATCCCTGCCACACAGTGCAGGGATGTTGAGGTGCCCCCCAGGCCCATATGCGGATGGCCAGGGGGCAAGGGGGCCCAGCTAGGGGCCCCCAAAGTCAGTTTCCAACAGCCAATCTATGTCAGAAAGGATGACATGGATTGGCTGTCGGAAACCGACATCGTAATCCCGATGGCGGAGCCGAGCCTGGCCCCGGCGTCATTGAAGGGATTCCTATTCGACTCCTCTTCAGACAGCATCACAGAGCCCCTTACGGTTTTCCCTCCAACTGCTGTAATCAAAATACAGCGGTTGGAGGGAAGTCAGGCGAAGAGCCTCCGACCGCTGGTCAAAGTCTCTCCGCCCGACATCCAAATCAGGCCCAAAGTTAGTAAACAGCTAATGTCATGCATTGTTTAAAATATGTGCATATATGTGTTCTACACTTTTTAAAAAACATTCAGTCTTTGCGAATTTCCTGCGAAACGGGAACATACATATTGGGATGATTTGCGACAAATTCACAAAAACTTATTGTCGAATTCACGACAATTACATTTTTTTTAAAAACACTGTTAATTATACATTAAAGAAATGACAAGTAGTGACACAGAAATACTAAAATAAACTATAATGCTGGTGTATTCACACAATGACAAAATAGTACCTATTTTCCCAGTACAAAGTAAAGAAGATGAGTATCCAATTTCAAAAAAACTGTAGACTCTTCTTAAAAAAATAAGATTTGAATCAGATGGTCATGTTCATTGTGCATATATTAAACCCACTCACAGACCTACTCTGATAGTCAAGCGCCTAGTCACAAACCCACAGAGACACTTATATACCCACTTAAAGACCCACTCAGACACTCACGCACCCACTGTCAGACCCAGTCAAAGACTGATGCACTCACTTACAGACTCACGCACCCACACACAGACCCACTCAGAGATTTATGCGTCCACTTACACCCACTGAGAGCCAGCCAGCCACTCACAGACCCACTCAGTCATTCATGCACTCACTCACAGAACCAGTCAGGGACTAATGCACCCAGTCACAGACCTACGCAGAGATCTATGCACCCTACACCCTTTCACAAATCTACTCCAAAACTAATGCACCTAGTAACTGATTCATTCAGACACTCATGCACCCACTTAGACATCTACTCTAACAGTCAGAGACTCACACAGACAATGATGTACCCATTCACACACCCTGTGAGACACTTATGCAGGTAGTCCCAGACTCACTCACACACCCCGTCACACATCTATTGAGACACTCACGCACTCAGTCACACACCCACTGAGGCACCCTTGTGATCACTCACACACTCATTTTTAAAGGTTACAGGTAAGAAATAGAATTAAAAAAACTTAAAAATTCACTGAAGAAAACAAAGGCTACAGGGAGGTTATAGTTAGGCTTATATTTCACTTGTACAAAACCAGTGAAATTCAGCAGAAATAGTTACTTGAAATAACTATAACTAATGCCCCTGCAATGCACTGCTTATGACCTCACATATTACATCATTCATGACATGGTCAGTGACATCACTGATGACATCACTGATGACATCTCAAATGACATCGCTGATTAAATCATCCAGCTGAATTTTTTTTTTTTTTTAAAAGAAGCACGGGCTCTAGCATTTCTGTAATCTTTAGCCACAGGTGGGCCAGCTCCCAGGGGCATGAGCAGTTATAGGAAGGAGGGGACACATGGGGCCCCCCTCCTATGGCTTATGAAAGTCCCAGTGACCACCACCTCCCCCGGGCACTTTGAATATGTATGCTGGGGGGCCCACTGGGCATGCCCATGCACCAAGGACTGCCAGCTCCAAGGGGCAAATTAAGTTAAATTAATGTGAGGGGTCCTACACAGCCCTCTTGTGGCCCAAGCGACCACCACCTCCCCAGGGCTCTTAAAAATATCAATGCGGGTGGGCCCACCAGGGACCGCCACCTTCCCGGGACAAAACATATAAAATTAATGCGGTGGGCATGTGCGGCCCCCTCGCAGACCCAGGAACCACAACCTCCCCGGGGTAATGAATTGAATTTAAAGGGGGGGCGAGCAGTCCCCATGCAGCCTGGGGGACCACCACCTCCCAGGGGCAGAAATAAATTAATGTTGGGGGTCCATCGCAGGTCCCAGTCCCCGGGGACCACCACCACCCTGGGTCAAAGTTATATGTTGGAGGGGGTATGTGGGGCCCCCCTCATGGAGCCATATATGGCCCTGAGAACTGCCACTACCCAGGGCCAGCTCCTGCGGAATTCAGGCAGCTGGGATCCTGCCCTTTGTTCAATTCGCATGCAGCAGAGGTCACAGGGGAAGGGTCACACTTCTCCTTGCCTGGCAACCACAGCAGTGTGCTCTTTCGGCCATCTGGCCTTGGCCATGATGAATGCTGCTCTGGTCTGTGCTGAAACAAAAGCAAAACGCCAAACCTTGCTCTGCCGCTGTACAATGATTCCTAAAATATGTGTGAGTATCTATACAGTAAAAGTCCCCAGGCAAGATGTACAACCCAAAAATGTTGTGAGTCGCAATTTGCGCAAAATTGCGACTCGCAAATAGCGAGTCACAAAATACAATGTACCTACACCTCGTCTACACAAATAGCGACTCGCAATTGACTCGCAACGCAAAATTGCGAGTCTCAAATTGCGATATGCTAAACTCTCGCAAATAGCGTACGCGATTGAAAGCATGCATTTTGCATGCGCAAATAGCGTACGCGATTGAAAGCATGCTTTTTGCATGCACAAATAGCGAGTTTCAATAAAATGTAAAAAAAATACTTCCTGGTTGATCTGAACGACCCCAAACCAGGAAGTGGTGTCTATGGAGAGTCCTGATCATAATTACAAGCACATGGCAAGGTGCAGCAGCTCAATTGAACACTGCTACTCAGAGAGAACAGCACAGCAAGATGGCCAGCCAGACTACTGATAAAGAAGGGAAGAAGAGGCTGCGTAAACTGAAATTTTCAGATAAAGAAGTTGACATCATTATCAATGAGTGCTGCAACAACCATGAGCAGCTGTTCGGTCACACCTCACATACTGTGCCAGAGTCGGACAAGCACAAAATATGGCGTGACATGCAGCAGCGTGTGAATGCCCTCGGTGTTGCGGACAGGTCAATAGATGACATCAAAAAGAGGTGGTATGACCTCAGGTCCAGGGCAAAGGAGAGGGTGGCTGAACGTCTTGCGGCTGTGCAAAAAACAGGAGGTGGCCCATCAAGCCTCCCGGAAGCCTCCACAGCAGAGGCAATGTTGGAAGCCACCACAGAGCCAGAGTCTGCCGTGGGAATTGGAAGTCTGGACACATACCAACCCCCACCACCCACAGGTAAGTGAGAATTGAAAAACAATGTATATCACACTCAAGCCAGCACCCCACATGCATGCACCACACACAGGCAAAACTGCATGTACATGCACCGGCTGCATGATGAAAAACTCAGTTAGTGCATCTTGGGAAATGTAGTACGTGACACAAACATTGCTGTCAGGGACTGAGATGAGCTGTGAACATAGTACAACCACAGAGATAGTGACTCAGAACATTTACTTTATTTCTTCTTTTACAACATAGATACATCTTTGGGATTAGAACCAATTCAAGAAGATACTGACTCTGAGCAGGAGCATGGGCAGATGGACCAAGGGCTGTATGATCCCAGTACTTCTTTTACCTTGGGTAGTGCACAAGGGCTTGATACAACAGCCCCACAGCAGCAGACAACTAGATGTTGCACTCTGGGCACAAGGGGAAGGATCCCACGTTTGAGCCAGCGATCCCGAAGGCTGCTCCGGAGTCGTAGGCACGCTCCTGCCAACACCATGGCAGTTACTCCATCTCCTTCTGCTGGCCTGGAGGAATCCATGCTCAAAATTCATCAGCTGCAGCACAAGCAAATGAGAATGATGAACATTAAGTTGAGCAGGGGGTTTGACAGGATCACAAATCAGATGTCAGAGAATCAGGCACGTATGAAGCGCAAAATGGATGCAATGACTGATGCTGTTGTGCAGCTGTGCACAGAGCTCAAGGAGGACAGGGCGCATAACTGTAGGATGGAGCGCAGCAGGTCACATGACATGACGAGGGCAATTGGATGTCTGGTGAATGCTACAAGCCTGCACAGCAAACGCACCCTAGCACTGCAGGTAGAAATGGGCCACTACAGTGGCAATGTAGCGAGGGGACTACAACAAATCACAGCTGCTGTAGAAGCACTGCAAACTAGCCTGGTAGCTACAGGAGGAGGCACAGACACTGCTGAAAGTTAAGTGTCCAGCCACAGCAGTGTTTCCACTGCTGATGCCCCAACCCAGCGGAGAAGCAGCAGTCGGCACTCTATGCACCAAAGTGCAAGATCAACATACGCAGGACAGAGGGGCAGAAGATAATTTAATTGTTATTTTTTTTGATTTACACTTTTATTTGTGGTGAAGTAACCACTTAGCATTTATGATTTGGGTAGTGTCAGTTATATGAGAAGGACAGGTTGTCCCATATACACAGTCAATATGACCTTAAATTAAAGGCATATTTAAAAACACAGTTTGACTCTCTCTAGTGTAATTTCTGTGGCATATTTGTGAATGATAATGACTTACCTTTAAAAGTAATTTCTGGCTATGTGGTCCCTGCGCCTTCTCCCCTCTGCTGCTGCGCTTCCCTCATTTGGTTGCTGGGCTGGGGGTCCAGGCTCTTCATCCCCCGAGTCTGCATCTGACAACTCCATGGGCAGCCCCCGCCTGCATGCAATGTTGAGGAGTGTTGCGCAGCTTGCGACAATTTGGCAGGCTGTCTCAGGGATGTACTCCAATGTGCCGCCACTCTTGTGTAGACACCTGATTCTTGATTTTAGTATGCCAAACGTGCGCTCGATGACTGACCTTGTGTGTCTATGTGCCCTGTTGTATCGCCTTTTATGTGCATTGGAGGGAGACAAGAACAGTGTGAGGATCCATGTACGCAGGGCATACGCACTGTCACCTGCAAAGAAAAGTCAGATTTTGAGACAACATGCAGACAGACATTTATGTGCAAAAACATCTCACTGTGGGTGTGGGGGTTCATTACCTAGTAGGTATCCTTCATCAAAATCACCTCTTTCTAATTTCTGGTATATGCCACTGTGCTTGAAGATATAAGAGTCGTGTGTGCTACCTGGAAATTTGGCTACAATGTCTGTGATTATGTTATTAGCGTCACAGACAACTTGTATGTTGAGTGAATGTGTGCTTTTCCTATTACGGAAGATGTATTCTATGCGTGATGGTGGATATATGGGCACATGGGTCCCATCTATGCACCCTATGACCTGTGGGAATCTCGATATTCTATGGAATTGCAATTTGGTATTTTCAAGTTCCTGATCATTCCTTGACATATAGATGTGTCCATGTATGTGGTGTAGCAGGGCATCTAGGAATTTGTGAAAGAAACGCGAAAGCGCACTCTGTGAAACACCTCCAGCCACTGCAATTACGTCTTGATAGCTACCAGTGGCCAATAGGTGGAGGGAGCACAACACCTGCACATGTGTTGGGATTGCATTGCTGTGCTGAGTTCTGCTTTCCAAATGTGACTTCAGGGTGTCAATGAGGTCTAGGATAACTGTGCTACTCAGCCTGTACTGTTCTTAGATCTCTTCCTCAGTCTTCTCAAACAATGTTAGCCTCACTCTAAAGATCCTCTCCTGACTCCACCTCCTCTGTAGAGCTGCACGTATACGCATCCTCCTTACTATCATATACAGGCCCGCCATTTTGGAAAGGTTTTGGTGCATTCTGGGCCTGTTTTTATAGTTTGAGACTGGTTACCACCTGCTTCAGGTTAGTGGTAAATTGCATGCGCAAATGGTCCATTTTGCGCATAGTCGCAATTTGTAAGTACTCCGTACATTTGATTTTGTGAGTCGGTATTTGCAACTCGCAAGTTGGAACATGCTAATAGCGTACGCTTTTTCTACAACTCGCTATTCACTTGCAACGCTATTTTTAAAATTGCGAGTGCATATCGTACATAGCGTACAGCAATTTTTGCATGTGCAAACCAATTTGCAACCGATTTTGTGCATGCAAAATGGTCATACATCTGGCCCCCTGTCTTTTAACGCCCGTGTGCAGTGACTTAATGCATACTTTATCTTCTCCAGGGACTCACCTGTGCGGGGCCTTGCGGAGGTGGCTCGGGTTTGTGTTGCAGTCCGTTAGTTGGTGGTTATGGCTCCTTACTCAGAATCCAACCCATGCTCTCTCTCTCTGCAGATGCACGTGGTGGCAGCAGGACACAGCACTAAGCAGACACCTCAACCGGTGTCAACTTCAACACAGAAACAAACAATCAACATTGGCGCACAGCTTAACTATCAGCCTTTTGACTGAGCCATGCCCATATAAACCCGGGAAGTTCCTATTGGCCAGCATCAGATCAGCTAGCCTATAATAGTGCAAAGAAGAGCTGACTGTACGATGACGCTGCTTAGATATGATAAACAACTGGAGTGCTAATATGCTTCATAAATGTGCGCGATCATCATGCCATGCTGCAAGATGAAATAACAATATTGCCCTTCACTTGTGTGTGCCAACAAATTCATTTCAGGGCCATCAAGGTTCTGTTTGGCTGTCACTACCATGTTCAAAAGTAAGGGATGACCTGAGACCCTTTGCATATTCTTCTTTAAGTAAATTCTAATCTTTCTGTCATATTTTAATCTTGTTTCTCGCTTTAAGTTTATACGTAAACATTTAAAATTCCGGGATTTAAATTCTGCACTCATTATAGTATGTATTTTGGCTATGATTGTGGTCACGTAGAGCCACTCCGTAAGGCAGTCTCTTTGGGGTGATATCTGACAAGACAGTATTTATGACAGCGTCAGTGGCAATGTAACAAAGGATGAGAGAAGAGACTAACTTTATAAGGGCATCCTTTCCAGTAGCCCTTTATGGAAAACAACCCCATCTTTCTTTCAGACTCATAGTAAACACGCAACCGAGGTGACACATTTGTATCTTTCTCAAAGATAAAACACCTGTTGGATTCCAGTCAGTTCTTACGAGTGCTTTGAGACAGTAAAATATGGTTTGAGCTCAGGATGGGACCGAAGCTTGTTTCTGGGTGACAAATGGGAGGGGACCTCTAAGGGTACTGGTATTACTTGAGCTAAGATCGCTCATCCTTCTCTGTCACCCGCAGCATCAGCGCAGCGATTAAGCAAATACCAATTTGAATTGAGAATTTGAGACACGTTTTTGGACATTTGGGTGCATTATCTTTATTTTCTCTCTGAAGCCTCCATCATCTGTCCACCCACTTGTATATTTAGAAATGTAAAATCCAGCTGTGTTTACAGCCTGTGATAAATAAGTGGAAGGGGATGCACACACTCACTCAAACACAGCCCTGACTGTTTGCATCCTAAGGGCTTCTCTGATGGATGCAATAACGAGGCCTGTATAGGCCATCTAAACTTGTGGTTAAAATAAAAACCCATCACATGTACAGTGAGTTATGAAAATGATTGACAGTTGACAAGACTATGTGGTGATCAGCACACTGGTCCCTATGAGTCACTACGTCACTCCAGGCAGAATGTGTTACTACAGGCAACCCTGGAAACCAATCTTTTTATAGTCATTTGAGAAGGGGCTGGGGGTCTTCAATTATTGTCTAATTTCTGGTTTTGATCAAGAGCAGCAGTCTCTACGCACATGCTTTACAGAATCTAATCCATCTTCTATGTATTCGCGCTCCTCAGATCACATGCGGAAACTGCTGCAGGGACCTATGCTTTTATTGCACAATTTTTAGACTATCTCAGAATTTTCCAACTTGTTATATATAGCTGATTCAGTAAATATTGATTTTAGAATTTTTTGGGGGATATGTAAGGTAATAATTTCTATTTTCTGTGGAATTGCACGTAATAAATCATTCTATGTGTTGGCACACCACAATTCCTTCCGGCTGCATCTATTATCGGGCTGACTGGCTCACGGTCCAAACAGCACTGACAATAGACTTGTTCTGCCAAGTTTACACACTATATACACTAGCCATTCCAAACCACAGACCTCCCCACACACTTTTCCCTACCCACAGAAAAATGTGCCCAGAAATACCAATCCAACGGCTCTTAGTGCTATGCAAAAAGATAGGGGTGGCCCGGGCCAGAGCCAGTAAACTCCGCTCCTCGGCAGGTGGCGGAGTTTTGCCGAACTTTGCACTCCAAGCGGAGCACGGAGCGGGCACAACTCTGTAAACTCCATCAGTGGAGTGGAGTTTGCCACCTACCGCTAGAAAAAATGTCAGCAACGAGCAGAAAGAGGCAATATAAAGGTCAGCAACAAGCAGAAAGAGACAAGATAAAGTAGAGAAATGAGCAGAAAGAGGCAGAATAAAGGTAAGAGACAAGCAGAAAGAGGCAGAATAAATGCCAGCAATGAGCAGAAAGAGGCAATATAAAGGTCAGCAATGAGCAGAAAGAGGCAAAATAAAGGTGAGAAATGAGCAGAATGAGGCTGAATAAAGGTCAGGATCGAGCAGAAAGAGGCAAAATAGAGGTCAGGCATGAGCAGAAAGAGGCAAGATAAAGACCACTCATCGAGCAGAAAGAGGCAAATTAGAGATTAGCAAAGAGAAGAAAGAGACAAATTAGAGGTCAGAAACGAGCAGAAAGAGGCAAAATAAAGGTCATCAGTGATGTCACTGACCATGTCATGAGTGATGTAATATGTGAGGAAATAGGCAGTCCATTGTGGGGCGTAAACTAAAGTTAGCTCAGGTAACTATAACTGCTGATTTTTTATGGTTTTGTATGAGTAAAATCGAAGCCTAACTATAATGCCCCTAAAACCTTTGTTTTTTTCTCAAAGTGAATGTATGTCTATGTATATACATATATATATATATTATCTACTGGCGGTCGCCAGTAGATAGTTATAGTTAGAACCTATTTTCCATAGGAAATCCGCGACATTCTATTTGAAATAACTCTCTTGCCGGTTGACGTATCTTCGCAAAATTTTCAAACTTTGTGGGGCGCTCCGGTCCGCTCCTACCCTGAACGTCTCGGGGTGATTCGTCAAGCGGGGGCCGAGAAAAAAGGGGGGTCCCAAAACGCGTTTTCCCCATTCATTTTTCCATAGGAAACTTTAGACACGGCTACAGCCCGAACTGCTGAACGGAATTACACCAAATTTGGCAAAGAGGTAGTTCTTGGTTCAGAAAGAACCCTTTTGTTAAATGGTGTAAATCCGTTCAGAAGTTGCTGAGAAAATCAAAAGTAAAAGTACATATATATCTATGGGCACGGAGGATCCGCGCACCCTGAGCGCACCCTGCGCGCACCGTCCCGATCACGAGCTGCATGTTAATTGGCTGTCAGCTGGCTGTCAACATTCCGATTCAGGAAATGTTGGCAGCCATTTTGTCCCTCGGTAGAACCGGGGACAGAAACAAGTGCGCAAAGCGCACAAAGGGGCAGGGTAGAAACTCCCTGACCCCCTAGGTCTGCTCAGGGGGTCCCACAAGGACCCCCTGGGCAAAAAAAATAATTTTTAAAAATCGGCAGGATGCGCTCAGGGTGCGCGGGTGGCCCAAGTCCCGGGGGCATGGTGGGGGGGGGTTAAATTTATGTATGGGGGGCCTCAAAGGGCCCCCCAAGCCCCGGGGCCGCCACCCCCGGGGCTTTCATTTAAAATGGTGCGGGAGGGCACTCGGCCCTCCCGCAGCCCCGGGACCACCACCTCCCCGGGGCTTCTTTTTTTTTTTTAATTTCCTGTGTGGGGGCTCGAGCCCCCACACGCCCGGGACCGCCACCTCCCGGGGCACTAACACATTTAAAATGGGGGTCCGTTTTGGACCCCGAAGCCCAGGGACCACCACCTCCCCGGGGCTGTGCTGATGTGGGGAGGGGGCCGCGCGGCCCCCTCCTGGAGCCTGTGGTGGCCCTGGGGACCGCCACCCCCAGGGCCAGCTCCTGCAGTGTCCCGGGTGCCTACCCCCGGGACACTGCTGTTTGCAATGACAGGTCCTGTCATTGCAAACTGCTTTGGATATTGGAAGAGAGAGCAGGGAAACCTGCTCTCGCTTCCAATATCCAAAGACAATGCTTTCCACATGGGGAGCAGCATGTTAGCTGCTCCCCATGTGGAAAGCAATGCCGGCTCCCTTAGGACACGGGGAGCCGGCGGGACTGTGGGGGTTTGGGGACCCCCACAGTCCCCAACAAGAGGCCAGGCCCCGGGGATGGGGTCCCCGGGGCCATAAGTGGCTCGGGAGGGAGCCACGTGGCCCCCCTCCCCAAAAATAATTAAAAATAAATAAATAATAAAAAAAGGCCTGCCCCGGGGGATGGGGTCCCCGGGGCAAAAGGAGGCCTGAGGAGGGGGGCCACGCAGCCCCCCTCCTTAAAAATTAATTTAAAAGTGTGGCCATGCCCCGGGGGTGGGGTCCCCGGGGCAGGATTCGGCCACGGGTGGGGGGCCACGCGGCCCCCTTCCCGTTTAATTAAAAAAAAAAAAAAAGGGGGTAAGGCCCTAGGGGATGGGGTCCCCAGGGCCCAAAAATAGGAAAAAGGAAGGGGGCCACACAGCCCCCTTCAGGGAAAAAAACAACAAAAAACGATCGGGCCCGCAGGCCCCGCCCCTTCCTTCACCACTCTGCAAACGCGCCCCTGGCGCGTTTGCAGATGGGGAAGTAATTCCCCTTCAATACTGGGGGTCCCTGGGGGCCAACTAGCCCACCAGGAACCTCCAGTATGCGCCAGGGAGCTGCCTTGCAGAGAGGTGTACAGAGGCCACGCCCCTTTTTACACCTCTCTGCAACGCAGCTCTGTGGCGCTTAATGGAAGGTAGCTGGTGGGCTAGTTGCACCCCAGGGACCCTCAGGATTCAAGGGAGTTAATCCCCCGACTTAAAACGCGCCAAGGGCGCGTTTGCACAGTGGTGAAGGGAGGGGCGGGGCTTCAGGTGACGTGTGCAAACAGGCCCCGTGGCGCGTTTTAAGATGGGGAATTAAATCCCCTTCAATCCTGAGGGTCCCTGGGGGCCAACTAGCCCAACAGGTACATCCAGAAAGCGCCACAGAGCTGCGTTGCAGAGAGGTGTAAAAAGGGGTGTGGCCTCCCTACACGTCTCTGCAACGCAGCCCCCTGGCGCATAATGGAGGTTCCTGGTGGGCTAGTTGGCCCCTAGGGACCCTCATGATTCAAGGGGACTTAATCCCCCAACTTAAAATGCGCCACGGGGCGCGTTTGCACAGATGTCACCTCAGGCCCCGCCCCCTCCCTTCACCATTGTGCAAATATTCCTCTAAAATCAGCCGAAATACGAATTCCGATTTACTCACCTGTTATCAGGAGAGACCTCAGTGCTGTATCTTTCAGCCCAGTACTGGTCCTGAAAAGTAATTTTAACCGTACTTACCAGTAACTTGAATTTCCTTCCATAGGCTAACATTGACTGGTTTCACGTGGAAATTCTTCTAAGTGTGGAGTTTTGGAACTTTAAAATATTCCTCTAAAATCAGCCGAAATACGAATTCGGATTTACTCACCTGTTATCAGGAGAGACCTCAGTGCTGCATCTTTCAGCCCAGTACTGATCCTCAAAAGTAATTTTAACCGTACTTACCAGTAACTTGAATTTCCTTCCATAGGATATCATTGCCTGCTTTTTGCTGAAAAAGTTTCTAAGTGTTGATTTTTGAAACATGCAAATATTCCTCTAAAATCAGCCGAAATACGAATTCCGATTTACTCACCTGTTATAAGGAGAGACCTCAGTGCTGTATCTTTCAGCCCAGTACTGGTCCTGAAAAGTAATTTTAACCGTACTTACCAGTAACTTGAATTTCCTTCCATAGGATATCATTGCCTGCTTTTTGCTGAAAAAGTTTCTAAGTGTTGATTTTTGAAACATACAAATATTCCTCTAAAATCAGCCGAAATCCGAATTCTGATTTACTCACCTGTTGTCAGGAGAGACCTCAGTTCTGCATCTTTCAGCCCAGTACTGATCCTCAAAAGTAATTTTAACCGTACTTACCAGTAACTTGAATTTCCTTCCATAGGATATCATTGCCTGCTTTTTGCTGAAAAAGTTTCTAAGTGTTGATTTTTGAAACATACAAATATTCCTCTAAAATCAGCCGAAATCCGAATTCTGATTTACTCACCTGTTGTCAGGAGAGACCTCAGTGCTGCATCTTTCAGCCCAGTACTGGTCCTGAAAAGTAATTTTAACCGTACTTGCCGGTAACTTGAATTTCCTTCATAGGATAACATTGACTGGTTTCACTTGGAAATTCTTCTAAGTGTGGAGTTTTGGAACTTTATAATATTCCTCTAAAATCAACCAAAGTACAAATTCCAATTTACTCACCTGTTATCAGGAGAGAACCCAGTGCTGCATCTTTTAGCAAAGCACTGACCCTGAAAAGTAATTCTAACCGTACTTACCAGTAACTTACATTTCCTTCCATAGGAATCCATTGTCTGGTTTTCAGCAGAAAAGTTTCAGTGTCGATTTTCACAAATTACAAATATTCCTTAAAAATCGCCTGTATGACTTAAACACATTCTTTCAACTGTTTACAGGAGATGCACCAGTGCTGGATCCAGGATCCAACACTGAGTAAGAAAAAGTAACGATAACACTACTTACCTGCTAAGTGAATTTCCTCCCATAGGATAACATTGGTGATTCTATGTGAAAAAGTTTCTAAGTGTCAACTTTTAAAATACAATAATATTCCTTAAAAATCACTATTGTAACCAAAACGCTTTTACTCAACTGTTTACAGGAGATGTCCCAGGACTGAATCTAGGATCCAGTCCTGTGGTTAGAAAAAGTAATCCATAAAGTAACTAATTGCATTTAACTAGAAATTCACATTGAGCTCAATGTTGCATTGTGTTTGAAATTGTGTTGCCCATTGCAACAACTGTAACTACTGTACTTAAAACTCTATTGCCTATTTGCAAACTATTTAAACTAAAGTAATTCATTCTGAGAAAGTATATTTTGTAATGTAATGTATAATGTAATTACAATGTAATTTAATAAATAAAATATATAAAAATAAATAGTTTTAAAAAATGTAGTAAATCAGTATCAAAAAAATAAATATAACAATTAATACATTTAAAAATTGTCATTTACAAAACCTTTGAAATTCACTGAAAAAACCATAGGTTTTAGGGGCGTTATAGTTAGAAATTAGCATTTAAAAAACCTTTGAAATTCACTGAAAAAACCATAGGTTTCAGACACGTTATAGTTAGAAATTAGCATTTAAAAAACCTTTGAAATTCACTGAAAAAACCATAGGTTTTAGGGACAGTTATAGTTAGTTGGACATTTCACTCGTACAAAACCCATGAAATTCCCCTGTTATAGTTAGTTCAGCTAACTATAACTCGCGCCCGCAATGCACTGCTGATGACGTCACATATTACATCACTCATGACATGGTCAGTGACATCACTGATGACATCACTGATGACATCTCAAATGACATCACTGATGACATCATCCACGTGATAATCTGATGCACCTCCTCACACCCTAATATAACCTTTGATATACCCAATCTAAATTACAGACTGCCATTCGCAAAACCATAGACACTCCAACACCAATAACTACATACCCACTCACTGATTCTTAGGTCTACACACACACATCCACTCACTCACCCGTACAGTCACTCATACTTATGGTCACTCAGTACAGGACTATCATATGCACTCTTACTCCTATATAGACACTCAAACACCGCCACTCATACATAGAGGTACTCACACACCTAGTCAGTCATGCAAATAATTAAACACACTGCCATTTACTCACCTATACAGTTATACACACACCAGCTCACTTAATCATACAAATACTACCACATTGTTACGCTCTTATACAATCACTGATACAAGCACACACTCATCCATACAGCCACTATCACAATCACTCACTCTCGCTTATAGCTATTTATATACTCCAACACACATATATACTGCCTTTCACATATGTAGTTACTCACACATGTACCACTGGGACATATATTCACTCACTAACACACTCTTACACACACTTACCCACCCATACAGTCTATCACAGATGCACTCTTGAAACCATCCACCCAGTGAATCACCCACTCACACATCTATGCACAGAGTCGCACACACCCCTCCCACACAAACACTGAGGCACCCATACAGATACTCAGAGAACCATTCAATAACTCATATAGACACTCATGTAGCTATTCACAAACACATGCAGCCACTTACACAGCAACAGACAGACGGATACAGACATTCACCTAGTTTAGTCACTAACCCATGCATTCAGTAAGATACGTTAAATCACTCACTTATAGAGTCAGTCACGCACCTACTAAATCATCCATACAGACACTTAGACACCCACTCATTCTTCAATACGTCTTTTCCTATATATATTAAAAATATTTAAACTTTACAGAAACACACAGTCACTGGATGATGTCATCAGTGATGTCATTTGAGATGTCATCAGTGATGTCATCAGTGATGTCACTGACCATGTCATGAGTGATGTAATATGTGACGTCATCAGCAGTGCATTGCGGGGGCGCGAGTTATAGTTAGCTGAACTAACTATAACAGGGGAATTTCACGGGTTTTGTACGAGTGAAATGTCCAACTAACTATAACTGTCCCTAAAACCTATGGTTTTTTCAGTGAATTTCAAAGGTTTTTTAAATGCTAATTTCTAACTATAACGTGTCTGAAACCTATGGTTTTTTCAGTGAATATATATATATATAAATATATATATATATATATATATATATATATATATATATATATATAGATTACCTACTGGCGGTCGCTAGTAGGTAGTTATAGTTAGGACCTAGTTTCCATAGGAAAAGCATTTTTTGATTTGACAATATCTTTGGCGCCGGTCGACGAAACTTTGTGAAATTTTCAAAACTAATGGCCCGCTCCGGTCAGCTCCTGTCTTGAACGTTTGGGGGTGATTCGTCAAGCGGGGGCCAAGAAAAAGGGGGTCCCAAAACGCATTTTCTCCATGTTAATTTCCATAGGAAATTTTGGAACAGGCTACAGCCCAAAGTGCTGAACGGAATTACACCAAATGTGGCAAAAAGGTAGCTCTTGGTTCAGAAAGCGATCTTTTTGTTAAATGGTGTAAATCCGTTCAGTAGTTACAGAGAAATTCAAGAAATAAAAATATCGATATCTGAGCACAGAGGAGGATTCGCGAATCCTCCCGAGCACGAGCTGGCTTCTGATTGGCTGCCAACACTCCAAACCAGGAAGAGTTGGCAGCCATCTTGTGACTCGGTAACCGAGTCACAAGAAAACAGTTGAAAAAAGATTAAAAAAACAAGAAAAGGGGGCAGGTTAGAAACACCCTGACCCCCAAGGCCTGCTCAGGGGGTCCCACAAGGAGCCCCAAGGCCAAAAAAAAAATTTCTTTAAATATTTTCGGCTGAATTCACGCTGGGTGCGCGAATCCAGCCGAAAATATATAAAAAAATGAAGCACGGGCTCCCGCGCCTCGTTTTCCTTAAGCCCACGGGTGGGCCAGGTCCCGGGGGCAATGATTCATTGTTATGCGGGGGCCCCCACGGGCCCCCGCAGCCCTGGGGACAGCCACCTCCCCGGGTCTTAAATGAAAATAAAGTGTGGGGGGCTCCTGCCATAACACAGAAGGGGAGAGGTAAGATTACCGATCCCCCCTCTGATCTGCAAACCACGTATATGCTGCAGCCGCCAGAGCGCTACATAGCAGGCTTCACCCCGGCCCTGTCCCTCCGCCCATCCTAGCCTCTGCTTCTCTGTCCTCTGAGGACAAAAAAATAGAGTCAGTGGAGCTGGCCGGGTCCTGGCAGCGCGCACTCCGAATAGGCAGGCACCAGAGGACAGCGGGGAGTCCTGGGGCTGCCAGACATCAGCAGCGAGCACCCGGGCAGGTACTAACCAGGTACTGAGAGACATGTGCACCTGGAGCCACGAAGTACCGGAGGGCAGGAACGGTGTCTGCACTGACCGATATCCTGGCAGTGTGCACCTGGGGAAGCAGAGAGCAGGCACACAGACCCTCTACTAGTGGGCACTGGAGCAGACACACAGCAGAGAGCAACCCTGATAGACGCCTAGCCAATGCACCTCCCAGGCAGGCACTGACAAATTCCCTTCGCGTCCTCTGCACTTCCAAGGTAGGTAACTCTTAATAGCTTAGTTTATGTGGATGTTTCTTACATTATAGAACCGATCGCAGACCTGCTGTGGACTTCGTAGTGCTACACAGAGAGCTACAAGATGCTCACAGGTTAACGCAGGCTGAAATGTGAACACACTTTACTCACTGCAGTAAGGTAGGAACTGCTAGTCCCAGTTCTCACTGTTCAAACGTGCCTCATTGTATCGAGGTGCCCACCAGCTATGCCACGTGGCAAACATTCTCGAAGGATGTCTCAAAGCGCTACATGTAGATCTGTGCAGAATACAGTATGGATACAATAATATTAACTCTTTAAGTAGCGCACAACACAAACTGAAAAGCCATTATTAATAGGTGGCATTATTACTGATACTCATGTTATCTACAATGGTAGGATGAAATGCTGAGTCGACCACTAAACATGTAGGCAACACCCAGACCTTCTGTAGGAGCTCAGTCTGCGGAATACCGTCCTGTCAGACACTATAGTTGACTGTTCTCAACAATAGCGCTCCAGCAAGCTATTCCAGTAAAAGGCGCTAGAGAGAGCAACTGTGCCCTTGAGTGACACACAGGGAGCTGTTCCGGTGATGGTGTTATACTAAATTATCTCTTTGAATGGCTGCCCATGTGAATGGCACTTTGCAGAGGCCTCCGCAGCCCTATTCTCAGTTGTCCTCTTACATGTTCCTTTCTTGCGCTTTCCCTGCATTTTTTTGGGGGGGGTATTACTAATGGCGCATTAGCCTTAGAAAGAAAAGTAAGTATGTTTGCAATATGAACTGAGGGCAATGCTTTCAAATACAGACGAGGTGGGAAACGCAGCCTCATAGCAACTTGAAGTGAAGTGGAAAATATACAGTCAATGATGGTTAGGGATATTTGGAAGAGGAGAGCTTTACATTTCCCCAAGGAAGGAGCAGGCCTGATGTGCGAAGGTAGGTAGCTCAAGCATCTCTGTCCCTATACAGAGAAAGCCTGTAGGCGCGATCTGTCCTAGAACTGTCTGCATGGTCTGGTGATTGGCACTACATCAGTACCTCTAAGCACCAGACAGTTCGCAGCTGTACCCGTGCTCACTTTTACCACATGGGTAGAAAAGAGGACAGAAGTGCTCTGCCTCGCTGGAGGTACAGACTTAGACCTGAGAACGGAGGAGGACGGATGGTTTCTGTGCATGCAGCCACACAACCGATTTATTAATGCATTGTTTTAAATAGCGCCAACTTCACCCAACCAGTTAGCGCCTTTATCTAAGGAGGGCGTGAAAGCACCAGCGGTCTGTTCTGCTATCCCCATGCCCTACTCAATTACCTCTCACACCTGCATCACTTCTCCTGGAAGCTGATCGCTGCATTCACCATCCTTCTGTGAATGGAGGGGGCTCTAATGTTACTCCCATGCCCCCGCCCCGAGCACTCTCCTTTCATGCCCCCGTGCTGGCAGCCCTCTGTGATTGAGGCAAGGACCCCTTTAGGAGCGTGACTGCCTTTCACAACCCCCCTTTACCAGTACGCAGGCCAGGAAACAATCTGGAATTTGGCATGTCAGTCTATTAAATAAAATACAATTTATATTCTGTGGATGTATTCCATGCAACCTTGGCAATGCTCGCCTGACTCGTCATGCCAATAAGCTGCGCTGTATAGCATATTACAGATGTTCTGTTTCTGCCTCTGTCTGGTGGTGGAGGGAGGGGGCGAATCAGTCCCAAACTTTTCAGTACTGGTTAAAAGGTTTTGCCCCGGCGTTGCACACACGCATTTGTATTCTTTATTCAACAATATTTCTCATTTAATCTTGGAGAGCACGCTTGGTGACATCCCGACTCTCACTATGTAAGTCTTCTTCCCTCCATGCTTTAGGAACCTCTTCTTTTTAAAAATGTAATTCTATTATTTAGACCTTTGTAAATAACATGTGTTATTAGCATACCTTTGTATGCTTTTTAAAGGACTTTGCCCGGATGAAAGGCTAAACTGGTCTGAAAGGATTCAAAGCTCTGTTGCCTGTTTTTTCAAGGCAGATCTCAGCCCCAGGGGTATAAGTCCGCTGAGCTACCTTGCTAAGATTTACCACGTGGCTCGCAGTTTGCACACAAACCGCTGCAATAGTTGCATTAACCCACTGATCTTTCTTACTCGGATGCAAATGTGACTTGAATGTCACACTCTCTCCTCTACAGCAAATCAAAATGCACTATTTTAAAAGGATTAACATTAAACAAGCTGCAGATTACACATGGCTCTTTGCAACAGAAGCATTATTTGAAACTTCAACATTAGATTCAAACTTGTGGCTTTCAGATTGCTTGGAGATTCTGTTGCATGAGCATGAACCCACGGAGATATGTTACTCAGACCTGCAGCTGTGGTTTTCAGGGTACTCTGGTCTCCGCAATATCCACATCTTCTTACTGAGCTGACTAGTATCTAGAAATGAAGCTTGGGACCAGGGCTACTGGAACTATTCGGCATGGAAGGGCCAAATTATGCAGCATGGTTTACTAAATTATGCAGCAACAAAATGCAAATTATTCGGTGCATTGCTGCACATTTTGTGATAGTATAACTAACCCTATTTTTCATTTTGGCACAGGTTAACACTGTCTGGGAACAGGTTTCACGTCATTAGTACCAGTTTAATACCCACATGCACAATAAGCGACAGGGGACCTGTCAACTTTTGCCAAGTGCAGCAACATACGTTGTTGTGTTTTTAGTCATTTTTTGAACCAGAAACATTTTTGGGGGTAAAAATGCAGGCTATGCAGCACGTGATGGTGATGTATTATGGAGCACATTCATAATCAAGCGAAAAATGTGGCAGCCACATAATCGGATAACTCCAGTGGGACTATCTGAGGGCTACCAGTCACAACAGATCTCTATTGGAGCCAGTGCATTAACCTACCGAGCCACTTTACTGGGATTGACAACTGTGACCTGACAGTCACACACAGTTCCGTGTGAAAGTCAGTGCTTATTTTGAGCCCGTGGTTTCAAGTGGGGCCCACCGGCGCTCATTTTTGAGGACAGGCACTTAACTTTTCCTCATCAGAGATTCAACCAGAACAAGAGAGAGAAAAACACATAAGGAGGAAAGAAGGGCGAAGAGAAACATATAAAATCAGTGTCAAAGGGAGAAAGCATTAATGAAAAAGAATCTGCATGAGTGAAATAAAGTGACAGGGAATGTATGGGGGTAGAAGCGAGAGGCATACGGTGGAATCAAGACCACGCAGCCGTGTTATACTGCACCCCGATCTTTAATAGCACCTGCCGCAGGCCTGTGAGAAAAGCTTCTGAGAAAGCGTGTGAGAAAAACGTATTCATTTACAAAGTAAGCACTGCTGACAGGCACATTACCCCTCCGAAGTGCCTTCCTGGATTTTGAATCTGTGACTTGCTGGCTACACACAAATAATTGTGACAGACATGTTAACCCACTGAGCTGACGTGCCAGTTGCACACAGAACTCTAAACAGGCATGTCAACCCACTGAGCTGTCTTAATGGAACTGGACCTGGATGATTACACACAGATCTCCATCGCATGCACATTAATTCACTGAGCTGTCTTGCTGGCATTCGAAAAACACGACACACGCACCAGGCGTCTTTGCGTCAGGCACATTAACCCGCCGGGCTTTCTTGACAGCTATAATCACTAGCAGCTGTGTGCGCCCAGCATCAGGCCTGGGCGTCCTCTACGATGGGAATAATCACGTAACCGAGTTTATCAGTGAGAATTTCCCATGACAGCACCTCTGCCTGCAAGAAGTTTCAGCATCTACTGCACTGCCCCTACCCCCACACTCCCACACCCCCCACCCCCACCCCATAGCCCAGCACCTCATCTAACAGTGGAAAGCCATTAATACTGGGATGTTTTCACTTGAAGAGAGCGGAAATATAGCATGTGTCCTTTTCACACGCAAACTTCAATCCACCACCTGCTGTGACCTCTTTACAGACGTCTGAGCTCTGCCACTTCATGTGTGTAGGGGGTGGTGTGAGGGCGGGGGTTGGGGCACGTCATGAATCATATTTTGTGGTCATCGTTATATGGTGCAGGAGAGACTCAACATTTGACTGACAGATCCTGTGAATCCATTCATCTCATCCTTGCCCCATGTGACCCATGGCCCACACACAGTCTCCGGCTGTGCTCTGCCTCCTTCATTGCACTAGTCAACCATTATTTCTGACCCAGGCCTGTTGGGGTCCGCTTACCGCCGGTACCTCCCGCGCTTATAAAAGAATGTTGTTTAATCCGCTCACCGCCTTTCCACCTGAAAATGTTGTCTAACGCACCCGCCCACCACCCACTGGCATTTTGAGACCACAGGCTTCTAGGCGTGCTTTTCGGGAAAACTGCAGCCTCGCGCTGCGTGTATGTCATTGAGGGGTCACAGGGCCTTTCATGTGGAGGCAGAAAATGTCCTGTGGCAAAATGAACCTACATTAAAATCCAGGAATCTCTGTGTGACCGCGCCGTGTGGTCCTGGCCAAAAGACTTCACCACCGCCTACTTCGATTTGTGCCAAGTCTGGGTGCATGCACCAAAGAAGGGGTTAAATGCTGGCAGAAACCACTCCCTCTTCTGCATTGTGAATATATTTAAATATATATAAATTCCTCAGTCGCCTCTCATAGGAATTGTGCTTAAAACCAGGCCCTGTTTTGGTAACCTGTCTCTGAACTGTCTCCAGTCTGTCTCCACCCCATGAAGATGGCCGCCCCTCCCCTCTGCAGTGGGAGGGCTAACCACGGTTTTACTCCCCCCAACTATTGCAGCCTCCAAAGCACACCCCTCACAGCCCGCGAGCCTCCCTGACACACGGCAGTGATCTCACTACTTCACCGCCCCCCACCCCAAAACACTAGCGTGGTCCCAGCACTGGAGACTGTCTCCAGGTGAGTGAGAGGAATGCCTCTACGAAGAGGGGGTCATGCAGGGCCCTTCATGCGGTGTTCGCAACTTTATTGCACTCTGTCGTAAAGGGACCTCATAGCCCCACCAGCAGTGAGCTGACAGGTGCATTTGCAGAGTGGTGGAAAAAGGGGCGTGGCTCCCGAGCACCCCTTCTCAGCAATCCCACTATGTGGGGCTTACTGGAGGTAACAGGTTGGCTAGTAGGCCCCTGGGTGACCCTGAAAGAGCGAAGGGGACTTCATCCCCCAACCAAGAGCGCGCCAGGAGGTGCATTTGCAGAGTAGTGGAAAAGGGGGACGGGGCCTCCAACAAGTTGCAGGCTTTCAATTTTTTTAATGAATTTTAGGAAGGGAGGCTGTGTGGCCCCCGGGCTAGGGCCTTTCTTTTTTTTTTCAAATTAGAAAAGGGGAGGAGGGCCGTGTGGCCCCCTCCCCCAGGCCAATTGAGGCCCTGGGGACCCCATTCTCCGAGGCATGGCCATTTGTTTTTCATTTTAAAGGGAGGGGGACTGGAGCGGCCTCCTGCGCGGGCCATTTTCAGCCCCGGGACCCCATCCCCCAGGGCCAGGCCATTTCGTTTTTAAATAAAAGAGGAGGTGGGCCGAGCTGCCACCCTCCCAAGCCATTTATGGCCCCGGGGACCCCATTCCCGGGCATGGCCTGCTGGTTGGGGACTGCATGGGGGGACCCCTGTGGTCACACATTCCTACATGGCACCAGGAGGGACAACTGTACGTGAGGCGCACCACCCTTGACAAATGTGTAACTACAGGGGGTCGCCCTCTCCCTCGTGCCATTTCCTAGCGGTACACTAAGTGAAACCTCGTTCTAACAGGAGTATGATGACGGTACCCCCACTCTTACTAGTAACAGGTGGAGTAATTAGTTATACAATTTGTACACATATTGGAAGGATTTAGCACAGGGATCCGACAGTCCTGATGAAAGCCGGGAGAGACACGCAATCTGGCAGAAACATGTTGACCTTTACGCAGAACGAAGGGTGAAGGGTGCTTAATACACTCACCTCACCACCATCCTTTGGTAGGGAGATACCTTTAACCCTAACAAGGGTATCCAGGAATAAAATTATTATGAGGATATCCCTTAGTTAGTTTTTAGACTTTCCATCTGCACTTATCATTTTTGGGATCCTTGTCCTTTTCTGTGTGTTTGTATTGTCTTCCCACCCTATTGCTCCACCTTCTAACGTTGGTCTGCGCTGAGGTGTCGCAGCAGCCCCATGATGAAGCATGCCATAACTTGTTGTGGGTGAGGGCAGTTTTTACAAAGCATTGCACTTTGCTACACTTTGCACTTCTTCTTAAAAATTGCGACTCTAAAGTCCTTACTTCTCTATGTGTGATGTGGTTTGAAGTGTTGGCAGCCAATCAGATCTCATGCACGAGATCGGGAGGGTTCACGGATCCTCCGCGTCCCCAGTTGTATAACTGAGAAATACTTAAACTACTGAAGGGATTTACACCATTTAACAAAAAGAGTTCCTTCTGAACTAAGATTTACCTTTCTGCCAAATTTGGTGTAATTCCATTAAGCAGTTCGGGCTGTAGCCGTGTCTAAAGTTTCCTAAGGATATTAACATGGAGAGAACGCGCTTTGGCCCCCTCTTTTCTTGGGTTCTCGCTTGGCGAATCACCCTGAAACTTTTAAAACAGCAGCTGACCTGACCGCCCATTAGTTTTGAAAACTGGCGGTCGGCAGTAGGTAGTTATAGTTAGGACCATGTTTCCATAGAAAAGCATTTTTGAATTGCCTATATCTTTGGCGCCGTGCAATGAATCCTCAAGACATTTTCCCCCAAAATGCCACGGTTAATCTTGTTGTGCATGGACATTTTTGGGTTGATACGTCAAAGGGGGGTGTGAGAAAAAGGGGAGGTAAAAAAAGTGCATTTCCCATGTAAATTCCTCGTAGACTCTTAGACACGCCTGCAGCCCGAATCACTGGACGGAATTACACCAAATTTGGCAGAAAGGTAGCTTTTGGTTCGCAGATTATGCTTTTGTTATGTGGTGTATACCCATTCATTAGTTGTTGAGAAATTTAAAGAATCCAAATTCGTAGAATATGCTATTGCAGCTAATTCCCAAATAATAACGAATTTGTGCAAAGAACTGCAGAGCTCTGATTGGCTTCCAACACTTCAACCAGGAAGTGTTGGCAGCAATCTTGGGACATGGCTTCATCCCCCCAAGCCCCAGGGACCACCCCTCCCCAGGGATAAATAACATAAAATGAGGGGGCCATGCTGACCCCCTGGGACCTGGGACCACCACATCCCTGTGGCCAAATATTTTCTAAAAGAATGGGAGAGGGAACCACCTGCCCGGGGCAGGCCCATGCCTCAGATGGAGGGGGCCACGCAGCATCCCTCCTGGAGCCATATATGGCCCTGGGGACTGCCACCCTCGTGTCGGCTCTTACTATGTCCTGGGGTTACCACCCCTGCATAGATGTTTGCTCTGAATTGCAGGAGCTTTGACAGCTCCGGCCAAGTCAGAGCAAACATGAACTCTGCTCTCAGCAAACAATAACAGTGAAACCGCTCCCACTTGCTGCAAGCAGAGTTTTCACTGTTTTTATGCCTGCTGTCAACAGTGCAGGGAAACAGACAAAAATATTGCTCTCACAGACAGGGAGTTGACTTAGCAGCTCCCTGTCTGTGAGAGCAATGCCGGCTACCGCAGGAGGCGAGGAGCCTGGCAGGGACAGTGGGGGCCTTGAGGCTCCCCCGCAGTCCCCAACGGTGGTGACTGAGTGCCCTGGGTGGGCTCCAGGCCACCCACAATCAAGAGGCTGGGCACCGGAGAATGGGGTCTCCGGGCCACAATCAGCCTACGGAGGGCAACGCGGCCTCCCTCCCCCATTAAAAAAATATATATTTTTAAAGCCGGGCCCGAGGGGATGGGGTCCCCGGAGCTGAAATCAGCCCAAGGATGGGGACGTGCAGCCCCCATGACCATTAGAAGAAATATATATTTTAAGGCCGGGCCCTGGGATGGAGTCCCCTGGGCCGAAATCGGCCCTAAGAGGCAGGCCGCGCAGCCCTTCTCCCATTCTTTTTAGAAAATATTTGGGCCCGGGGAGCTGGTGGTCCGCGGGGCCTGGGGGTCCACGGGACGTCTGCATAATGTTAAGTTAGCCCTGGGGAGGTGGTGGTTTCCAGAGCATATGTAAGACTCAGGAGGGGGGTCCGTGCAGCCCCCTCCTTTAGTAAAAATGAAGCCCCTGGGGAGGTGGCGGTCCCCAGGGCTCTTGGAGCTAAATGGAGAGGGTCCCTGTGGCCCCCTCCTTAATATAAGTAAAGTCCTGGGGAGGGGTGGTCCCCAGGGGGTTTTAAGTGGAAAACAGAGGGGAGAAAAATGAACAGGAAAGAAAAAAACAGAGAGCCGAAAAACGATCAGGAAAGACAAAAGATGGCTGAAAAACGAGCTGGAAAGGCAAAGAGAGGGCAGAAAAACTAGCAGAAAAGAGGCAAACCAGAGCTGAAGAGGGCAACACGTAGAGCACTCAGACACTACAGACCCACTCACAGACCCAGCTCAGAGACCTACGACCCACTCACACACCCAATGAGACACTACATACACCCCTCCACAAGCCCACTCCAGAGACTCATGCGCTTCTCGAGACCTACCAGACACTCTATGCACCCACTCACAGACCCACTCAGATACTCACGCACCCACTCATGTACCCACTCAGACACTCCCTACACCCCCTCTGACAGACCCACTCTGGAAGCCTCACAGCACCCACTCCTACAGGCCCATTCAGAGGAACTCATGCACTCACTCACAGACTCATGCACTCACTCACAGACCCACCCAGCACACCACTCACGCACCCAGCTGAGAGATCACGCTTAGAACACGCACGCACCCACTCACAGGCCCACTCAGAGGCTCACACACCACTCCCACAGACCCACTCAGAGACTCATGCACTCACTCACAGACCCACTCAGACTCATGCACTCACCACAGACCCACTCAGAGACTCATGTACTTACTCACAGACCCACTCAGAGACTCATGACTCACTCACAGACCCACTCACAGACCCACAACCCACTCACAGATTAACTTGGAGCCTTATGCACCCACTCCAGACACTCTCACAGCCACTCACAGACCCACTCAGACACTCATTTGAGATGTCATCAGTGATGTCACTGACCAAGTCATGAGTGATGTAATATGTGACGTCATCAGCAGTGCATTGCGGGGCGCGAGTTATAGTTACCTGAACTAACTATAACGGGGGAATTTCACGGGTTTTGTACGAGTGCAATGTCCAACTAACTATAACTGTCCCTAAAACCTATGGTTTTTCAGTGAATTTGTAAGGTTTTTTAAATGCTAATTTCTAACTATAACGTGCCTGAAACCTATGGTTTTTTCAGTGAATATATATATATATATATATTATCTACTGGCGGTCGCCAGTAGATAGTTATAGTTAGGACCTATTTTCCATAGGAAATCCGCAACATTCTATTTGAACTAACTCTTGCGTCGGTTGACGAATCTTCGCGAAATTTTCAAACTTTATGGCCCGCTCCGGTCCGCTCCTACCCTGAAAGTTTCGGGGTGATTTGTCAAGCGGGGGCCGAGAACAGAGGGGGGTCCCAAAACGTGTTTTCCCCATTCATTTTCCCATAGGAAACTTTAGCCACGGCTACAGCCCGAACTGCTGAACGGAATTACACAAAATTTGGCAAAGAGGTAGTTCTTGGTTCACAAAGAACCTTTTTGTTAAATGGTGTAAATCCGTTCAGTAGTTGCTGAGAAAATCAAAAGTAAAAACACATATATATCTGGGCGGAGCCTAACCACACATGTCATCGTGAGATCTGATTGGCTGTCAGCACTTCATCCTGGAATTGCTGGCAGCCATCTTGGGACCAATATAAATGATAGTACCCCATTGAAAAGCATTGTAGTGAATCGAATATTTTGAGGGTTACCAAAAGGAGAACTATAAAGGGTGATAACAGACTTTAGTTACATTAGAATTCATTTGTTGATGGTACCATACTAATTTCAGGAATTGTGGTGTGTTCTAAGGTGATTTTACCCTGTGAAAAACCTTCTGCTGGGATATCATGAATCATGTTTGAGAGAAAACTATTTTCACATGCTTGTCCCATACAGTTTTGGAAGGTGCTCCAGAAGCTAAAATGAGAGCATATTTTCTGTAAATTCACATTATCTTTCTCAGTCATGTGAGAATGAAGTCTGACATTCTCAGTAAAACATGTACATCCAACAATGGCAGAGACTGTCAGTTGATTCCTTTGTGTTCTACTGCAGCTTCCCAGAGTGTTCTAAAGAACAACTAGAGTGCTAACAGCCTTACTTATGACAAAAGTATGGCACACCTGAAGCCATCTTGATTGGAATAAACTGGTAACACTTAAAACATTTAATTTAAAAAGGAACAAAATGATGGGGTTCATTTTGTCATAGAAATTATGGTTAGTGCTGTAGAAAGAAAAATTAGGACATGTTTTAAGTGAGATCTCAAATATCTTCCTGTTATATTTCAACAGGAGCAGCCTGTCAGTTGATGCCTTTGTGTTCTACTGCAGCTTCCCAGAGTGTTCTAAAGAACAACTAGAGTTCTAACAGCCTTACTTATGACAAAAGTATGGCACACCTGAAGCCATCTTGATTGGAATAAACTGGTAACACTTAAAACATTTAATTTAAAAAGGAACAAAATGAGGGGGTTCATTTTGCCATAGAAATTATGGTTAGTGCTGCAAAAAGAAAATTTAGGGCATGTTTTAAGTGAGATCTCAAATCCTCTTCTATTTCATTAGAAAATTCTGACATGCAGACTGAAACAATCACTTTCAATACCAGCAGTAGACTTCCAGTTAACTCCTTGGTGAGCAGTAGCTTTACTTCAGTGATCTAATGAACAACTAGAGTGCTAATATTCTGAATTTATGGCAAATGTGTGACACATCTGAATGCCTTCTTGATAGAATCAAAGTAAAAAACTCAAAGCATTTCCTACTGAGGAGACTGTAGTAAATGAGGAAATTAGGAAACTTCATAATAAATAAGTCTCCCAAGATGGCCACCAGAGAAAAAAGAGCCCAAATGTAGCACAAATATCACCCAGAGGTAGCCCACGTATAGCCCAATGACAGAAGTGTGCAAAACGGATGTATGACGATACCACGCATGCTTTACATTGCATGCCATTAGATAGCGGTTTTAACAACGCAAGTCGTTACAACGACTTGCGTTGGAGGGCGCTGGACTTAGGAGTAGTTTAATTTACTATTCCAACTCCAGCCTACGTACAGTAGGGAAGGTGTTGGATAGTAATTTAAACTACTCCTTGTCCTATAGCGCCCTCCAGTGCAAGTCGTTGTAACGACTTTCGTTGTAAAAACCGCAATCTAATGGCATGTGATGTAATGCATGCGTTCTAAAGGTTGTTTCCCGTGCAAAACACTTTTTATTTTTTGTTTTTTTTGCAGTTTTATATAGTGCAGACTGGTCAGGTATTGGAGTGCTTTACATGAGCATTGGTTACATCACACAAGGACAAATTCATGTTGGTTGACCCCTACACTACCCAAACACCACTGCACTACCCTAAACCCTAAAACACTACCCCCAGCACGACCCCCTTCACTACCCAAACACAACTGCACTACCCTAAACTCAAAAACACTACCCCCAGCACAACCCCTACACTACCCAAACACCACTGCACTACCCTAAACCCTAAATCTACCCCCTACACTACACAAATACCACTGCACTACCCTAAACCCTAAAACACTAGAACCCAGAATGACCCCCTACAGTACACAAACACCACTGCACTACCCTAAACCCTAAAACACTACCCCCTACACTACACAAACACCATTGCACTACCCTAAACCCTAAACCCTAAAACACTACCCCCAGCATGACCCCCTACACTACACAAACACCACTGCACTCCCTAAACCTAAAACACTACCCCAGCACGACCCCCTACACTACCCAAACACCACTGCACTACCCTAAACCCTAAAACACTATCCCCAGCACGACTCCCTACACTACAAAAACACCACTGGACTACCCTAAACCCTAAAACACTACCCCCAGCACGACTCCCTACACTACCTAAACACCACTGCACTACACTAAACCCTAAATCTACCCCCAGCATGACCTCGCACACTACACAAACACCACTGCACTACCCTAAACCCTAAAACACTACCCCCAGCACGACCCCTACACTACCCAAACACCACTGCACTAACCTAAACCCTAAAACACTAACCCCAGCATGACCCCCTACACTACCCAAACACTACTGCACTACCCTATACCCTAAAACACGACCCCGTACACTACACAAACACAACTGCACTACCCTAAACCCTAAAACACTACCCACAGCATGACCCCCTACACTACACAAAGACCACTGCACTACCCTAAACCCTAAAACACTACCCCCTACACTACACAAACTCCACTGCCCTACCCTAAACCCTAAAACACAACCCCCAGCATGACCCCCTACACTACACAAACACCACTGCACTACCCTAAACCTCTCTACACTATACAAACACCACTGCATTACTCTAAACCCTAAAACACTACCCCCAGCACGACCCCCTCACAACACTAACACCACTGCACTACCCTAAACCCTAAATTGACCCCCAACACGACCCCCTACACTACCCAAACACCACTGCCATACCCTAAACCCTAAAACACTACCCCCAGCATGAACCCCTACACTACCCAAACACCACTGCACTACCCTAAACCCTAAAACACTACCCCAGCACTACCCCCTACACTACCCAAACACCACTGCACTAACATAAACCCTAAAACACTACCCCCAGCACAACCCCTACACTACCCAAACACCACTGCACTACCCTAAACCCTAAAACACTACCCCCAGCATGACTCCCTACACTACCCAAACACCACTGCACTACCCTAAACCCTAAATCTACCCCCAGCACGACCCCCTATACTACCCAAACACCACTGCACTACCCTAAACCATAAAACACTACCCCCAGCATGACCCCCTACACTACACAAACACCACTGCACTACCCTAAACCCTAAAACACTACCACCAGCATGACCCCTACACTACTTAAACACCACTGCACTACCCTAAAGCCTAAAACACTACCCCGAGCACGACCCCCTACACTACTGCACTACCCTAAACCCTAAAACACTACCCCCAGCACGACCCCCTACACTACCCAAACACCACTGCACTACCCTAAACCCTAAAACACTACCCCCAGCACGACCCCCTAGACCACCCAAACACCACTGCACTACCCTAAACCCTAGAAAAGAAACCCCCACCCCATGCCCAATCCCCCTTACCTCTCACTCCTCATGGTTCCTCTCTCCTCGTGGTTCCTGCTTCACGTTGTCTCTGAGGGGCGGTGCACGTTGTTGTGAGGAAACGGAACAGCCTCTGTTTCCTTACAACGACATGGATCGTCTACATGTTTTTTAGAACGCATGGTCATTTACCATACATACCTTTACAACAAAATTCGTTGTAAAGGCATGCGTGGTAAATGACCATGCGTTCCAAAAAAATGCGTAGTAATGACTTTGTTATGTACAACGCATGCGTGGTAATGCATGCGTTGTAATGGTATCGCAAAGTAAAAAAGTCGTTGTAACGGCTGTTTACCGATCGAAGCTGGCCCCTGTTCTTCAGTGAGACGTTTATTTGATTAATTAGGAGGAAGGAATGTGTTTTTTTTACTGAAAAGTGCATTCCCGGCTGTTGTATTGTGAAAGTGTCCGCGTGGCCTGGTTTCACTTCCGGTGAGAGAGTGGAAGAGTCTGTTTGGATCTAAAGGAGTTCTGTTGTTGGACGGGGCCGGCGCGACATGTCATCAGAAAACATAGCTAATGGAAAGCGTCCTCCCTGAAGTGTGGAGCAGTGCCATGAGAGGTCAACGAGTGTGCGTCCCGCCGCAGTATGACCGTACCGCGTGACCCATGTGCCACCTCCAGGGTACGGGAGGCAGAAGTGGCATCGCAGGTCCTCTTGAAGACCGTTGTAGCACTAATTCTATATTTTGGTACTAGGGCATTTTAACTTCGTTGTTCCTGCCAGATACAAAGAGAAGATCCTGTGTTATTCAGTGCCCTCGTTACCTTTTTTGTGGGTTGTGGTGCTTGTCACTTCGCTGCCCCGCCGGTGCACACGACTGGGCACCCCACCTCGTGTGCCATCTGCAGGGCCTCTGCCCTCGGATCACTGGTTTCGGTTTCTGGAGTGGCAACATAAACAGTTGCTCCCAAAGGACTAGCCTGAACACTTAGGTGAATATCCCCTGCACCAGCATTCCACGGAAATTCTTTCCTAGCTCTCCCACGTCAACGAGGACGTCATAATAGCACGGCTCCGCTCGCGACACCGTATGACGTCATCGGAGCCATAAGAGAACCTCGTCGGCGTGCTGACGTCAGTTCCACCCATTTTTTCCGTGCCACCGAGGCAAACAGGGGATTGAGACATTTTCACATGTATACATAGTATAATAAATATATATATATTCACTGAAAAAACCATAGGTTTCAGGCACGTTATAGTTAGAAATTAGCATTTAAAAAACCTTAGAAATTCACTGAAAAAACCATAGGTTTCAGGCACCTTATAGTTAGAAATGAGCATTTAAAAAAGCTTAGAAATTCACTGAAAAAACCATAGGTTTCAGGGGCGTTATAGTTAGTTGGACATTTCACTCGTACAAAACCATAGAAATTCCCCCGTTATAGTTAGTTCAGCTAACTATAACTCGTGCACCCGCAATGCACTGCTGATGACGTCACATATTACATCACTCATGACATGGTCAGTGACATCACTCATGACATCACTGATGACATCTCAAATCACATCACTGATGACATCACTGATGACATCATCCAGTGAATGTGTGTTTTTCTGAAAATTAAATATGTTTTATATATGTATATCTCAAGGTCGATGGAAGAATAAATGGGTATATAAGTGTCTAAATGGATGATTTTGTTTTGTAAAATTGATTGTATAACTGACTAAGTGTATCTTAGTGAATACATGGGTTAGTGAGTAATGTTTAAATATGAAAATATCTGTATCAGTCTCTCACTTTGTGTATAAGTGGCTGCATGGGTTGGTGAGTAGCTACATGAGTGTCTATATGGGTTATTAGTTGGTTTTTTGAGTATCAGTATGAGTGTCTGAGTGTCTGTATGGTTCGGTGGGGGTATTACTTAGTGCATAGATGCATGAATGAGTGACTCACTGTTTGTATGTGTTGAAGACAGCATGTGTGCAGGACTGTATAGGTGGATGAGTATGTGTATGGGTGTGTTAGTGAGTGAATGACTGTCTCAATAGTGTCTTTATGAGTAACTACATATGTTTTAAACTAGTATATGTGAGTATTGGTGTATATAAGTGAGTATATGTGAGAGTGAGAGATTGGAAGAGTTCCTGTACAAATAAGTAGGTGTTTCTATAAGTGATTGTTTAGGAGAGAAAGTATGTGTAAGTTTCTGTAGAAGTAAGTGTGGTAGTGTGTGTATAACTGTATATGCAAGTAAATGGATGTTTGATACTTTGTTTGCATGTGTGACTATGTGTGTCAGTAACTCTATGGATGAGTGGCGGTGTGTAACAGGATGTATAGGTGTATGAGTACATACGATGAGTGAGTACATGTATGAGTGACTGTATAGGGACTGTTGGTGAATGAGTGGATGCGTGTGTAGATCTTGGAATTACTGAATAGGTGTGTTGTAACTGGTATTGGTATGTCCATTGTTTTGAAAATGTTAGTTTGTATTTTTGAGTGTGTGTATCAAAGGTTATATTAGGGTGAGAGGAGGTCTGCCACTCTATCACAAGGATGATGTCATCAGTGATGTCATCAGTGATGTCATTTGAGATGTCATCAGTGATGTCATGAGTGATGTCACTGACCATGTCATGAGTGATGTAATATGTGACGTCATCAGCAGTGCATTGCGGCCGCATGAGTTATAGTTAGCTGAACTAACTATAACGGGGGAATTTCTATGGTTTTGTATGAGTGAAATGTCCAACTAACTATAACGCCCCTGAAACCTATGGTTTTTTCAGTGAATTTCTAAGGTTTTTTAAATGCTCATTTCTAACTATAACGTGCCTGAAACCTATGGTTTTTTCAGTGAATATATATATATATATATATATATATATATATATATATATATATATATATATATATATACTACTGTTGTACTGCTGGTCGTCTGTAGTTATAGTAGGTCTCCTTTTCCATTGACGGAGCGTTTATTGGTTTGCTAATAACTTTAGCGCTGTCTGATGAATGTTCAAAAAACTTTTTTTTTAAAGTTCATCCACCTCAGATCTTTCCTTGAAAGTTTCGAGGTGATCAAGCGGGGGCCTAGAAAAAAGGGGGGGGTCCCAAAATGTTAAATCCTCAGACAAGGCTATACCAAAAACTGCTGAACAGAATTACACCAAAGTCGGCAGGAAGGTAGATCTTGGTCGGCAGATTATGCTTTTTGTGATTTGGTACAAATCCGTTAAGGAGTTTTTGAGATATTAAGGTTAAAAAATAAATGTATATTTTGCAGTTCGGCTCGCGAGAGTCCAGCAGGAGTCCCACAAGAGTGAGGAATAAATGATAGAGCCCTGTAATTGGTCAAGGGACCCGTTTTTCCGTGACCCTTCACACTCTTGTGGCAGTGAGAGACTCCTACGAGTCTTGTGAGAGTGAGCGCTCTAATTGGCTGGCTGTTGGAATGTTAGAAATTAAATGGCTGCCATTACTGTGAACAATTGGAGGTGTAGTGGAAATTAAGTAAAAACGCTATATAACGGGGCAGCAGAAAAGCATACTGTCCCCATAGATTTAGAGAAGAGGTGTCTAAGAGATAACTACTGTGAAGCGGTTCTGTTGATGATGTCATCAGTGATGTCATTTGAGATGTCATCAGTGATGTCACTGACCATGCCATGAGTGATATAATATGTGAGGTCATAAGCAGTGCATTGTGGGGGCGTACTGCTGAATTTCACTGGTTTTGTACGAGTGAAATCTGAGACTAACTATAACGTCCCTTTGTTTTTTTTCAGTGAATTTCTATGTTTTAAAAAATTCTATTTCCTAACTATAACGTCCCTGTAACCTTTGTTTTTTTCTGTGAATTTCTATGTTTACATTTTATTTCCTAACTGTAACCTGTAACCTTTCATAGTGAGTGTGTGAGTTAGTGTATGAGTGTCTCAGTGGGTGTGTGAGGGAGTGCATGAGTGTCTTAATGAGTGTGTGAGTGGGTGTGAGAGTGTATGTATGGGTCTGGGAGTGACTGCATAAGTGTCTCACTGGTTGTGTGAGTGGGTGCATGAGTGTCTGAGTGGGTCTGTGAGTGGGTGCACAAGTGTCTGAGTGGGTGCATGAGTGTCTAAGTGAGTGTCTCAGTGGGTTTGTGAGTAGGTGTGAGAGTGTCTGAGCAGGTTTGTGAGTGTCTCCATGAGTGTGCAGTCAGTCTGTGAGTGAGGGCATGAGTATCTGAGTGGGTCTGTGAGTGGGTGTGTGAGTCTCTGACTTGGCCTGTGAGTGGCTGTGTGAGTGACTGTGTAAGTGGCTGTATGGGTCTGTGAGTGGGTACATGAGTGTGTGAGTGGGTCTGTGAGTGGCTGTATGTGTCTGAGTGGGTTTGTGAGTTGGTGCATGAGTGTCTGAATGGGTCTGTGTGTAGCTGTGTGAGTGGCTGTAGGGGTCTTTGAGTGGGCACATGAGTGTCTGATTGAGTGTCTCAGTGCATCTGTGAGTGGGTGTGAGTGTCTGAGTATGTACTCAGTGGATGGGTGAGTGCCTGAGTATGTGAGTGGGTGTCTAAGTGTCTGTGTGGGTGTGTCAGTAGCTATGTTGGTGACTCTGCCACAAAGGAACTGCACCTGCCCTTTTATCCAACAAGAGTCCACAGTTTTGCACAAACTATCTACCCAAGTGGAGTTCTTTCTACTGGTTAATTACAAAGTGCTATCTCCTTGGGTAAATGTCCAGTATGTATTCTACACTACAGCTGCATAATGGAGCACGAGGAAATGTCACCAGTGACATTGTGTGCGCTTTGGCAATGTGATTATTCCTGGTACGTCTTTATCCAGAAATATGTGACAACATGAATACTCCTATAGAGAAGACAATGAGACTACAAAGAGGTAAATCTCTACCAAACTAGGGTCCTTCCTCTTAACTATAGGAAGTAAGTGCTTATTTGTTTTCTGGAGATGTCCTCATATTCCTCAGCATCAAGAATTCACCAAAATCGGTGGGAAACATGCTAGTGGGCCGCTCGTTAAGCTGTCCATCATCTTGGCAAAAGGCAGGAAGACCTTTGGTTACTACTAAGGTGAGCGGGGCCAAATGGGGAAGCATCCAAAGTGATTTGCACATTTGCATACTCCTAGCAATTTAAAGGGAGAACCATGAACTCTGCTCTCATCAGGACAGGACAACAAAGAACCCACTTGTCACAGTCACATACAGATTGAGCTCTAATAGATCAATGATGCAGTCACCTCCGCGAAGGATTTCAGATCGTTTTTCAATATGGAATTGCAGAGAAAACACACTTGCTTTGCCTTCGCCAAGCCCAGGAGTTAGGATCATTTGTCCTTTACAGAAGTGGAGCTTCAACGGGGGCACTTGCTATGTTTATAAGTGTCTCCTGTTGAAGTTTAATTTCTGTAAAATGAGCATCAGGGCAAGAACGGCCCCAGAGTCCTCATCTCCTGGGGCCCGGCCATGACTTAATGGGTGAGGGTGGCTATGCAACAACCCCCTCACACAGCTGATTTCAGCCCCAGGGAGCCCATCCCCGTGGCCCGGCTGAATCTTAATGGGGTAGGGGTCCGCGCAGCTCTCTTCCCCGGGCCGATTTCAGCCCCGGGGACCCCATCCCCTGGGGCCCCACCTTGTCTCCCTGGGTACCATGGAGCCCATCCAGGGCACCCACTGAGCTATGGACTGCAGGGGGAGCCTCAAGGCCCCCACGGTCCCAGCCGCCTTCCCGCCTCCTGCAGGAGCCGGTATTGCTGTCGCACACAGGGAGCTGCTGGAAATGCAACTCCCTGCATGTGAGAGCAAACTTTTCATCTCTTTCTCTACCCGCATATCTGCAGGCAGGGAAAGAGATAAAACTCTGCTTCCAGCAAGTGGGCGCGGTTTGACAGCTCCCGCTTGCTGGTAGCGGAGTGTTTGCTTTTGTTTGGTGGGAGCTGTCAAAGCTCACGCATAGCAAAAGCCAACAGCTATGTCCCAGGGGTGGGCACCCCGGGGCATAGCAGGAGTTGACCCTGGGGGGTGGTGGTCCCCAGGGCCATAATTGGCTCCAGGAGGGGGGCTGCATGCCCCCCTCCTTTTTTGCGCATGGGCCGGCCCCGGGGAGGTGGAGGTCCCCGGGGTTGTATATGGCCTGGAACGGAAGCCGCACAGCTCCCCTCCTTTGTTTTTAAAAAGTATTTGGCCCTGGGCCGGTGGTGGTCCCCAGGGGTCCACACGGACCCCCTCTTTAATGGTTTTTGTAGCCCCGGGGAGGTGGTGGTCCCTGGGGCTCAGAGGGGTCTGCAAGGCCACCTAATAATTTTTTCATATATAGTCCAGGGAGGTGGTGGTCCCTGGGGCCCGGGGGGGCCACACGGCCCACGCCTAACAGTACCAAGAGGTTGTGGTCCCTAGGGCATAAATACACCCTATAAGGGGGCTCATGAGCCCCCCTCCTTATTCATTAAAGCATGCATGCCCCCGGGATCTGGCCCACCCGGAGGCAATATTAAAAGCAAGCACAAGAGACAGCGCTTGCTATTTTTTTACTTTTTAATTCATAGTGATATTCGCGAATGTTCACAAATTCTGCTGTGAATTTGAAAAAACAAATGCTTTTTGCCCTGCCTGGGTCTCTTTGGGACCCCAGGACCGAGGTTACAGGGTTAAGGAATTCGTACCCTGCCCCCTTTCCTTTTTTTTTTGCATTTTGTTTTTGGACTCGGCTGAACCCGAAGTCCCAAGATGACTGCCAACGCTTCCTGGTTGAAGTGTTGGCAGTCAATCAGGGCTCTGCAGATCTCTGCATGAGCTTGTCATTATTGGCGAAGGCTTCGCTGTCGTATGTTCTGGCTTCAATATTCCCCACCCACACCATTCAAGAGCTTTCTCTTGTCTCTGGTGCAAGGTGTCAGGGAACAATAGGAGTCTGTGACTTTCACATTGAAGTTCCCCTTTCACCTTCACAACAATCAGTGCCTTCGCTTGGTCCTCACTTTGTCTCTTGCTATCCAGAAGATAGTGTTGGTCCTCCTTTACCCGCCTATGTTGTAATACTCTGCCTGAGGTGATCATGTCATTTTTCCACTTATTTGGCATTCTGCCAAATGTCTAGATTCAAATCAATGATCCAGTGTGCAATAAAGAGTGCAGGTTTCTGCCATGCTACCTCAGCATGGAGTCCTAGCACTCTAATCTGATTCTAGCCTATAAACAAATTCAATAATTTTAATCTGCTAGGGTGTTTTTCCTTGATAATCCAATGCATTTGTTTGTGATGGAGATTTTGGGGACTTCCCTCCCCTGCTGTGTGACATTTTGTTCTATTTTGCTTTTTTAAAGTGCTAGCCTTTCCCTCCAGCAGATGTGTGCTTGTTTCACATCAGCCTCATGTACACTAGAGTATGTTTCTCTGAGGGATCCAGCATCCTCTTTGGTCCCTGCACATGTCCCTTCTAAAGGCGCTGTAGTACCAAAAGCAGACACAGGCCTGATTTATTAGACCACCCATGTAATGTAATGTAAGATGGATTTGTAGAGTGCAAGAATACTAATTGAATAGCCAGGTCTTCAGCTTATTTTGGAATTCAGGAAGTGAGGAGTAGGCCTGGGCGGAGTACGCAGAGTGCGGAACTCTGGGTAGTGATAAAAAAACTCCACGGAGTTCCGCAAGTGGTGGAGTGCAGGGCAAACTGCCATTCGCGCTGATCTTCCTGCCACTCAAGTAGAAATTCTACCGGAGTGGCAGCTCGCGCTCGCCAACTTACCATTGGCGAACGCGAGCAAGGAGTGCAGAAAACTCAGCAAACTCCGCAAACAGAGCGGAGTTCACCGCCCAGGCCTAGTGAGGAGGAAGCCCTGATGTGTTGGGGGATGTCGTTCCAGGATTTGGCAGCTTGGTAAGAGAATGATTGACCTCCCATTCTGCTTGCGAGTGAGAGATGCTGGGCAAAGTTGTCTGGTGAATTGGTGGAACTGAAACCTGTGATTGAGGCATGCAGGTCCTGTGTTGTGTAGTGACTTGAATGCGTGTGTGAAAAGTTTGAACTGGCAGCACTTATGGATGGCGAGCAAGTGAAGTTCTCTGAGGAGTGGTGTGATGTGGGTTCAGCGTGGGAGATTAAGGACGAGTCTGGCAGCAGTGTTTTGGATGGTTTGAAGATTGTAGAGGAAATGGTTTGGGATGCCGGAGTAGAGTGCGTTGCCATAGTCTAACCTGCTTGTGATTAGGGTCTGCATGATGGTACGTTTGGTGGCAGTTGGGGGAGACTTGAAGATTTTGCGTAACACAAGGAAGCATGAGGAGGTGGTGGCATTGACCTGGGACTTCATAGTGATATTGGTGTCTGGAATGAGGCCTAGGTTTCTAGCGTGGTTGGTTGGGGTGGGTGTGGGTCCAAGATTGCTGGGCCACCAGGCTGCGCACTTTCCACATGTAGAAACCTAGTTTTTGTGAGGGATACTTCTTGACCTACTTTCCATCATGTGCACAATTAATATGAAACAAATGGGTGCTGGGGATTTGCAAACATTGTCAAACTGTAGAAAAAACAAAGGCCAACTTTCATCCACCTAACAAACAATCAGGTGTCAGCACAGCAATCAAAAGTCACCCTGCATAAAATCTGTTATGCATTAAAGAGCAATGCCTCAGAAGTGGTCCCAGAAGGGTAAATAAACCAAGAAGACCGTTGCTGATACTCAGTGTCAGCTTTAGGGCAGTGTTATCAGTGCCGCCATACCCGGTGCCAAGCCTGAGAGGGCACCCCTTGAATTACAGGCTGAGGTAACATAAGACCAGCCTGCAGAGAACTTTGCGTGCCTGGCATTTTTCAGGGAATAATAACACCGGCATGATAACTCTGGTGGCTAATGCACTTGATGGAGAGCTCTGTATTTTGTCTAGTCACAGTTTTGACTTATGATAAAGTTGCATTGAAGGTCCGACTGCTTAATAGAAGTGGAACATGCAGATCACAGATTCGTATTTTATGTAGCTAGCTCAGTGGGCTACTGATTTTATCACAGAGTTGCTTTTGTTACATGGACTTAAAATCCTTTTAATATAGCACATTGAGCTATGAACTGAAATCAAAGTGCTGCATGCAAATTGCAAGACATAGCTTTAAAACCTTATTGTTTTTTCCCCTCAGTCTTTTGTTATTCTAAGGTAGCTAAAAGGGTTCCTTCACATAGTACACAATTTTATTAGTTTGACACATTCAATCATGATACGTATCAAACCCTGAGTTTATAGGGCGGATTTACTAATACTTTTTACCTGGTTTACACCACAAAAGTGAAGCAAACCTGGTGCAAAGTGTTTTTTTGGAGTTAACTTTCCGGAGCAAATCCTGAATTGTTTGGGAAAGTAGCCCTAATGTAACACGAAATGGTACTTTGTTCTTCTTTGCGTCAAGGAAGTGTTACATTAGTGGTACATCGACGTTCCCTTTGGTAGAAAAGAATTTGCATCAAAAAAGAATGCCTCATTGAGGCGTAAAGATGGATAAACAATGTATCTTCTCCAAACCTTTCCAACTTTGCATGTGTTGCCCTAGGGCCTACACTAGGGCGGTGTGACTGGTGCAACCACTCCTGGCGCTGACCTAAGGGGGGGAGCCGTGTTTAGAGGTAACACAGGTTTAAAAAGCACCTGCTGTAGGGTTCCATGTGTATCTACCAGTTTTCAGGACACAATAAAAATATCAAGCTATCTCTGGTGATTAATGTTCCTGCTGGAGAAAGATCTTTTGTCTAGTGGCAGTTTCCACTAATGAGAAAGTAGCGCAGAGGGTAATATGCTTGCTGCAAAGAGCTGTATTTTTGGTGGATCGCTCAGTAGGTTGCTGCTTTTGTCACAGAGTTCCTTTTGTTACTTGCAGTTCAAAAGTTACAATCCTAATATAGCACAGTGTGCTATGAACTGTCATCAAAGAGCTGCATGCAAATTGCATGGTATAGGTTAGAACGTTCTGTTTTTCCCCCAGTCTTTCATTATCTTAGTATTGCTAAAAAAGGGCTAATTAGTTAGAAATACATTCTTCTTAGTAAACCCAACCACTGTGGTACGTTTTAAATCCTGAGTTTGTGGTTCTCCATACCAAATACTCTTAAAATATACAGCCTACTTATATAACATTTCCTATAGACTGATTTACACACGTATGACTCATTGGCTCTGTATAATGTGTGCGTGCGATGTAAAGTGCTCTGGCACCCTACACTGCTATGAGTAGCGCTGTAAAACAAATAAAATGCATGTGAGAAGAGTGGCACTGGTTGAACGTGGTAGTGAGGTAATTCGTGGAGAAGGTGGTTTTTGGAAAGGGGTGCCAACAAAGGCTGTCATACTGTGCACCACCAGTGCTAAAGCCGGCCCTGTGCTGCACTGTACAGCCCACATACAAAGTGGGAAAGTGTTAAACACTGTCAGAGCATAGAATTTTGTGTTGGAAGTATTCCTTTATAAAACCTATGCTTGACATCACGCACAAACCCTTGGACTATGGTGCTAGGGGGTGTGCATTGGAGCAAGACAGTCTCAGGTATGCCAGCACTAGAGGAGAAAGCAACAGCAGCGCATATGGGTAGATATTGTGCTGTTGTGCTCTTTCCTTTTCACACAATGTAGCGCAGCAAATTTTGCAACACATTCTGTAATGGTAGACGTAATCAAGACGCCGATGCAGGTCCAAAACAGTACAGGGCACAGATCTACTCATTAAAAGGGCTTCTCTCCATATTACCAAACTGAACAAACAGAATCTTGAACATTTTACTATATTCCATACAAAACACATGCCCCAGAAAAACGTCAGCATTGGCAAGAAAAGGCTAGAATACAGACCTGCATGGAACATACAAAATATTCTATTATTTAACAGACCCCAACGAAAAACACAAACAAATAAACAGACATCTCTCTGCCAGAACGTTTTGTGTACTGTAACCATAGACATATCTGCCAGCTTTGTATAAAGGACCTCTCGCTTTCAATCTATGCCCATCAACCCCATCACATAACTCACTACCTCCCTGTATCTCGTTTGAGAAGCACACAGAAATTCCATACCCATATATATCACCTACCATACCACCACACATCACCACATCTATCAGTGTCATCAGGAAGCACATTAACACATCTACATTTCATCACTCTCCTTAAATTTCGGCATCACATACCTTCAGATACTACAGTATGGGCTTTTGCTGCTTTTGCACATCAAACTTGAATTGCCCTTTGACTCTTTGCTTGGGCACTTTGTACAGCCATTTATAGCACATCTTTGCAAATATGTTCAAAATGTGTATGCAGTTCTGCTCCATATGCTCATGATCCACAGTTCACCACATATCAACATCACCTATATACCATCCTTTACTCCACAACTGAATATATTCAATTGGCCATTACAGAGATCGTCAACACTAAAGCCAAATATTTTACACCATACTTCTGTTTATATGTGCATCCTTTGAGAATAGATATGGAAACAAGAACTGTGAGGGAACCTCCCCACCACACCATCAGTAGTCTTTCCAGTTTCAAGTTTATTTCGTTTGATTTCTGCCAATGTAGGCAATACAAATATAGTACGTATACAAACAAAAATCCATCTTAGAAATACCACAATTTTTCATCATTTTCTCAAATACTATAGGAAAGTTCCTAGTTTGAAACATAATTGACTATCCACGGTATTCCACCTTGATATTGACACCTGAATATCGTGCTGCCAGGAAATTGTGGACAAAATATCGAAGACCAAAATATCATCTATGTAATTATTTGAATAGGTAATTATAGGTGTACTTTACTTACTCCAAATATAAGTAAAATGAAGATCAAGGTACATAGATGTGAAGTTAAGAATAGTTAATCTATACTTACCTATACACACTTACCTCCCTGCAGGGGCGGCTACTCCACTATGGCAGAGGAGCGTCCTCCCCAGCCGCGCCCGTGCAGGTAAGAGCGGTGGGGCAGGGTGGGGGGGGTTTTGGCAAACGACGAGGAGGGAAAAATAATTATTTATTTAATTTTCCCTTGTCGTCGTCTGTCGAATCCCCACCAACCTGGCCCACTGCCCCAACGCTCTTAGCTGCAAGGGCCGCGGCTGGTCGCCCCACTGCTGAAACGCTGCAGGCAGAAGAAAAATAAAATGACAACAAAACTATTATATTGTCAATTTATTTTTGACTTCGAATCCGTGAGTCTAGGGCAGGCCATGTTGCGTCAGCAGCAGAGGGAGTGGTGGTTTGCACTGAAAGTGCGCATGTCAGTCTGGCCGGCTGCCCACTGCCGGCCAAACCGACATGTGCACTTGGATATCTCCAGGCTGTTCCCTTGGAGATATCCCCAGTGCTCAGGGAAGAGGCTCCCACTCCCTGCTGGAGTGTGAGACCGGCCTGCTCCACCCAATCCCAGCGCTGCCCTCATGCTGGGAGTAATAGCATAAGAGCAAGGTTGGGTTTACGTGGGGAGTCTGGGAGCCTGTACTCCTGGGTATTGGATGGCCGGGAGCAGAGGAGCAGTACGATGTGGGAGCAGAAGATTGCGGTGGCTGGCCGCGAAAGGGTATGTGTATTTTTTTTTTCATTATTATTTTTTTCTCAGCTCTGCCCTCCCAGGTTGAATTGGCAGCAGCTGCCTCTGTCTCCTCGATATTTTGCTGAAAATATTACCGTAATAAGTTGTTTTTGTAGTCTATATTTTGACAACCAATATCCTCATATTTCATTATAAGTATTATAAGCTCACAGACTGTACTGATTTTCTAAAAATTGGTAAAAGTATGATTCTTGGATGATCCTGCAGGGCTTTACAAAGTAGCAAGATGGGTTCCTGTGTCACACTTTAAACAGACCACTCAGGAAAGGGGGAGGGGTGTAGCGATAATTTATCACAATTCATTGAAGGCGGGCTTTTGCGCAGCTTCAAACTCAGCCTGTGAGGCACTCTCCTTTAGCTTCAGTCTATCCCATCACCACACATTTAAGGGCATTCTACTATATAGACCTCCGGGGCCCAGGAGCACCTCCTTAGCCTCTATTGGCAATTTGCTGGAAGAGGGGCTCTGTACTGACTCCTTTACCATCAGGGGAGATTTTAACTATCACTTGGAAGCACTCATGGAACATGATACAGTGGCTCTTTTAGACATGATGAAGAGTGGGGACCTTAGTCAACAGGTGACAGGCCCCACCCACATAGCAGGGGACACTCTAGGTGGCATTTTTTCAAACCATCCACAACTCACCTGTACGGGTTTGTTGCCTCTCACATGGACTGATCATGCAGCTGTACTATTTGAACTGACCCTTCCCATTCACTGTGTTGTCAGGGGGGGCACCAAGAGTCAGATTGAAAGCAGGGCATGGAACAAAATTGAGGGCACTGATTTAGAAGATGCGCTTACAGTAACTGCTGGTCAGTTACCCACATGAATAGATGAGGCGACCACCTTTTACACTAATTGGGTGGAAACAGCATGTAATAAATTAGCCCAAGTAAAAGTTCGGTTTCCCAAAAGATCTCACCCAACGGCTCCCTGGTATACGGAGGAACTGAGGAAACAGAAACTCACCTGCCAATCCCTGGAGCGGAATTGGAGGAAAAAATACGAGGAATCAGATAAAAAGATCTATAAACAAAGTCTTGCTTCCTACAAGCTACTATTATTTAATGCTAAGAAAACTTTCTTCGCAAATCAAATCAGCTTAGCAAAAAACTCTGCTAAAGAACTTTTTTAAACTGTATCAAGTTTGGCCTCCCCCCGTGCAGCAAAAATTCAGTCAAGTCAGGAACTATGCGAGGACATCGCTAAGTTCTTCCTGAATAAGGTGGAGGTCTTTTTTTCGGCTTTTAATCTCCCAAGTTCCGCAGAGACTGCAGTTTTATTGGAGAGAAGGAGGCCAGCCATGGACCCTTCCCCTGTCTTTGACAAATTTGCTGCACTGTCTTTTACTGATACCGAGAGGCTCCTCATGTCAACAAGATCAGGCTCCCCCTTTGATCCCTGTCCTGTCTTGGTGATCAAACGCGCCCCGGCACCCGTCGCCCTTGCACTCACCTCCCTTTTCAATGCAATTTTTGAAGCAGGGCACTTCCCTAAACTGTGGAAGGTCGCTTCAATACTACCTTTGCTAAAGAAGCCTAGTCTTGATCCCAAGGACCCCAACAATTTCCGACCAATTTCTCGCCTCCTGCTACCAGCAAAAATGATCGAGAAGACAATGAATTGGCAACTCAGTGCCTTTCTACGCGAAAACCAAGTGTTAGACCCTACTCAATACGGGTTCAGAGAAGGTCACAGTGCTGAGTCTGCCCTTATAAAATCTACTGAAGAGATCAGGGAAGTCCTGGATAAGGGAGGTAGGGCTGTCCTGGTTCTGCTGGACCTGTCGGCGGCCTTTGATACGGTCCATCATGATTTATTGATGGACCGTCTGCTGGCATGCGGGGTTCAGGGTAAAGCGTGGAAGCTACTAAAATCCTTCTTATCTGGTAGATCACAAATTGTGGCGCTGGACGAATTTCACTCTAAACCTTTTACCTTGCCTTGTGGAGTGCCACAGGGGTCTTCGCTTAGCCCCTTACTTTTTAATGTGTACATTTCATCCCTAGCCTCACTAATCAGCTCCTTTGGATTTAACCTGACCTCCTACGCTGATGACACGCAAATTGTTGTGGTTCTGCGGCCTGGACAGGGAGTTGGAATAGACAATCAGTTCCACAACTGTATGGAAGCTGTTGGGAGGTGGATGTCACAAAACTGCCTAAAATTAAATTCAGGCAAGACGGAAGTCATCCTTTTCGGAAATGATGCCAATTTTTGGACCCCCAACTGGTGGCCAGTAGCAATGGGCACTCTTCCGACACCCTCGAGGAAAGTAAAAAACTTAGGAGTTATGGTTGATGACAAGCTTAACTTTGGCGGCCAGATTAATGCAGTGTCATCAGCCACCTCCTATGTGCTTAGAATGATTAAGAAAATTCTTCCCTTTTTGCCGGTTGACAGTCAGCGGACAGTGGTCACAGCGCTTATTCTGTCCAGGCTTGATTATTGCAACAGCCTTTATCTTGGCCTGCAGGAACGCTTCATGAACAAACTCCAATTGTTGCAAAATGCGGCAGCGAGATTGCTTTCTGGCACACCTAAATTTGCTTCTATCTCCAAGGAAATGAAAAAACTTCACTGGTTGCCTGTTAGGAAACGGGTGTGCTTTAAAGCCCTTTGCACCGTTTACAAGGCTCTCCAAGGCACAGGCCCGGATTATCTGAAACAGCATCTGCAGTGGTACTTGCCTAAAGGAACCCTGCGTTCCTTGGGAGCCAAGTTGGTGGTAGTACCACCCACAAAAAAAGCCTTGTGGGGTGGAAAAAGTTTTATTGTGCACGCTGCAAAAGCCTGGAATGACCTTCCTTTTTACCTGAGAAACACCACGGACCTCCTGACATTTAGGAAGGGATTAAAAACCTGGCTTTTTAACCTGTAATTGTTGTCTACCACTTATTTACCCTGGGGATAGTAGCTAGCGCCAGGACACCTTTGGGTAACCGTTGCGCTTTACAAGTTCCTATAACATAACATAACAAGATAAGAGTTTGTGGTGCAGAGTTTCATAGGGGCATTTTGTTTTTTGATTCAGCGTTTTCAACCAGCTATCCCTTACTTCCAAAATCGATAGCTAGCCTAGCCATATCTTTATCATGAATCTCCTGATTTAACTGGACTGAATATAAATCTGATAGGTTGGGATCCCTGCTTTTGCATGATTAGTGAAGTTCACATCATATCTCCGATCTGATCTCAGTGAAAATAATCAGTGAGGACCAGAATCAAAATGGTGTTTGCAGAAAGTGCAAAAATACCTAACAGTATCACAAGCAAACATGGACAACATGGATTCTACCACTGTTCTTACATACTGTACTACTCATACCAAATAGTTTTTATTACCCTGTGCAAGATGACTAATTGAGAAATTGAAATTGTTTCTTTTTCAAATGCACTTCCTTTCACATAACGTTCTATCTAAATCAATAGTGCCTTTGTTACTATTTTGCCTATCATGACCTTTGTAGAGTTGTAGCACACCCATAGCATTCAGCTGTACCCAAAAGGCAACAGACAGCTATTAAGTACCTTGGGCTTCATTTATGAAAAGTGTCGCCTTGCTGCGGTAAAACAGCGATGCAACACTTTTCACTGCGCCCTCCTTGCGACACCATTGATGCGGCGTATTTACTGTACGGCGCTCCATGTCACAAGGAATGACAGATGCGTCAGGAATCCTGATGTATCTGTTGGCGCAAAACTCATGCATTGCTGGAGTTGTGTCATAAGCATGATGCAACTCCAGCAATGCATGGGAGAGGCCTGTACACATTGCACTGCGTCACCCTTACACCTGCTATGAGGCAGGCGTAAGGTTTTGATGCAGTGCCGTCCACAACGTGGTGCCATGAAATCCAATAGATTTCACGGCACCACTACTACGAGGCTATCTTGCGGGGGAACACCCACCCTGCATACATTATACCTGACGCAGGTATAATGTGGCGCAGGGGTTTACAAAGTGACGCATCTGCCTAGATGAACTAAATATATTTATGAATCTCTAGTGTGCTACAGTGAAAGCATTTCAGTAATACATTTGAATACTTCACTTCTCCTTAATAAAGTTACGCACACAGAGTATATGGTGCAAAAATGCATGGAAATATTGCGCTTCTGTGACGTGTAAGGGTGAAGCTAAAACTGTGCTGCTCCAATCCCCCTCTGATGTGAATCTAGCAATCACAATCAAGATATCGATCTTATCAGATGTACCAATCAAAACCTCATGGGTTTCATAAATTTTCATCTGGATTCCTCCAGATGTTTCATTTCATCATAGTATCTACACTGACTCTCCTCTAATTCTTCATCCACTCGCTTTCTTTTCATTCCCCTCTTTGCTTATATACTCTTATATCTCTTAAAGACTGCAACCAGGAATATTGCACAAAAGAGCAATTATCACAAGGGGCCTCAAGATGGATCCCACTAATCCACTTCCTAGATCTCCAAACCATCTACCTACTCCATTTCCAGTGGCTTCCCAAGCACCTGTTGCCTCTAACTCATTCAAATCTCCCTTCAGATCAGTAATGTTTTTGATAAACTTCTTCAAATCTTTATTTTTGTCAGGGAAGTATGTACATCATTGTTGGACCTTTAACATCCAACAGACTCCACCCTCTTTCACGAGGAGGATGTCTATAGCAAGGTGATTCTACAAAACCGTGGACCTTACAGCAACCATTTCAGTATATACAACTAATAAATCTCCTGCTGTACTGGTGGACAGTTTATCCACTATGGTGGACAACTTTCTAGTCTTGATATCATTCACAATCACACCTACAGATGGAATCATTGAACCAAAAATATCTCTCACTATTTCTCCACCACGAGCTTCTAGCTTGGGCCTAGACTGCTCCTCCCACACAGGATCGTCAAAATGTTCAACATGATAAATTTTCTGAAAAACTATATCTAAATAACATGTACCATACCATTCTTTCGGCATCCTGAAATATGTGTATTCTCCACAAAAATAATAAACTCCATCAATAACAGGATCTTGACATGCTAATAATAATTCACAATTTCCTCTATCCTCAAAAGTGTGGTAACATTCACTATTTCTCATAAATTTAGTGTTAACTGTAGACTTATCTCTACATATGCGTAATTTTCCTTTATGTTTCTAATTCAAACCCAATGCTGCTTGATTCCCTGCCACTTGGTGCTCAATTTCTTCTCTAGCCCACTGATGTCCGATCTTAACTGTATACGACTAAGATTCCATTTCTCTCCTTTTGTCTTCAACTAAATTTAGGAAGTTCTTCTCAACATTTGCTAGAATACAAGTCAAGTTGTTTCGATGAGCATAGACAGTGACTAGTGTCATGGTCGGTTTAAAGAACCTTTTATTTCTCTCTACATCTTTAGCCCCGGGGTGACGATTTAAATGCTTAAGTATGGCAACTTTTTAAAAAACAAATCATAATTTGAAAAGTAATAGTAAAATTGACCCTGGCCATACAAAAGACACATTAATAGGCTATAAGTAACACCATAAGTTAGGGGAATATGATGGTACATAATACCCCAAGCAGCTGATGCAGGTAATTGCATGCAGGCATAGCAATCCCCGGCATCCATAGTGGTAATGTACTCATAAAGTAACTTATACAAAACATTTGAAGAAAGATCTCCTCTAGATGAATCTACATGTGATTCCCTCTCATCCAGTAAATGCAGACCACTATCAGTAGATCTCAGGGTAATAGGGATAGCTCTGGATCTAATCTCAGTTGAACTCAAGGACATGGGTGAGTATAACCCTACAAGCAACAAAATCAATACTAAAATTACAGCAATTAACACACCTGCTAACATGTACCTGCATCTACTACTATTATTGGTTTCCATAACTTTTCTAGAATGAGACCATTGGGTGGAAAATAGCAGCAGAAGAGACTTCTCTGTTGATTTCCACCTGTGCAACTGCCAAAACAAAGTTCAAATGATGTGCACTGAAACTATATACAAAGTTTTTGTGAGTCTTCTTTAGCCCTACTCCATGTTCTTCTAAATGACACCCTTTCACTCCTTCATGAGACTCGGGCCTAGGTAATCTTCTTTATTCTTTTAACAAAGTCTATTTAAATTGTCTCTATTCAAAAACACATTTCAAAATTCAATCTAGAAATCAAGCTAATGATAATTTGTGTAAATCTGTTAAATATCAAGGTAAAGTCAAAACATAGTTCAGACACGATAATATATTCACTGAGGTTTAGTTGGAATTGCACTTTTGTCTACCAGGTCCCAAATCTCTCTGTCGCTCTCTCTCTGTCATCTGCTGCATTCAGGTGAAGAGTACCTTTGACAGGGTACTCTAGCTCTTTTTGATCTCCTGAGTGCATTCCCTTCACCTTCACTGTCACTCCAGTCAGAATCCTCAATATCTTGTGGAATAGCTGGTGGCACACGTTCCTCAGGCAAATGTCTTCCTGTCCAACGTTCTCCAGTTCTCACTCGCATTACCATAGCACTAGGTTCTTCATCAGGGTCCGAATCTGGCTCAGTTAACACCACAGGATGAGACTCTCCTGCCTCAGCTTCGACTTTTGACCCATCTCAGACTGAGCATGTGCTGTTTCAGGCTCTTGTCGTTCCCCCACAGCTTGTCAAACCTGCTCCCAATTTCTCTGTTACAACTGGTACTTCTGGGAGAGGTGCTGTCACATCATCAAGGGGACACACAACTCTGTGAGTATGGGCGCCATGCACCCAGTTTGGGACACCTCTGCACTTCACAACAGTTGTCACCAAAATGACTTGGTAAGGTCCACACCAATGAGGCTCTAGTCATGTTTTCCAAACATGCTTCTTCACCAGAACCCAGTCGCCAGGACTGAGGTCATGGCACTGCTCCTGAGGTGGCGGGGCTGTGGCTGCTCCAGGCTGGCGAGACACAGAATGCACCACGTCAGCCAGTTCTTTGCAGTATTCAAGAATCATGTCATCTGTAATGTTCACAAGCGCATATGCAGGTAGAGCTGGCGATCTCATTGCTCTGCCCATGATTATCTCATGATGAGACAATCCTGTCCTCTGATCAGGATCACTGCGAAGACTCATCAACACAAGGGGCAAAGCATCAAGCCATTTCAAAGATGTTGAAGCACACACTTTGGCTAGTCTGGATTACAGCATGCCATTCAACTGCTCCACAATTCCTGAAGCCTCAGGACAGTAACGACAATGTAGTCTTTGCTCCACTTGCAATGCTGTGCACAGCATCCTCAGGACCTCATTATGAAAGTGAAATCTTTGGTCTGACTCCAGAGAAGTCGGGAACCCGAACATCGGTAGTAACTCCTTCAACAACATTTTTGCTACTGTGAGACTTTCATTTCTTCTGGTTGGGTAAGCATCAACCCAACGTGAAAAGATGCACACAATCACCAAGACGTATCTCAGCCTGTTGCACAAAGGCATCTCAATAAAGTCCAACTGCATTCTGTTGAAGGGACCTCCTGATCTCCCTATGTGACTTAATGTTACTGCAGTTCTCTTCCCTACGTTCATCTGTTGACACACAACACATCTGTGACACAGTCCTTCGGCCATCAACCTGAACCTGGGGTTAAAAAATGTCTGATGAAACAAACGGATCATGGCATCCCTCCCTATATGAGCAGGATCATGGTAATGTTTGGCCATTGGGGGCAACAGACTGTCTGGAAACACAGTTCTTCCATCTGTAGAAACCCAACTATCATCATCCCTTTTAACAAAACCTGCTCAGACCCAACTTTGCTGTTCTGCCTCTGTCCCTTCTTCCTGTAACCTCTTAACCTCCTCCTATGTATAAGTTTGGTTAACAAAAGGTTGTAATTGGTCTCATCTGCTGAATCTTTACAATACTCTCCGTTGAATGTGCAAACACCATGGGCACAGTACTGTGCAACTTTATCAGTGTACTTGTTACCTAGAGTCACACAGTCATCTCCACAGTGGTGCGAAGAACATTTCATAACCGCGACCTAGGCAGGCCACTGCAATGCCTAAAGCAACTTTCCTATTTCCTGATCGTTGCATACTGGGGATCCTTAAAAGGTCATGAAACCCCTCTGTGACCACAACTGTCCGAAATCATGAACGACACAAAAGCCATACTGACTTAATTGTCACTTTCAACTGTGTAGAAACACAGCATGCCCTAGTAAGAGCGATCAACCCAGTCACTTGTACGGAGGTTACCCCTTGAAGCCAGGAAGCTTCAATTATGCTTGAGACTGTACAAACTGCTTATGCTGCTCTCAAATTTCATGAATTGTGTTGTAGACAAGATCCGTTAACAAACAGCACAAAATCGTACTCAGGCAGTGGCTCATCTTGGATATCTGGTCTTGGATTGGTACACAGTTCAGTAACATTGAGACGGTCATGATCTACTTCACCATCAACATTTTCATTCTCAGGCAAGGTTGCAGGATTCAAAGTAGCACAGAGCTTCAATGCCACATTATCCGCTGGCAGTATGATCTGCTCATATCTGGTCAAGCGGCTATTTGTTAAGTTTTGGATACTGGTACGAGTCAACAATATCTCTACAGAGTGAGGCACAACAACAGTAAGAGGATGACCCATCACAATACTTTCTCACCGCTCTATGCTGACACCTGTCACTGCCACAGCTTTCAGGCATCCACGCAGCGCTGCAGCTAAGGGATCAAAGGTAGCAGAAAAATATGCAACTGGTCTTCAAGTATTACCATGTAACTGTGTAAGCACTGAGAGAGCTCAGTCCTCCCTCTCACTGCCAAAGAGTGAAAAACATTTGTTATAATCCGGCATTCCCAGTGCCGGAGTGCGACAGAGACTTTCTCTCAGCTCTAGGTAGGCAAGCAAACACTGTTATCCCAAGGTAATAGATCAGATACTTCCTTGCATGTCAGCCACTGGAAAGGCTTGGCCATAAGGGAAAAGTTGGAAATCCACTGGCGACAGTAGCCCACTGTTAGACCTGGCACCATTGGCGTGGGTCTCCCTTCCATTTTTTGCTGTTGCCTCTTATGTTTTTGCTGGTTTTAGATGCTTTTGGGCACTGTGCCACTGCTGTTCAGTGCCACAGTGCAAGTGCTCCCTATGGTAAAATGATGTATGGATTAGTGACTCCATGATTGGCTTGTTTGGCTTACTGTCTGACCCTAGTACAGTGCACTGCGTGTGCCCAGGGCTTGTAAATCAAATGCTGCTGGTGGGCTTGCAGCACTGGTTGTGCCACCCACCGGAGCAGCTTGTAAAGTGTGTCTCAGGCCTGCCATTGCAGAGCCTGTGGGCAGTCTGGTACTGACATGTTGACTGGGCAAGTGTACCCACTTGCCAGTCCCTAAACCTTCCCTTTTATACATATTAGTCACCCCTAAGGTAGGCCCAAGGGCAGGGTGCATTGTAGGTAAAGGTAGGACATGCCCTGATGTGTGTGGCATGTCCTAATAGTGAATTACAGCCATTTTCGTTTTTCACTATTGCAAGGCTACCTGTTCCCCATAGGCCAGAATGGGCAGTTAGATTATTACATCTTATAATCCTAACTGACTCAGGGAACCAGGTAGAAATTCGAGTTTAGTATGCCTGAACTCAGAATGATAAAATACATCTTTTAGTGAAGTTGGTTTTAACATTCTGTGTTTGAAAATACCACTTTTAGAAAGTGGGTATTTTCTTGCCTAACTATCCAAGCCTGCCTCTGCTAGGTTGTGTATTCCTTGTCTGGAGTTTGAGTGACAGGGGCTGGGGGCTTCCAGGAGACAGGGTGAGTCAGCACAGGGCTGAATAGGGAGATCTGCATGCAGATAGGAGGGAGGAGTTGCACCTGGGACCTGAATAGGGCTGTGCCTTTCCTCCACAATGCTGGCTCCACCTCCTGTGGTGTGTCTGATGTCCCTGGCCTACACTGTGAAAGGAAAGAAGGAGTCTTGTCAACAAAGTGCTCCAGGACTGACCAGAACTGGTTTGGACTAGGCAAAGGCCTCTCTGCCTGCAGAGAACAAAGAGAAAAGTAGTATAAATATTGGGACCCAGACCCAAGAACTTTAGATCACTTCTGGGAATCAAGACGAACCTTTGCTGAGGAGAAGAACCAGGAAGCTGAAGGAGGAGGCTACCCCTGTGCTGTGTGTTTGGGGGTTGGCCTGCAGTGGTTGCTTCATTGCCAAAGAAAGGAGAAAAGGACTGTGTGTGCTTTCTATCAACTTGAAGAAGAATCTCCAAGGGCTTGAACTAGAGCTTGCCTCCTGCCTGAAGTCTCAGGGATACAAGACTTCACCAACCAGCTCCCCCTGAATTCCCTTGCTGGGAATTGAAGTGCCTGCTGTTGTGCTGGGCCTTCTGAGAGACTGCGTGTCGCTGGGAGCTGGAAGCGCGACGCAACGACGAGAAGCGTGTCGCGGCCGCAGCCGCTGTCATCGCATTGCAGAGGAAGCGAGACGCCGCTGCCGCTGTCATCATCGCATCGCCGAGCGCGGCGCATCGCCGGAGAGCGGGACGCTGCCACAGAGGACATCGTCGCATCACCGGAGAAGCGCGTCGCAGGGCCTGTCGCGGCTCCAAAGATCATCGAGTCGCCGCACGGCCGTCGGGCGTGCACGCATCGCACCAACGTTGTCGCATCGCAACCAAGACGCCATTTTGTCGCATCGCACCGGAGAAGAGTATCGCATCGAGGTGCCATCTTGTCGCATCGCACCGGAAAGCAGTAAGAAACCGACGCATCACCTCCCACACAGTAAGGAAGCGAGCATCAACTCCCTGCGCAGCAGTAAGGAACCGACGCATCCACTCCCCTCAGTGTAAGGAACCGACGCATCACCTTCCCTGCGACCCTTTTGTTTTCTTTGCGTTACGCATTCAAGGTACATTGAGAGTAAAGTGTTGCATCTACAACTTGAGAGAACTGAACTATCTTATAACCTTTTAAAGTCTATTTTTGAGTACAGTATTGTGGATTTTTGTCGTTTGGTCTTGTGTTAAGTCTATATAAAAATACTTATTTTTATAAATACAACCTGTGTGGTGTCCATCTGTAGTGTTGTCACTGTATTACTGTATGTGTTCACAAATGCTTTACACACTGCCTCTGAGATAAGCCTGCCTGCTCGTGCCAAGCTACCAAGGGGGTGAGCAGGGGTTATTTTAGGAGTGTAGCCCCTTACCCTGACTAGACGCAAGGGTCCCTATTTGTCACAGGTACCTACCTAGGCCAACTAGAGACCCCTAAATCTAACATTGGTGGGCAGCGGTGAGGATTTGGACTTGCATTTGTGATTCATATACAGTGATTGGTGTACACTACTAGTGAGTGCAGACCATAACGCGACCACATACTTTTTGAAATTTTTCCTGGGAACTTCTTTTCTATTTTTGATTCTTGAGAACTGCCAGTCTTTTTGCTACCATGACCAAGTCAGCATCCATAGTATCTGTAGACATTGTTTTGGAAGAAGAGAGAATTGATACTTACACTGTGCCTTATCTCAAAGCTTTGTGCAAGAAATTTAAAATCTCTGTGAAAGGCCTCACCAGGAAAGAGGAATACCAGAAGGCGCTGAGGGCCTGGGTAGAATCTAGGAATGCCAGTGAGCATCCTGAGGAGCCAGTAATGGAGGCAGAGGATTTAAATGAGCAACTTGAGGGCCAGTGGGCCCAACTGGAGGGAAAGCACCTTCAGGGGCGGGCAGCAGTGTTTCTTCCAAAGGGTTGTTCCCAGGAGAGCTGGAGGACAGAGCAAGGGAGAGGACGCATAAATTGGAGCTAGCTAGGCTCAAAATGGATGGTCAGAAAGACATAGAGAGCAAGAAAATAGAGCTTGGGATGGAGTTAGAAATGAAGAAGTTAGCCTTAGAGGAAAAGAGGATGCATTTTGAGCATGAGAGAGGATTGAGGGAATTGGAACTCAAGGCCAAAAAGTTAGAGGTTCCTCCCTCTGGTGGCAGCACACCGCCAGTGCATGTAGAAGCAAGAGCCTACATTCCCAAAGATGTAGTTAAAGATTTCCACAAGAATGAGGATATTGGTCAGTGGTTTAGGGCTTATGAAGCTGCAATGTTGGCCCACCGGGTCCCTGAGAAGGATTGGGAGCGGGGTTGTGGGGCCGCTTTGTTAGTGATGGGAGGGACACTTTGTTGGATTTGCCTACAGAGGAGCAGATGTCCTATACCCACATGAAGGGAGCCCTAATGTCCAGATTTGATTTGACCCCAGAGCTATACAGACAAAGGTTTAGAAATTGCAGAAAACTGGAGTCTACCACTTGGGTGGAATATGTGTCTTTCTTTTGCAGAGCATTGGATGGTTGGGTGAAGGGTAGCAAAGTGGATAATTTTGAGGCGCTCTATGATTTGCTTGCATGGGAGCACTTGTCAAATAACTGTTTTCCAGAGCTACGCCAGCATCTTATTGATAGCAAGCTGGCTAACCTTAGGAAGCTTGCTGAGGAGGCGGACCGCTGGGTGAGCACCCGGGTCCTGAAGGGTCATGTGGGAGACTTCGCCAAAGGTGGGCAGGGTCCCCAGCAGAAGAGTGGGGGGGACAAGGATAAACAGAGGGAGTTTCAGAAAGGGCCCCAAAGTAATCCCCAAGGGAACCAAGGGAAGGGTTCCCAGCCTCCCCTGAGAAGAAGGCAGTGACCCCGACAGATAAGCCTGTTCACAAGGGGCCCAAGACCTGTTTTAAGTGTGGTCTAGTAGGCCACTGTTCTTATGATGCTAGATGTCCCTTGTATGGGAAGACAGCACCCCCTGGTGCACCACCCCGGCAGTTGGCTAGTGTAGCCCTGGGGGAGGAGATGGGTGCCCAGGGTGGTTGGGGTCCCGCAGAGATGTCCCTTGTCTCTTTAGGAGACTGTGAGGTGGTCCCCAGGACCCAGCTGCCTTATAACACTAAAAAATACAGGCAGTGGGTGACCATCAATGGCAAGAGGGTGGAAGCTCTTAGAGACACCGGAGCCAGTGTGACAGCTGTCAGTTGTCGGTTGGTGTCTGAAGAGCAGGTAGTCCCCAATGCATTTTACCCAGTTGTTGCCGCTGACAACACAGAGAGCCACTGCAAGGTGGCACAGGTTCCCTTCGAGTGGGGGGGTCTCAGGGACTCTTCAAGTAGCTGTGAGGCCAGCCATGCCTGTTGAATGTCTGTTAGGTAATGATTTGAAGAGCTCCCCTTGGGCTAAGGTGGAGCGGAGAGCTCATTTAGAGATGTTGGGTTTGCCTGAGTGGGCCTGCGTGACTACTCGGTCTATGGCAGCCAGTAAGGGTGTTCAAGAGGACCTGGAGCCTGAGAAAATGGCCCAGGTGCCTGCCTTAAAGAGAAGAGGTAGGGGGCGCGGGAAACTGGCCCCTGAGATTCCCACGGCCCAGGAGGAGGCGGACCCTGAGGGGGATGCCCTGGAGCCTACCGGGGAAGAGATTGCTGAACTGGGAGACCTGCCTGAGCTGACCCATTGGCAGCAAGAAGGAGGTCCCTCCAGGGAAGAGTTCTGTGAGGAGCAGAACAAGTGCCCTTCTCTTGTGGGTTTGCGGCAGCAGGCTGCAAACCAGGCAACAGGTGATCAGTCTGGATCACATTGGATCTACTGGGAGAATGGTCTCCTGTATAGTGAGTCTAAGGTTGCTGAGCCTGGGTCAGCCCATGTGCTGGTGGTACCCCAGCGCTTCAGAGCCTTCCTACTGGGGCTGGCTCATGATGTGCCTTTAGCAGGACATTTGGGCAGGACAAGACCTTTGAAAGGCTTGTCACCCATTTTTATTGGCCCCAAATGCGCAAGAGTCCGGTTACCTACTTGGTGGACTTGCGGTCTCCCAGGAACCCCTTGCGGGTCCTGCATGTCAACCGCCGAAGCCCCACTTAGAGAGGTCCGAAGTGGGCATGCTCCTAGCAACAGATGCTGGAATGGAGGAGGAGACTGAGCCTCTTTCTGACCTCCTGTCTGCAACAGAGCAAGATGGGTCAGTGGATGGAGTGAACCTCTCTTCCACCCTGACCCCTGAGCAGCAGAATGACTGTCACCAGTTGCTGGGACAGTTTTCTGACCTGTTCTCCCTGATTCCCAGTGTCACTGATTGGTGCGTCCATGATGTAGACACTGGGGACAGTCCTCCTGTCAAGCACAAAACTTACAGGGTGACTGACAGGGTGAGAGCTTGCATCAAGGAGGAGGTCTCCAAGATGCTTGCGTTGGGGGTGATTGAGTCCTCTAACAGTCCTTGGGCCAGCCCAGTGGTCTTGGTCCCAAAGGCTGCCGCACCGGGTGTCTCACCAGAGCTGAGGTTCTGTGTGGATTACCGAGGGCTCAATTCAGTCACCAGGACTGACGCGCACCCCATCCCCAGAGCTGATGAGCTCATCGATCGGTTAGGGGCTGCCCGGTACCTCAGCACATTTGACTTAACGTCTGGGTACTGGCAGATCGCCTTGACTGATGGGGCAAGAGAGAGGTCAGCATTCTCCACACCAGATGGGCACTACCAATTCTGGGTTATGCCCTTTGGGATGAAGAATGCCCCTGCCACCTTTCAGAGGTTGGTCAACCAGGTGTTGGCTGGACTGGAAGAGTTCAGTGCCGCCTACCTGGATGACATTGCAGTGTTCAGCGCCAGTTGGGAAGAACATCTGTGCCACCTCTGGGAAGTGTTGATGGCGCTGCGGAGAGCAGGCCTCACGATCAAGGCGAGTAAGTGCCAGATCGGGCAGGGTTCCGTGGTGTACTTGGGACACCAGGTTGGGAGCGGCGAGGTGGCGCCCTACAACCCAAGATTGAGACCATCCTGACTTGGGAACCCCCAAGACCCAGACAGAGGTGAGAGCCTTTTTAGGACTCACCGGGTATTACAGGAGGTTTATCAAGGGGTATGGCAGCATTGTTGCACCCTTGACAGAGCTGACTTCCAGGAAGCAGCCCAAGAGAGTGATTTGGACTGACACCTGTCAGAGAGCTTTTGATGCCCTGAAGTCTGCCATGTGCACGGCGCCCGTGCTCCTGGCACCCAACTTCTCAAAAGAGTTTATTGTGCAAACAGACGCTTCAGAGCATGGTGTGGGGGCTGTTCTATCACAGATTAATGAGGAGGGCCTAGACCAACCTGTAGCCTTCATCAGTAGGAGGTTACTTCCACGGGAACAGAGGTGGAGTGCAATTGAGCGTGAGGCATTTGCTGTGGTCTGGGCACTGAAGAAGTTGAGACCATACTTGTTTGGGACTCACTTCCGGGTTCAGACAGACCACAGGCCCCTCAGATGGCTGATGCAGATGAGGGTGAGAATCCAAAGCTGTTGAGGTGGTCCATATCCCTACAGGGGATGGACTTTACGGTGGAACACCGCCCTGGTACAGAACACGCCAATGCTGATGGTCTGTCCAGATTTTTCCGCCTTAGTGATGAGAACTCCCCGGAGGTAGGGTAGTTCTCCCCACATTTCAGCTGGAGGGGACACGTGTTAGACCTGGCACCATTGGCGTGGGTCTCCCTTCCATTTTTGCTGTTGCCTCTTATGTTTTTGCTGGTTTTAGATGCTTTTGGGCACTGTGCCACTGCTGTTCAGTGCCACAGTGCAAGTGCTCCCTATGGTAAATTGATGTATGGATTAGTGACTCCATGATTGGCTTGTTTGGCTTACTGTCAGACCCTAGTACAGTGCACTGCGTGTGCCCAGGGCTTGTAAATCAAATGCTGCTGGTGGGCTTGCAGCACTGGTTGTGCCACCCACCGGAGCAGCTTGTAAAGTGTGTCTCAGGCCTGCCATTGCAGAGCCTGTGGGCAGTCTGGTACTGCCATGTTGACTGGGCAAGTGTACCCACTTGCCAGTCCCTAAACCTTCCCTTTTATACATATTAGTCACCCCTAAGGTAGGCCCAAGGGCAGGGTGCATTGTAGGTAAAGGTAGGACATGCCCTGATGTGTGTGGCATGTCCTAATAGTGAATTAAAGCCATTTTCGTTTTCACTATTGCAAGGCTACCTGTTCCCCATAGGCCAGAATGGGCAGTTAGATTATTACATCTTATAATCCTAACTGACTCAGGGAACCAGGAAGAAATTCGAGTTTAGTATGCCTGAATTCAGAATGATAAAATACATCTTTTAATGAAGTTGGTTTTAACATTCTGTGTTTGAAAATACCACTTTTAGAAAGTGGGTATTTTCTTACCTAACTATCCAAGCCTGCCTCTGCTAGGTTGTGTATTCCTTGTCTGGAGTTTGAGTGACAGGGGCTGGGGGCTTCCAGGAGACAGGGTGAGTCAGCACAGGGCTGAATAGAGAGATCTGCATGCAGTTAGGAGGGAGGAGTTGCACCTGGGACCTGAATAGGGCTGTGCCTTTCCTCCACAATGCTGGCTCCACCTCCTGTGGTGTGTCTGATGTCCCTGGCCTACACTGTGAAAGGAAAGAAGGAGTCTTGTCAACAAAGTGCTCCAGGACTGACCAGAACTGGTTTGGACTAGGCAAAGGCCTCTCTGCCTGCAGAGAACAAAGAGAAAAGTAGTATAAATATTGGGACCCAGACCCAAGAACTTTAGATCACTTCTGGGAATCAAGACGAACCTTTGCTGAGGAGAAGAACCAGGAAGCTGAAGGAGGAGACTACCCCTGTGCTGTGTATTTGGGGGTTGGCCTGCAGTGGTTGCTTCATTGCCAAAGAAAGGAGAAAAGGACTGAGTGTGCTTTCTATCAACTTGAAGAAGAATCTCCAAGGGCTTGAACTAGAGCTTGCCTCCTGCCTGAAGTCTCAGGGATACAAGACTTCACCAACCAGCTCCCCCCTGAATTCCCTTGCTGGGAATTGAAGTGCCTGCTGTTGTGCTGGGCCTTCTGAGAGACTGCGTGTCGCTGGGAGCTGGAAGCGTGACGCAACGACGAGAAGCGTGTCGCCGCCGCAGCCGCTGTCATCGCATCGCAGAGGAAGCGAGACGCCGCTGCCGTTGTCATCAACGCATCGCCGAAGCACGGCGCATCGCCGGAGAAGCGGGACGCTGCCACAGAGGACATTGTTGCATCACCTGAGAAGCGCGTTGCAGGGCCTGTCGCGGCTCCAAAGATCATCGAGTCGCCGCACGGCCGTCGGGCGTGCACGCATCGCACCAACGTTGTCGCATCGCAACCAAGACGCCATTTTGTCACATCGCACCGGAGAAGAGTATCGCATCGAGGTGCCATCTTGACGCATCGCACCGGAAGGCAGTAAGAAACTGATGCATCACCTCCCCACACAGTAAGGAAGCGAGCATCAACTCCCCTGCGCAGCAGTAAGGAACCGACGCATCCACTCCCCTGAGTGTAAGGAACCGACGCATCACCTTCCCTGCGACCCTTTTGTTTTCTTTGCGTTACGCATTCAAGGTACATTGAGAGTAAAGTGTCGCATCTACAACTTGAGAGAACTGAACTATCTTATAACCTTTTAAAGTCTATTTTTGAGTACAGTATTGTGGATTTTTGTCGTTTGGTCTTGTGTTAAGTCTATATAAAAATACTTATTTTTATAAATACAACCTGTGTGGTGTCCATCTGTAGTGTTGTCACTGTATTACTGTATGTGTTCACAAATGCTTTACACACTGCCTCTGAGATAAGCCTGCCTGCTCGTGCCAAGCTACCAAGGGGGTGAGCAGGGGTTATTTTAGGAGTGTAGCCCCTTACCCTGACTAGACGCAAGGGTCCATATTTGTCACAGGTACCTACCTATGCCAACTAGAGACCCCCAAATCTAACACCCACCATTCCCACAAACATCCTGATTTCTTTCTGAGTAGTCGACAGATTCATTTTCAGAATTGCTGAGATTCTTTCTTGTGACGCCTTCCTCGTTCCCTTCTCAATGTGATGTTCGGGATACAGGACTTCCTTTTGACAATACTGTAACTTACTTGGGGACACTTTATGTCCATTCTGAGCCAGTTGGTTCAACAGAGCAATAGTGTCTTGTTTACAAACCTCCGGTGTGTTCAACGTGACCGACAGGTAGTTGACGTACTGCACTAAAACTGAGTTACTAGGCATGATTTAGGACTCAAGATTCTTTTTGAGGATCTGATTAATGATTGACGGGCTCTCCGTATACCCTTGTGGGACTCTGCACCATGCCAAAACACCGAGCTGGAACCGAAATGCGAACAGGAACCGGCTGTCCTCATGCAACAGTATGGAAAAGAAGGCTCAACACAAATCAATCACAATGAAACACTCAGCCTCACATGGAATTTTAAATAAAATCACAGCTTGATTTGGTACCATGGGACAACATGGAAAAACAATGGTATTAATTTTTCTCAGGTCATGGACTATGCTGTACTTGCCGCTAGGCTTCTGCAAACCCATAATGGGTGAGTTACACGGACTCTCCATTATCTCTTTCAAAATGCCTTGCTGTATCATAGAGCCAATCACTTGAGTGATCCTGGCAATTGTTTAGGGGATAAAATTATATTGTGGGGTTCTTGGGTACTCAACATTTGGCTTTACATTAATGTGGACAGGTTAAACTCCTTTGATGAGATCTATGTCCATTCCAGAAAAGTACCACACCTCTAGCTTCACAATGTCTTTCAAATCTGGGGCAAATCATAATTTTTCACCAAGGGGAACAAACCAATGTCTGGACCATGCCTTGCAAATTTAAATACAACATCCTCTTCATGAGTCTGACACTCCACACCCTTTGGGGTGCAATAAATGGTTACAATTCAATTTGCACAACAGGTTCCGTCCTAACAGTCTTACAGGACTCGAATCACACACCACAAACCAGTGATTCTCCTCCAACAACCCTATTTTAGGCGGCACTTCTTTTGTCACTGGGCTTGTCATTTCCTGGTTTGCAACTTCTACAACTTGGACTCTTTTTCCCGAGAGGTGTAGGTTTGAAACTTCCACAGTTCTTACAGTAGAGCGGGTAGCACCAGTATCAATCATGAATGATACGGGGTAGCCATTCACTTCACCTTCTTTGAATCAACCACTTTGGTCTAACTCCAAGATTGCCCCAAGCATGCAATTCTTCTCCCTCCTCAGGCACCGTTATTGCGACAAGTCAGAACCATGATCCTCAAATGCTTCAAACATAGGAAATTATTGAAATGCACCCTGATTCTGTAAAGAATTCTGATTTAAATATGGGGCTGGATTTGAGTTAAACCATTAATATTCTGCTGCGGCATCGGGGCTTGTGAAACCTGCTTCACTGGAACTTGGGGCATATTGAAATTTTGGGTCCTTGGCCTCTGGACATTCTGTGACTGTACGGGGATGTTATTCTGAGGCTGGGTAAATCTTGAATTCTAAACCTGATTCCATCGCCATGTTATAGGGATTAAGTCGACATTCCTGCTTCCAATGCCCCAATTTATTGCAATACTGACAAGGATTCATTCTCATCAAAGTGGCCACATCAGTTCCAGAACTCAGGTCAATTGGAGCACCACGACCTCTACCCTGTTGAGGGAACCCATTTCCACCTTGCATCACAGGAGCTCCCTGCTGATACACCCCTTGCATAGAACCAACATTTCCCACTCAGGTTTCCCCTCTGTGCAACTCTCATCTGTGCCACCATTCATTTCTCCTTTAATCACTTTTGCTTCATCTCCAACTCATCACTGCAATATTTTGCGTATCTCAAAATCTCATCAACTGACTTATTCTGCCAACAAATCAAATGCTGCTGAATCATCATGATAACCTCAGGCCTCAATCCCGTAACAAACCGAGACACAAACTTTCCCATATCTTTAGGTTCAAGAGTCTTTAATCCACTGCACTGCTTAAACACCTGTAACAATATCTCATAATAGGCATGCACTAACTCCTTGGGCTCTTGGGTCGTCCTGTCAATCTTGACCCAATCAATATCTTTATGCGTTCAAGGATTAATCATAAACCATAGTTTTAGAAAAGTAACAACATTACTTAAGAGAATGAGCTGGAACACATGAGAACAACAATTTATGCAGATTAGTAAGTGTTTACTTTTTCTCTGAATCAAAATATTCTTTCATGCGGCTGTAAACATTTCAGTAAGAATGAAGTGACAATAAATGAAGTGAAAAAGTGCTCAGGTGACATGGGTGAATAAGTGTCATTTACACATTGGTGCGACAAGGACATATACTCTATATACAAGATATACAAAGGAGGAATTTTTGGTACGGCCAATATGGGGATGAGTCCAGTGTCTCTGGCAGATTGCGTAATTGCTTGGCAGTTTGAACCCAGAAGACCTGATAGGACTGGACCCATATGGAACGTCGACGTTTCGACCCTGACGTGTGCATGATTTAGAAGAGCGTCATAGCGGGTCTTCTTCAGGACAAGATAGCAACAGGTAGGACAGCCGACTCAATGTGGAATTAATCAATCAAACATGTGGTTTCAAAGCGTTGCCTCAAAAGTGTGCCAGAGAGCGACTAAGGATCTAATTTTCTCAGAGAATTCCCAGTAATGTTCGGGTATCAATCAACCTGGATTCAACAGGCAGACTGGTGATGGCACTCAATGGTGACTGGGAGGTTAATGTGGGAATCACGTTAGGATCTGATTTTGAAATATTTAAAGGGCTATTGCAGTGTTGAATCTGCCAATGGGGGTGGAACTCTCTTAATTACTTCGAGGTTTTCATCGCCCGGTCAATATACATGGTCACATTCCCTTAGATTTGGGAGCGCTTCAGCCGCACAGTCAGCAGTCTTGAGTGAGTCTGCTCGAGTGAGTCTGCTCTCAGCACTAAGCATGCAAAACAAAATGCAAAGAGACTTCAACAAATAACTTTGTCTGCTCCACTAAAGAAATCAAAAGTACTTAAACACACAAGAAATGGTTCGGAGTGACACTTTCTGACCTACTCAGATGCAACCTCGAGTGAAACCACAACCAGCGGTAATCACCTGGATTGATACAGCTTCTCCTTGTGCACTAAGATCCACTATCCCAACCACACCTTACTTTCACACAAAGATAAATTTCCCAATCTCAATTGTATTGTCGACATGACGAGCACCACAAAACTCAGCAGACAATTACAATTTACTGTCTTCTACACTTTTGAATATCATCTAGGGATCTTAGGCTACAACACTCCTCTGCAGTTACAAGTCTCTCCCGAACTGTTGGAACTCCATTGATCCTCCGACGCAAGACATGAGTTTTAGGGACTTAGACTGGGTCTGGGCAAATTCAGAATGGGATACCCTAATTCCCTCTGCTTTAGTAACCAACCATCCTCTGCTACCATCTGATGTTGCGCTAGAATGCGGTTCCCATTTCCATCCAATAGACCTTTGTGGTTAACTGAGAGGCTAAGGGGTTAGCAGTCAATAAAACATTTAAAGTTATGTAGCCCATTTGACCACACAATGAGGACCAGAAATCAATAGCTAAAGTTAAGTGGGTTTATTACACATTAATACTCAATCCAGTGAATAAGCAGAATAAGAACGTATTATGAACATGTAGCATTACAACAAGTATATTAATGTCCCGAAAAGGATTTTAGCTTGACAATAGAAGGCCAATAAACACTACAATCAGAACAATCCAGATGCAAACGAATACTACTCAGTGTTCCTCTGACAAACTCTGCCCCTCCTTCCTAAACATGAATATTTCTAAATAATTAAACCTAAATCTTACATCTATCTATGCAAGGGTCATCAAGAAAGGTCAGCTGGAAATTTAGAAGTGCAGGAAGGTATCAGCATTGCGAGGATTTCAGTAGAAATCCTCCTAATGGAACAGGTGTTTAGCATATAGCTTTAAATTTGCAAGAATAGGGCAAGCAGAGATGTCTGTACCTCTCTAAGTCCAAAAGGGTTCTGCTCTAAAATCTGACAATGCATACATTATTAAACCACACAGATACATCGTCATCACCAGCACCTCACACCACCCCTTCTGGAACCAATGGTGGTGAACTTCCCACTGCGATGGCAACATCTCCATTGTCTCATCCCATGAAACCTGGACACTCACAATGACCTTGAGTGTCCCACCATTCCTCATACACGATGAATAGGCTGTACATATCTGCCAAAACTTTCTCTCCCAGCCCTCGCTTACACTAATACATAATACTCCTTTGTCTATCTAATGAAGCATTGAAACCACATCTGCAGAGGAGAGAATATGCAAAGCAAACAAACAAATACCTTTCTAAACTAAGGCCTAGTTGAATTAGCTTTGTTAAACACTACAATGTGCATTTCGACTACATGATTTTTTGTGCACGTAAAATAAATGCAGCAATCTAAATGCAACTTAGATAATGAGTCATGATTACATATGCAATGCACTTTTAAATAAATGCAACATAACTTGAGACAAAAGTGTAAACATGTCTGTGAACTACATTTCTTCATGGTCAGACTAAACATTAATGTACGCACATTTATGAATTTCTAGTGTTTTACAGTGAAAGCATTTCAGTAATACATTTGAATACTTCACTTCTCATTAATAAAGTTAGGCACACAGAGTATATGGATCTAAGTGCACCCAAATATTGCGCTTCTATGACCAGTAAGGATGGAGCTAAAATTGCGCTGCTCAAGTTCTATGCCTTTCTTGTTATCTTTGTGCAGTATGGGAACTTGGTGGGGCATTAGGGTGGCTTCCTTCTCCTGGTTTCTTTCTGGTCTCTTCATTTGTTCATCTTCCATTTCTGCAGCTTTCTTAGGTCTGACTCCAGGGTTCTGAGGAGTATCATGGACATGTTTGTGGTAGCCGCTGTGGCCCCTTTGGTTGTGGTTACCTCCTCCTGCTTTGTCTGTGTCCTCTGGCTGGAGATTGTTGCACCTTCTGTCTTCATTCTCTTCTTTGTCTCCTTCAGTTGAGTGGTAGGAATAATAGGTGCATTTCTGTTTATAGATGTCCTATTCTGTTTTGCGCCTTGTGCTTCTCTTGCTTTGCATGGCATTTGACAGAATGCAATGTAATGTGTGTCTGTTTGTTCATCTTGCTATGTGGCACTTCTTCTCTGAGCTGTATTGTGGTTTTTGCAACTTCTGAGGTGTCTTGGCTAGTGGAGAAGTGCTTCTCTGCTCTGTTCCATGACATTCAAATGTTAGTTCTCTCATTCGCCTAGAGATTGCCACCAGCCTTATAGGTCTTTTAGCATGATACATTTGACTTATTGTCCCCATGTTGCCTGGTGTTTGTGGTATAGTTGTGTGACCGTTGGTGGCACTCTTTGTTTGACCCATTGGTAGGTTTTGGGCTTGGTTTAATCAATAATCTTTAGTCATTATATTCTGCATTGTTCTGGTTTGATCCATGCCATGTGTTGTGTAGTCAATATGTGGCTAAGCTGAGGTGTCTTACCCATCCTTCTTCTCCTCCTCTGGAGGGATTTTTTGGCATTATCCTCTTTGCGTGAATCTGTTATTTTGGCTCTGTGGTTGGCTGCATTATCTCATTCCTCTATCTTATCTGTAATTCCATTTTGTCAAGACCTTTCTTGTTTGCTATTCTCGTTCTTGAAGATCCCCAAGTTATTCTTGTAACGTTTGATTGTTTCCTGGGTGGTATTTCCGGGTGTTCTTCTGGTGGCTTGTTGTTGTACTAGTCCATGGCCATATCTTCTTTATTGGTTTGTGACTTTGACATTGGTATTGTTAGAGCTCGATTCTGCTCTTTCATTTGTAGGGGTGCATCATAATCATGAGTAGTTAGCACCTGCATTTATTTTTGTCGTGTTAGCATTTGGTCATTAGAATGTGAAATGTAATAACATGTAAAGGTGAAAGGATAGAAATATTTTGTGCACTGTGAAGAAATTAGCATGGCAATTGTGTTATAGCTGACTAATGAAGTTCATTTATTGAAATGTAATGCATTGATTTAACATGCCTCGTATTAAAGTCTGCATATATGCGTGTTAAAATGAAACTTTAATGTGCAGAACTTGTGTAGGTTGCTTACAATTATTCATGTGTTTGATGTGTTTACGTAACGTGGTGATTTAGAAATGCTTAGTAAAATGGTTATTCCTATGTGGTTTCATAAGGCCTACATGTTATTTTCTTATTTTGGCCAATTTCTGCAGGCCTGAAATGCATTTTCCCTGGCTCTCATAGAAGGGGTTTGTTCATAATATTCATGTGCATGTTGAATCTTTTTCTTTCTCATGTTTCTATTGCAGGTGGAGAAATTCATCTTTGCTAGTTAGAATAATGCTTTTGTTTTAGGAGTTAGGCTCAGGGAGGAGAGGATACATTTGTACAAGGAGTGCTGATAATGTGAGACGGTGTTCTTTCTCACTGGAGAAAGCGTGGAATCAAGGTCATCGAGCCAGAAGCTGGGAGTATCGAAACTAAATGGAAAATCAACTGCGAGGATGTGTGCAGTGGGATGAGGTGATCAGATGATGTGAAATGGGCGTGTTTTATGATTTTGGTGTTTGAATTAGGAACAATGCCCCGGGGTTGAGTTAGGAGAGGAGAAGAGATAGACGGAGAGAGAAGGAGCATCTTTCAACGAGCTCTGTAGCTTTATGCTACTTGACCCATTCAACGTGAGTGCACTTCTTAGGAAGTCTTCACGCGCTGACACCTTTTCCTGAACTTGTCTGGGGAATGCTAAGTAGGGATTTCATGTTAGTCATAGAGTAGGGACAGACTAATGCTTTTTACCCAAGAACCTCAAATGAAGTCTGATCTTGACGTGGGGGCAATTATTGCCTGTGTTCTGGTTTTGGAATTCGTCATTATTTTCATGTTCCAGAGGGTGAATCTCACACACAGGTTTGACTTTGTATTCGTTCCGATGTATTTCTACAACCTCATCTTGAGGTGCCTGTATGTCCAGTTATTTTTGGCTTTGTAATAAACCCACTGACCTAGAACCTGGAGTCTGTGATTCTTCGGAGTCTTGATTCTTTGAACTTGTGAGTCTGACCTAGTGAGTTATTTCTCCCCTCTACACTTCCAAGCTGGTACAAACGGTCCATTGACCGAGGGTTCCAGAGTACACTGACAAAAGGGAACCCGGCCCCATCAGTATCGTTGGTTATTTTTGTCAGGGTGTGTTCTTGGATTCACATTGCAGTCACTGTGTTGGTAATATGAATGGCCTTGTGTGTGTTTCTGTCTTTTAATTCAGAAAATTGGATGCTATTGTGTTCTTCATGAGTAATAAATGGGACAAGGACGAAAAAAGTAGAGATAATTCCTCGATTACTTACTGTTAATCTTCATTACTCTTAAATCTGCTCATCTTTGTCACAATTATTAGGACCTGCCCGCCATCCTGGGCTAGTCCAGCAATGTGATTCGGCATTAATGGTGCCTAGGTGGGCAGGCCTTGCATTTTCAGCATGCTTCTGTCTTGAGGTGGGGCTCACCTCATGAGTAATAACGGCGAAGGAGACGCGTAGGACTAACAGAGGTAAAGATTACCTATAAGTAATTCAGGCACTACCCTAGACACTCGTGGAATCGCCATAAATCTCCCAGGTAGTTTAATTGTTCTTGTAAGATAATAGATGGTTTGCTCCCCTGTTGAACCAAAGCAGAACTCAGAATGGTTGAAGAACTATCAGCACTTCTCTCCAGGGTCCAAAACCTGAAGAATGGCAATGTTCGTTAAAACATATTTGGAAAAAAATCTGTGGAGTAGATTAAGTTTAGAAACTGGTTTATATAGGTATGGTTCTAATGATGCTTAGAGACTTCTATATTTACGCGGCAATAGATTAGTCTTGCAGGGCGCCCTGCTTAAAGTGAGGATAAAGGTAACAAGAGCATATAACAATTCTTTCCGATAATTGACGAGTTTTTGCGCCCCTTTTACACGAAAGCGGAATAATGAGTGAAAACAAGAGCAAACATTTTTAGCACCAAATTTTCCCCCTTTTCATGACATTTACTTACATTGAAGTCCTTGGTTTTATTATTACCAGTTGGTGGTAAAACTGAGTGCTAAAGCCGATCGGGCGCCATTAGTGTTTACTTTTAACCAGGGGCGGTGCGTCCATTGGGGCGTTGGGGCGTTGCCCCCCCGCCCGCAGCTGCTCCCTCGGCGTCTCTGAACGTAAGTAAACTCTCAGTTTACTTAAGTTCAGAGACGCCGAGAGAACTGACAATCATGTCAGTCAGCATGACGTCGGACCGCCCACCCCCTTCAGAGTCTGAAGGGGGTGGGCGGTCCGGTGTCATGTTGACTGACATGATTGTCAGACCAGGGGCAGCAGCACAAGTGCGCATGAGTGGGCAAGGTGAGCGAATTTTTCGCCCGTGCCCAGTCGTGCGTACTGGTGTCTGCTGTGGCTGGCGCATGCCCATTAGGAGAGCGAGGTTGAGCAAAGGCTCAAGCCTCGCTCTCTAATGGGCAGGCGAGCGGAGAGTAACCATGCCCTCAGTCAATCCTGGCGCTGCCAGCAGCGCCAGGATTGGCTGACAGGGAGTTTGCCACTAGTGATGCGGCTGTTCCTAGGCGCCAGAACGGACCCGAGGCGGCGCGGACCTTGTCAGGTAGGATTTGGTCTGCCCTACTCTTTAAATGCATTGCTTGGCAACAAGAAATCTCCGAAATACAAGAAAATGAATGGCTGTTTTTTTCCTTCGCTTCTTTTTTTTTTTTATCTGGTGGAATTATGCTTTTTTACGTTCAATAGAATGTCAGCAAGAGAGGCCGCAGGAAGAAGGAAGCCAGCCCCGCTTCAGGAAGAGGTGTGTGCCGGGCAGTTTCCTTTCTATTTCCTCGCAAAGTCACTTTGGATTTTTTGTCACCGTCCTTTACTTGCACACTCTACGCTGTGAGAGGACGTTTAGTGATTTCTACACCTTTAAGAAGGAATTTTTTAACAGAGAATATCTATGGGCACGTGCAGCACTAAATAGATTGTATTGTTCGTCTCTTGCACATGTGCCGTTTAGAGCATTTCACTGGGACTTAATTGCCCATGAAGCCCTGCTGACACAATGCGCAATGCGTGAACATAATGCGCAATGCGTGAATGCGTGACAGTGTTTATAAATTCCTGCGCTTTGCCAACCACAGGGTTAAAACGACTGGCTTTTCCATTCCCCGTTATGGTCAGGGAAATGACAGGGCCCAAGTAGGTGCTACAGGCAGGTGCGGCCGGCAGACTGGGAAGGAAACGGGCATGGCTGGGGACGTCAGGCACTGAGGAGTCCCATGCCTGGTGAACGAGGGAGCGAGCAGGCATGGCTCGAGCAAGCACGTAGGATGCTCATGCAGCCAAGGTCGATATTTGGAGTCTGTTGTAAACAGCTATCGATTGAACAGTCATTTTCACAGATTGGAGAAAGGTGGGCAGTTAAATGAGCCATATATTTTATTACCAAGGAAGTGTTTCTGTCAGCAAAGTTTAGTTTTGTGCTTGTTTTAATGTGTCGTGTTTATCATTACATTTTTATCCGTGTTGTCTGTTTATACATTTGAGTTGTCTGTGTGCTTCGTGTAGTATTAACTTGTGTCTGATTAACGTTTTCATTTATGCATCGTTTGTATCACCGTTTCTGTTGGTGCCAAATCCTTCTGTCACTTTTGTGCTATGTTGTGTTGCTTGTGTCTATTAGTGTTTCTTGACTGCCTGATGGATGTGTATGCCATGCCTGTCTGTGTTACGTCACTTTTGGTTGTTAGTTAATGCTCTTCCTTGTCACTCGGTAGTATCTCTGAGCAGTGTGTTTTTGCCCACTAGAATTCAGTTTCTGTTGGTGTAGTGTCATTTCTGGTTTGTGTTTCTCTGCTGTGAGTGCGTTTCTGGTGCCTGTCTCTAGCGAGTGTGTGCGCGCACTGTGTGCTGTATACATATTTAGTCTGTTTTTGCGCTGCTGTGGGGCATGCTTGACGTGGCACTCCTGCTGTTTACCTAATTAACGGCAGTTTGGAAGAAGATGCAAGATCTTGTACAAATGCCTTGACAGAGGAGAGATGAAGTCATGTGAACGTGACCTAGATAATCGAGGGAGCACCTGTTGACAACACATTCGATGTTCTTTGACAAATATATATCTTGGGGCAGATTTACAAGCCCCTTGCGCCACTTTTGCGCCGCCGTTGCGTCACTTTTGTGGCGCAGCGGCGACGTAAGCTCATGCGCCACGTTGCGCATTATTTACAACGTGACGCATCTAGGGAGATGCGTCACGTTGTAAGCCCTGCGCCACATGAAACCTGCGTCAGGTTTCATGTGGGCGTTCCTCCGCAGGGTGGGCGTTCCGTCGAAGGAATGCCTCGTAAAAGTGACGCAGTGAAATCTACAAGATTTCACTGAGTCACCTTTCCGACGCCGCTGCGACGAATCCTTACGCCTGCTTCAAGCAGGCGTAAGGAGTGGCGCACCACGTTAGGTATGGGCGGCCCACGAGCATTGCTGGAGTTGCGTCGCGCTTGCGACACGACTCCAGCAATGCGCCGCCCTGCGCCACAGGATGCGACACGCATCGGCCTTTCCTTGCGCCACGGTGCGCCGCATTGTAAATGCGGCGCTTCGTGATGGCGCAAGGAGAGAATTGCGTGTCGCAACTATTCTGGCGCATCCCTGCTGATTTGCAGGGATGCGCCAGAAGTTGTAAATCTGCCCCCTAGTTCTTTGCTGAATTGTTGGAGTGAAGGTGTAAACTTGTTAAGTCTTAAGATGTTGTGCTATATTCTTGGCATGTAGTTGAAGATGGCTTACCTCTATATTTGTCTTGTTAAAAAGAACAATGGTCCCTTCAACTAATCATCCACAGAGTACTTGATATACAATGAATGTAAATAAAACGTTTTTTTAAGATCATAAGGCTGCAATATTCTCATCGAAAATAAGTGAAAGGAAAGTGCTCAATGCTCGCACATCACACACTGTGATATAAAAACACATTACAGTGCAAAAACATGTCGTCCTTATCCATACGTCTAGAGCAAAGAAATAAAAATAGTTCATTTGTAGGCTCATAGGATATATTTTGATGCCAGAGGAGAGATCACAGAGGAAGATTTGTTTAGGAACCACTCATCCAAAACTTTTACGCCCCCCACTTTCAAATGTCACCAGCCTCCACTGCTTTTAACACGTGCGTAAATTATTTTGACATTTTTAATGTGGAGCAGATCCCAACGAGCCTGAAATCCTTCTGCGATAGTGTAGTGTAGTGTGACACTGTGCTGGGGGACGCCCTATGCCTCAAGGGAAGGCATCAATACTATTTCACAATGTTACAGCCCAGTAGCTTTTACTTTCGAGAATGACTGCTATATTTTACGAAGGTTCGGTTTACTTGTCAAGAATGTAATGTTCAAATTAAATGGTATCTGGTATATAGGGGGTGAGAACGAAAGAAAAAAACGGGCGAGAGGTTGGGAGGGAGTTAAAAAGACAGTGTGTGTGTGTGTGTGGGGGGGGGGGTGAGCTGACTGGAAATTCTCCTCCATAAAACCATAAAACATAACAGCATTAAGGTGTCTGGTGGTCCAGATATCTCTGTTAGGATGGCAATACCTAACAATATAGACCACAGAATAGGTGGAAAGCAGGATAAAAGGAGCATAAAATCATATTATACATAAATATTTACGTTACAGCAGACATGGCTTCTCGATTCTCATCTTGCAGAATACAGTTCACAGCAGTCCGACGCATGTTAGTTCTTAATAAAAATGGTAATGCCTTGCCGATTGATGGGTCACGTAAGGACTGATTCGACCTTGCACAATGACCTTGTGCCTGAACATCAAAGATTAATACGGAAACAAGAAGGAAAGGTAATTTACAAACATCTGTGCAACAGTGCTGCGCCCAGCCAACCCCTTCCCCAGGAGATCCCCGCCGTCACTCCGTCACCCCGTTTAATAACGTGGGTAGACAGGAGGAAAAACCCTACAGGGAACAAATGCTTTTACGAAAAGGTCTCAGTACCTGCGTTGCTCTATATTTCCCCACCAAGTGCCCCTCCACCATTCATGAGGTCACACAGATCACAGAAATGTATTTCAAAACATGCTCTTTTATGTAATATAGACATCCTCAATTAATAGGAAAGTTCCCAACCGTAGGATTCAGAAAAAATAAGGTCCCTTGGCCAAGATTTTTATTATGATGCGGCACAGGTTCAAACTGGAAATATGGCTTAAAGGATCTCACAGTCTGCATTCTGTTTGCGATAGTGACATCAAGGTGAAAATAGCTGTTTTGTTTTTACAGTTTAATTATTTTCATTTCCTCGTTCTCGCTTTCCAATTATGTTTTGCCCCCTCACCGAAGGATTATGGTGAAATGTGCGACTTCCCTAATAATAGTAAAAAACAATTCTGGTGAAATTTAAATACTGGGATTCGTAAATTTCCACATACACAACATCCAGTGAAGGGCTTCAGCCTTCCCTCTTCATTTACATCTTTCTTCTGCCCACCACAGCACGCAGCATAGAGCAATGGGTCCGTCCATTTCAGGCATTGTCTGCTTTTACTGTGAGTAACAACATTCTGTTCTTTTGCACAGAGCGCATCTGCTGCAGACAAAGTAAGTTCCTTTCAGTGCTAGGCACTACCATGGCAATGGGTGCTTTTTGAAACGAAAATAATATTTTTGCTTTTAGTCACTGTTTTCTTTTTATTGGCAAGGGCCCGGCAGCTCCCCCAACAATAATGTTTTACAAAAAACATGATAAGAACCAGTGGTGGAATGCAAAAAAAAACCCCACCACCCCGCTGCACAATGTGGGGAGGGGCCCCTAGGTCTCCCGTAACTCAGAGATATTCATTGGACTAGGGCTGAATTTGGCCTCTGAGGGTTTGGGAAGGGCGCTGAACGCTTGGGGGGCCCCCTGCACCACGGGGGCTGCAGGGGCTTGTGTTACACCCCGGACAAGACAACACTATACCTATGGGTTTTGACAATGCTTATGTCTTCCTTTCAAAATGTCGCCAGTCTTTCTGAATGGCCTATCCCAATGGGACGCATTCAATCTCCACATCGGCCTTCATAGTTCACCATGACACGTCAGTCCTGAAACAATTAACGCGTCCCCTCGTGGATGTTTCTGAAGTCAGTTTGCATATTTTATACGCTGCACAAATATTTCAAGGGCACTGTGTCTCCTTCAGCCCCTGAAGTATCAGGCACAATCGCTTGTGCACAGTCACCGAACTCATGCTTTTTCACTGACATCCTAAGCACACATATTGCTGTAGAAAATGTCAATTCAGGTGACTATACAAAAGATATATATATATATTATAGCCTTATAGACCGCAGTAGCGGGCTATACCGGCAATTAAAGGCCCGCTCCAGCGTTAAAGGCCTGAGCCGAAGGCAAGGGCCCTAAACAAGGGAGCGGGACTTTAATAGCCGGTATAGTCCAGCTACGAAGGGCTATAAGACTATTAGAACATTCTGCCACTAGAGGGCAAAATGTTCTAACAAATAAAACAAAGGCTTCAGGGAGCGCGAGGGTATTGAAATCCCCTCAGGCTCCCTGAAGCCTTTGTTCACAGCCACGCTGTGAACAAAGAAACATTGGAATGTTGGAGCTCCGGGCTTATACCTGCCATTATAAGCCTGGAGCTACTCCATTGTTTTCAATGGAGCTCCCAACATTCCAATGTTCTATATATATATATATTCACTTAAAAAACCATAGGTTTCAGTCACGTTATAGTTAGAAATTAGCATTTAAAAAACCTTTGAAATTCACTGAAAAAACCATAGGTTTTAGGGAAAGTTATAGTTAGCTGGACATTGCACTCGTACAAAACCCGTGAAATTCCCCCGTTATAGATAGTTCAGCTATCTATAACTCGTGCCCCATAATGCACTGCTGATGACGTCACATATTACATCACTCATGACATGGTCAGTGACATCACTGATGACATCACTGATGACATCTCAAATGACATCACTGATGACATCACTGATGACATCATCCATGTGATAATTTCATGCATCTTCTCACACCCTAATATAACCTTTGATACACCCATTCTAAATTACAGACTGCCATTGACAAAACCATAGACACTCCAACACCAATAACTACATACACACTCACTGATTCTTAGGTCTACACACACATCCACTCACTCACCCGTACAGTAACTCATACTTATAGTCACTCAGTACAGGACTATCATATGCACTCATATACCTACATAGACACTCACACACCGCCACTCATCCATAGAGGTACTCACACACCTAGTCAGTCATGCAAATAATTAATCACACTGCCATTTACTCACCTATACAGTCATACACATACCAGCTCACTTACTCATGCAAATACTAGCACATTTTTACGCTCTTATACAATCCCTGATACAAGCACACACTCATCCATACAGCCACTCTCACAATCACACACTCTCACTTATAGCCATTTATATACTCCAACACACATATATACTGCCTTTCACATATGTAGTTACTCACACATGTACCACTGAGATATACATTCACTCACTAACACACCCATACACACACTCACCCACCCATACAGTCCATCACAGATGCACTCTTGAAACCATGCACCCAGTGAATCACCCACTCACACATCTATGCACAGAGTCACACACCCCACCCACACAAACTCTCAGGCACCCATACAGATACTCAGACAACCAATCAATATCCCATGTAGACACTCATGTAGCTATTCAGAAACCCATGCAGCCGCTAACACACCAACAGACAGACGGATACAGACATTCACACAGTTTAGTCACTAACCCATGCATTCAGTAAGATACGTTTAATCACTCACTTATAGAGTCAGTCATGCACCTACTAAATCATCCATTCAGACAATTATACACCCACTCATTCTTCAATACGCCTTTCCCTATATATATTAAACATATTTAAACTTTACAGAAACACACACTCACTGGATGATGTCATCAGTGATGTCATCAGTGATGTCATTTGAGATGTCATCAGTGATGTCATCAGTGATGTCACTGACCATGTCATGAGTGATGTAATATGTGACGTCATCAGCAGTGCATTGCGGGCGCGAGTTATAGTTAGCTGAACTAACTATAACGGGAGAATTTCACGGGTTTTGTACAAGTGCAATGTCCAACTAACTATAACTTTCCCTAAAACCTATGGTTTTTCAGTGAATTTCAAAGGTTTTTAAATGCTAATTTCTAACTATAACGTGTCTGAAACCTATGGTTTTTCGGTGGATTTCAAAGGTTTTTAAATGCTAATTTCTAACTATAACGTGACTGAAACCTATGGTTTTTAAGTGAATTTCAAAGGTTTTTAAATGCTAGTTTGTAACTATGCCTACAGAGGTAGGACATGTGAAGAAAGAAGAAAAACGCACAGAAAGAAGCAAAAGAAATGCAGAAAGAAGCAACAGAAGTCCACAAAGATGAAGAAAAGTGCAGGAAGAAGCAAAAGATGTGCAGAAAGAACCAACAGAGGAGCAGAAAGAGGCCTTGTTCCAAAATCATCCTGTGCCCACAACTTTTTCCAACGTGTACTGGTGGTAACTGATTCTGACTAACCAGAGCCAGTGCTATGCTAAAACACACTTAGAATACAGTTAAAACACCTACATACACTAGGGAACACTATGCGTTGGGGTACCCCTGTGATTAGCATGACCTCCTCTCGAAGTCCCTAGTACATAATAGGGCAGGGGATTAAAACTACCTCTTAAAGCGCGCTTCAGGGCGCGTTTGCACAGTGGTGAAGGGAGGGGGTGCCTGAGGTGACATGTGTGCAAACGCGCCCCGTGGCACGTTTTAAGTTGCGGGATTAAGTCCCCTTGAATCCTGAGTGTCCCGGGGCTCAACTAGCCCCCAGGTACCTACAGTTAGGACCACAGAGCTGAGTTGCAGAGAGGCGTTCCGAGGCCACGCACCTTTTTCACCTCTCTGCAACGCAACTCTGTTGTGCTTACTGAAGGTACCTGGTGGGCTAGTTGGACTCCAGGGACCCTCAGGATTGAAGGGGACTTAATCTCCCAACTTAAAACATGCCACGGGGCCTGTTTGCACACATGTCACCTCAAGCCCCGCCCCTCCCTTCACCACCGTACAAGCGCGCCCGTGGCGTGTTTTAATTTGGGGATTAACTCCCCTTGAATCATGAGCATCCCTGGGATCCAACTAGCCCACCCTGTACCTCCAGTATGCGCCAGGCAGCTGCGTTGCAGAGAGGTGTTCAGAGGCCACGCCCCTTTTTACACCTCTCTGCAACGCAGCTCTGTGGCGCTTTCTGGAGCGTACCTGGTGGGCTAGTTAGCCCCAGGACCCTCAGGATTGAAGAGGATTTAATTCCCCATCTTAAAACAGCGCCATGGGGCCTGTTTGCACACATGTCACCTGAAGCCCCGCCCCCTCCCTTCACCACTGTGCAAACGCGCCCCGTGGCACGTTTTAAGTTGGGGGATTAAGTCCCCTTGAATCCTGAGGGTCCTTGCAGTGCAACTAGCCCACCATGTACCTCCAAAAAGCGCCACAGAGCTGCGTTGCAGAGAGGTGTAAAAAGGGGCGTGGCCTCTGTACACCTCTCTGCAACGCAGCTCCCTGGCGCATACTGGAGGTTCCTGGTGGGCTAGTTAGCCCCAGGGACCCCCAGTATTCAAGGGGAATTACTTCCCCTTCTTAAAACGCGCCAGGGGGCGCGTTTGCAGACTGCTGCAGGGTGGGGGCAAGACCTCGGCACGATGCCGTTCTTTTTTTTTTTTTGTATGGGAGGGGGGCTCCGTGGCCCCCTTTCCCTCGGCCACTTTTAGCCCCGGGGACCCCATCCCCCGGGGCCTGAGGATTTTCTTTAAAAAAATAAATAAATAAAGCGGGAAGGGGCGCGTGGCCCCCTTCCCTGGGCCTATATTGGCCCGGGGACCCCATCCCCGGGGCATGCCCTCTTTTAAAAAATTTAATATTTGGAGGGGGGCTTCGTGGCCCTCCTCCCAGGCCACTAATAGCCCCGGGGACCCCATCCCCCAGGGCCTGGCCACTCGTTGGGGACTGTGGGGGGGTCCCCAATCCCGCTGCGGTCCCGCCGGCTCCCGCGTCCTGCGGGAGCCGGCATTGCTTTCCATAGGGGAGCTGCTGACATGCAGCTCCCCTTATGGAAAAGCAATCTGCTTTGCTTCATTGAGGCAAGAGCAGGTTTCCCTGCTCTCGCTTCAATGAAGCAAAGCAAGTTTGCAATCACAGGACGGGAGCCGCGAGGCTCCCGTCCTGTGATTGCAAGCAGCAGTGTCCCAGGGGTAGGCACCCGGGACACTGCAGGAGCCGATCCTGGGGGTGGCGGCCCCCAGGGCCATGGAGGGCTCCAGGAGGGGGCCGCGTGGCCCCCTCCTTTCATTAGTAAAGCCCCGGGAGGTGGTGGTCCCCGGGGCTTGGAGGTCCGAACGCACCCCACATATCTTTCAAAGTGCCCGGGGAGGTGGCGGTCCCGGGGCATGTTGAGGGGCTGGAGCTCCCACACAGGTGAATTAAATTTAAAAAGAAGCCCGGGGGTGCCGGTCCCGGGGCTGCGGGAAGGCGGAGAGCCCTCCGCACCATTTTTAAAGCCCCATGGGGTGGTGGTCCCCAGGGCTTGGGGGGCCTTAGAGGCCCCCCTATAAAATATAAATAAACACCCGCATGCCCCCGGGACTTGGCCCACCCGGGGGACAAATAGCCTCGAAGCGCGGGAGAACGTGCGTCGATTTTTTTTTTTCTCGGCGGGATCCGCGCACCCTAAGCGCATCCCGCCGATTAAAAAAAAAAATGCTTTTTTTTGCCCAGGGGGTCCTTGTGGGACCCCCTGAGCAGACCTAGGTGGTCAGGGTGTTTCTACCCTGCCCACTTTGTGCGTTTTGCGCGCTTCAATTTTTTTTTTTTCTCGGCGGGATCCGTGCACCCTTAGCGCATCCCGCCGATTTAAAAAAATGCTTTTCTGCCCAGGGGTCTTTGTGGGACCCCTGAGCAGACCTAGGGAGTCAGGGTGTTTCTACCCTGCCCCCTTTGTGCGTTTTGCGCACTTGTTTCTTTGCCTCGGTTCTACCGAGGAACAAGATGACTGCCAACACTTCCTGGTTTGGAGTGTTGACAGCCAATGTATGCAGCTCGTGGTCGGGAGGGTGCGCGGATCCACCGCGGCCATAAATATTGAAACTTTTATTTTGGATTTTCTCAGCAACTACTGAGCGGATTTACACCATTTTTAAAGGGTGCTTTCTGAACCAAGCACTACCTTTTTGCCAAATTTGGTGTAATTCCGTTCAGCAATTTGCTGTAACCTTGCATAAATTTTCCTAAGGAAATTGATTTTTCACTCTTATTTTTGAATTTCTCACGCAACTACTGAGACAGTTTACACCATTTAAAAAAGGTCGCTTTCTGAACCAAGCGCTACCTTTTTGCAAAATTTGGTGTAATTCAGTTCAGCAGTTCGAGCTGTAACCGTGTCTAAAATTTCCTATGGGAATTAACATGGAGAAAACACGTTTTGGGACCCCCTTTTTCTCGGCCCCGCTTGATGAATCACCCCGAAACTTTCAAGACAGGAGCAGACCGGAGCGCCCCACTAGTTTTGAAAATTTCGCGATGATTCGTCAAACGACGCCAAAGTTATTGGGAATAGAATGTTACGAATTTCCTATGGATAATAGGTCCTAACTATAACTATCTACTGGCGACCGCCAGTAGATAATATATTACAGAACTAAAGTAGTGTAACTATCACTTGTGACAACAATTTGGTACAATCACATGCCTAGGGGCTAAGTGTGCACCAGTAGATGAATTTTAGTATTTGGGTTAAACTCACCAGTGCTCTTGTGAGACTGGGATAACCACAACATGTGAAGTCAGTCAAAAGTAAGGGACCTTCCTCAATAAAAAAACCAAAGTCCGCTATGTAGTTTGTCTGTTCCCTTTTGGAAGGTTAGGAACCAGCCTACGTCATGTGGTGATTCCTCCTGTTTTGGATGAAGTAAACCATTGTTGTCTCTGGGCCCTGATCCGCAGTTCAACCTCGCTCTGCCCATGTCTGTTAATCACATCTGTTTCCTCAGCTTCTGCTAAGAAGAGAATGTGCTGGTGCTCAACATGGAAAGGTTCACTGGTGCCTCTACCAATATGGCCGCTGGTGCAGTGGCACCAGTGTCAGGCTTATGAAGGGCCCACTGCAGTTTAGTTGTGGTTGCCGTTTATAGCCCAACCAAAGGGTAAGGGAGCCCAGTTTCCTTGTTAGTGTTAGGGCCCACGGTGCTCTTGTTATCGCACTAGAACGGCAGCCGTGCCTTTTTAACAAAGGATCACCACAGACATTTAAAGAAAATCAGTGGGAGTTTACCTAGTGATAAGGAATAGTAACTAAAAGACAGGCATTTACACCCCCACAACTGAAGCATGGACAAATAAGTCCTTGTCCAGGACCCCCAAATCAGCCTATGCTAAATACAAATTATGTGTGCCAGAGGGTCAATGAGCTAGGAAGTCAAGGATCCACCTTTTACCATAGATCCCAGCAGCAAGTGGTACGCGGGCCCCATCACTCATGATCACACAGGTGACACTCACAATATTTCTTGAGTCCTATTACCTTTAGGCTCAGTTCCCTGCAGCCACTTGGGATACTGAAAGGACGATGAAAACCGAGTAGTATGAAGAAGGGCACAGACAGAGGGATACCAGGTAACTTAGAATACCATAGTCTCACCCACTAATTTAGAAACAAATGTTGAGTTTCTCAAAAATGGCTGGATAAATAAACCAAAAAACATAATCGTTGCCTCACCAGTTAATGATGGTATGTCGTTTATGGAAAACATAGAGGCACAATAATTTTTCTCCACTGCCATACTCGTAGTATACGGAGACGTCAATGCAAAAATCCAGGAGGTGCTGATGGCAAGACACCCACCACCGGCAGTAAAAAACATCACACAAAAAAGTCGCGCAACGCAGCTCAGTCCCTCGCGAGGCTGCGCTGCGTTGTGCGACAGGGAGGGAGCAGGGGAGTGCCATATCTTCAAAGACATGGCTCTCTCCTCCCCTTTCCCTTGCGCTGGCGCTGATTACAGCTGCCGTGCGCCATGCACACACCTTAGCGCCGCAGCGCTAGGGTGTGTGCATGAGTCCAGCATAGGTTTTGTACAGGAAGGGTACCCTTCCAGTACAAAATACTATGCTCGACACAAGGGAAAGCTTTTCCCACTTTGTATGCGTGCGGCACGGTGCAGCACGCATGCAAAGTCGGAAAAGGAAGGAGAAATGAAAGCATTTCTCCTTCCTTGCGCCTAGTTGAAAAGGGTGCAGTTTTCTCACGCTAAACCCAATCTACTGTTTTTAGTAAATTGGGTTTAGCGTGAGAAACCTTGGGTGGTTGCATGGGAACGCCCATACACCACCCTTGCTACGCCCCCATGGCGCAAAGTAACACGAAGCAGCGCAATGCGCTGCTTCGCATTACTTTTACGTTATTTCCAGCACTAAACAAGTTTAGCGCTGGAAAGTAAATTCCCCCAAAAAGATTTTGTGTCGTTTTGCGTCACTTTTGTGACGTAAACACGACCCAAAAACGTGCACGCTTTGCATTGCTTTCAATGGCAACGCATGCACGTTTGGCATTTCCCTTGCGGGAGCGAGCTTTGGCGACATCTGTTTGTAATTATCTTGCAAACAGATGGTCCCCCTGCTCGCTCCCGCAAGGGAAATGCTGTGTGCTCTCGGCCGCACTCCCCCCACCCCTCCCCCCTCAGCGTCTACAGCGTCTACAGACAACAGACAAAGACAACGGACATTCCGAAATCGCACCAGCCTGGGAGACTTAACGCCAGAGGAAGTCATTGCCCACTACAGGCTCAAAAGGACAACCATCCTACGCATCCTGACCATCATTGCCCACAGGCTGACGGTACCAACACAGCGGAGAACCAACATCCCTCCGCAGACAAAGCTGCTGGCCGTGCTGCACCTGTTGGCCTCTGGGACCTTCCAACCAACAACTGCCAGAGTCGGAGGAGTCTCACAGCCAGCCCTGTCAAAGTTCCTCACACCTGTCCTGGATGCCATCATCAGCTTGGTACCCCAGCAACTTTACTTCCCACACACTGCGCAGGAACAGCTGGAGATTAAGCAAGGCTTCTACGCCATAGCTGGCTTCCCGCACGTCTCGGGGGCAATCAACTGCACACATGTACTCCTCGTGCCCCCTGCCACCACTGCACACAATTACCGCAACAGGAAACACACGCATTCCATCAATGTGCAGGCAATAGTGGACCACCGGGGACTCTTCACCAATGTCGTCGCCAACTACCCAGGCAGTGTGCATGATTCCTTCATCTTCCGACAGTCCATCATCAACCAGCGCTTCCAGGATGCCACCTATGGAAATGCACTGCTCGTCGGTAAGTACCAACGGAACACACCACACACCTCAACACCACATTCAGACAACTCACAACTCTGGGTATGCACACGTCACAAAATCACATACAACATGACAACCAACATCCCCACATTCAAACACGATAACACTACTTACTGTGGATGTGCTGGACAGACTGCAGTATGCAGACCACAGACACTTCCATGTCGACATACACTGCTGGTGCCTGGAGTGTACTGGACAGTGGACGCAACCATGTAACCGCAGCCAGCGGGGAACAATGCAGAAATGTAGCGTGTTACGTCCCCCCCGTAAGTGTGCGCGGAGTGGGCTGGCCCGGCGTACGCCAGGCCAGCGTAGGGTGTGAATAAAAAGCCTGTTACTCTGGGCGTGGTTCTCTTCCGGAATGGCCAACGTGTCTGCCAGGGCGGCGCCTCTCACCCTGCCACGAGGCCGATGCCGTGAGCGGCGGGGCCTGCGATCCTGTGCGCCTGCTGCACCCCAGGCCGCTGGTCCCCAGACCTGTCATGCCCGCCCCAGCGCAGCCAGACCGCACTGCTCACCTGCCGACACCGGCGTGTGTCAAAGAGGGCCCACCACGTGCCAGTGCAAGCTCCAAGCCCGAGGCCCGCGACCATGGCAGCCTCCTCAGACCATCACGGCCTCCGCGACACAGGCCCCCCATTACTCCTTTCTCATTGACGTACTCCACCGCTGCCTCCGGCCTACACTGCGGTCCAGCAGGTCACACATTTGGAACTGAGTCTTGATTATACAATGGCAGAGGACATACGTTTATTGCAGGGTTTATATCACCGTACTCCCTACGATGTGGTGCCACCGACTCTGTGCATAGCATTCCAACGACACGTGTCTGTGGGCCCATGCTGACTACTGCCTTCGGCCTACACTGCGGCCCAGCACCGCGGGGTTCACCTGTGTACTGCCTACCCTGCGGTCCAGCAGGCCTCACACAAATCCAATACAATCCGTACCATGCAGGACACGGCATCGTCGCAGGCTGCACACACACACAGCTCGGGTGCCACTACCTCCGTCAACCACAAATCATCGCCACATGGCATTCCAACGTCGTGTGTGAGAGTACTAGGAGGAGCTGCCTGAACAGCCGTTGGCCCGCGCTGACGGCTGCCTCAGGCCTACACTGCAGTCAAGTAGGTCACACATTTGGAACTGAGTCTTGATTTTACAATGGCAGAGTTCGTATCAATGCACGCTAGGAGAGGAGTAAGAGGAAGACGCGATTCAGTCCAGATGACGAACCGGATCCTCGTTACGGAGGTGACCGAACCCCACCAACAACTGCCCTGGTGCCACTGACTCTGTGCATCGCAAGCCAAGGACACGTGGCTGGGGGCCCCTGCTGACCGCTGCCTCCGGCCCACACTACGGTCAAGTAGGTTACACATTTGGAACTGAGCCTTGATTTATGTATGGCAGAGTTTATACCATTGTACAGGCCTCATCGCAGACTGCATCCCCTTTCAGCTCTGGTGCCACTAACTCTGTGCCCCGAAATTCATGGACACCCTCTGGTTGAACTTTGGTGGCGTCTCAGTCAATGGCCTGGGGGTTGTCTTCATCATCATGTGGCTGGTAATGACTTGGTGTTAAACATGAGTCTGTAGCATTCATCTCCTCCATATTGCATGTGTCTGCTTGGTACTGCACTCTGTATCATGCCCTGGAAGAACACCTTCCACTGTCCCCCAAAACCCTCTGCGACAATCACCTTGGACATTGACGAGAACCCGCTCAGCTCTCGTGGCCCTACCTCAGTGCACCGGTAGTCACCGTCCCGTGGTGGTGTGCCTGTGCCGGCTGCAGTGCATCCGTGGCCACTAACTCTGTGCAGCTCAAGTCGTGTACCCTTGCTGTTTAGACTTTGAACTTCTGATTGTCTGATGTAGTTGTTGCCAGCGCCAACAACTCCCTGAGGGCTGGCTTACACTCACCCCACACCCATCCAGCACAGGCGTCACTGGACATGTGACCTTGGCAATAAAGGGACCGGGCGCACGTGCCCGTAGCCAGTTCCACGAACTATCTAAGTGTGTCCGTGTGGTCATTGTGTGTGAATGAGGGCCCCGGGCCCGACCACATTGCATTGTGTTGTGTACAGCGGACGCAATCATGTCACCTCAGGCAGTGGGGTAGACCTGGGACATGTAGCTGTGTCATACCCCCTGTAGGCGTTGCCGGAGTGGGCTGGCGTACGGCAGTCCAGCATAGGGGTGTGGATGATCACCGCGGGGCTCTGGGCGTGGTTAAGTGTTGGGCATGCCAATTTGGTACCTGATGCGTGTGTCTTTGTTGTGGTGTCGGCGGCACCCGTCCCGCAATGGACAAAGATGCAATGTAACATGCCCCAGAGTGCGGGCTCGGACGAAGGGATCAATGAATAAGCGCAAGCCCGCTCGGGGTCCGGGAACATACTTGCCAACTGTTGTGTATGTATCGCTATTGCCGCAGCATGAGCCAAAGGTCTTGCCTCGACCGCATCGCGACTTCGGCCAGCCATGTACTCCACATCTGTGTCTGCCCTATCCTTGCCATAGGCCTACACACACGTGGCTGACCACCTTCAACGCACAACACCACAGTGTCGTTGTCAGGCTTGTGGACATGCGCAGACAGGCATGACAATGGTGTGCCGTAGGAGTGCAGGTGATGCAAGCGTGCAGCGCACACGAGCAAATAGGCTCGGGGGAAGGGAGGAGCAGCAGTGAGGCTACGTAATGCACATTGATGGCGCTCATTTGCTACTAGCAGTACATGTCAGACCGGAATCACTATGACACCCATATTACATGCCAATGAACTAGTGTGCCTGCCAACACATCATGCAGAACCAACTATTGACTCATGTCTCTCTGCACTGTGACAGGTGATCAGGGATATGCACTCTGCCCTTGGATGATGACACCCCTCCGAGCCCCGAACACACAGGCCCAGAGGCAGTACAATACGGCCCACAAACGCACCAGGGGCATCGTGGAACGCACATTTGGCGTGTTGAAGTCACTTTTCAGGTGCCTGGACATCACAGGTGGGAGGCTCCTGTACAGCCCAGTCATCATGTGCAAGATGATCGTTGCATGTTGAGTGTTGCACAACATATGTGTACGCACCAATGCCCCATGGTTACGTGTGCCAGATGCCCCGGACGATGATGAGGAAGATGAGGCAGGTGGACCACACCCCACTGCAGCTGCAGCAGGAATAGCCCGTAGGAACAACATCATTGACAATTTCTTCACATGGGGACGTCACATTGTGTAAGTGCTTGGCAATCATGAGACACTGCAAAATGGCCACAGGCGCAGCATGTGCAAATAAATTCAATGCGACACACATTCCCTGAGTATCTGTATGTGTGCTGCTGTGTGGCACGGGTATCAGGGACATGTTCCAGAGTCATTGTGGGTGTGCAGTGTGCTGTACTTATTTGTGCATGTGTGCCATTGTGCCCATCTCCCCCCGTCCCCCCAGTCCCTGGTAGGTACTCACCCTGTTGATGTTGTGTCAGGTCATGTTGAGCAGTGTTCCGATCCCCAACTCCTGGCACCGTATCCCGACTGTTGACTGTGGCCACCATTTTCTCACTGTCATCCAGCTCATGGTGTGCCGCTGGTCCCCCACCTCCAATCTGAGTTGCTGCTTTCAAGTTGGCATAGTGTTTCTTCTTGGTTTTGCCCTTCACATCATTCCAGCGCCTCTTGTCCTCTTCCATTGTCCTCCTCGAAACTCCGACTGCATTCACGTTGTTCATGGTGTACTGCCATGTTTCCGTTTGTGTTGCTGATGACACAGTGGAGGTGACGTACAGTTGTTGGTTGTGTTCTGTCTCCTCCGTGACGATGTTCTGGTTTTCCTGCGGACTGAACCCCGTCTTCCTCTTCTCCTTGCCCTTCCCCGGTCCGGGGGTTCCTGGCTGGTCGTCTGTGGGCTTGTGGGGTTCGCGTTGTCCTGTGCACTCGGTCCGGGTGCGTCCATGGTGGTACGCAGTTACATTTTTTTAGGTTTTTTTCCTCTGATTTTATGGTGCATTTTCTTGCATGTCGCGTGGGATTCGCAGGCCTGTCGCTGGTTATCGCTGGTTTTGTTTCGCGATTTGGGACGTCGCAACTTTTTTCGTGTTGGGGTTTCGCATTTTTTCGGCGTCGCAGTGATTTTGGCGCGCGGGCATTTGTCGCGTTGTCGTGAGGCTATCGCATGGTGCCGCCGGGTTGTGAATGCTGCGTTAACACAGTGTTATTTTCCTGCGATGGACTGCGATGTGAGAAGTTGCGTTAAGCGATTTTGGCGATAGTTAACACGCGTTCTTGGGAATATCCCCCTTAGGAAGGAAAACAGAAGAAAAAGAAACACTGGGTCAGCTGACTAGTGGGGATAAGCCTTTGCACATGTAAGTCAAGGGGAGCCTCTACGCTGCATCAGATTGATCCATGGAGCCATCACTGAAGTTTCATTACTAAATCCTTAAAGTCAATATCACAATTGACTTTCCGTTTGTGCCTGAGCATGTGTGAGTGGGGCTGAGGGAGGGGGCAGGTCTGGGATGAGAGTCTCCTAGGAGGTGGGAAACAAATCAAAGGAAGAGAGCTGAGGTGGAAGAGAAGGTCAGGGAACCCCCAGGGATAGCCTTTCTCTTGATGGATGGGATCAAACCTCCATTTTCTCAGGGGTGCACTTCAGTAATATTTCTTTGTGACCATCCAGCCGAACAAGCGAGGTGTTCCGGATTGGAACTAATCAACGAGAAAAATACATTCATAATTGTGTAGCAGAGATTTTACATTATTTACGGACTGGTAGGCGCAGATGTGTAATTAGTATCTTGGCAACTTAGAAAAGGTTACTTTATTATCTGCAGTTCACTTTATTCCGCCTTCTTCTCCCACACACTTTCACCTCCCTCCCTTCATCTCATACGTTTTGGTGCAAAAGAGAAGCCGAGCAACGGGAATTCTTTCAGGACAGACCTACCTAAAACTCTAGCCCTCTTCCTGTACACGTTTAGGGTGTGGTGATCTAATTTAGAGCCCGGTGGGCGGCCGCCTGTCTGCTAGGTCAGCGGACATCACGTGGAGCACTCCGAATGATATATTTTGGGCTCCATTGAAGGCACTGGACATTCCCGAGCGGGTGCCATGCTTAATGTGCTCGTTCCGCCATGTTTTCTCAAAGCAAACTTCCAAATTGGAAATATATTTTCAGAAAACAAAATAGCAATGACCGTACCACGCAGGGAGTTTTCTCCCTGTACCTTGGGACAATGTGAGTTTTCCCACCTGACTAGCAAGTAAAACGTGGCGAAACAGTAAAGGACAGGCCACCAGGTCTGAGCTTTATGCCACCAGAACCAGCTGAGGTTCCCGGGTTGAAACCCAGTGGTACCCTTGGCTCTGAAAAGAGGGAGGTAGCTGTGAGTTTCATGCGCTCGCGCTCTGCCAATGTCTGATTGACTCCTTAAGGGTCATACCCTGAATGATGTCACAATCTGTCTCAAAATGCAAGTGGACATTATCAAGTAAAGGCACATTCTAGAATTCCAATTATTGGTGATGGAGCAAGGACTCAAAAATGAGACTTGCTTGAATGCAATCACCTCACAGTATTAATTTATTAATTATGTATTGTTTATACTAACGTTGCATACACTACACGAATAGCAAGGAAGCTTGCCTATGTGTTCTAACTAACAAGTAACGCTTGTTTTTTCTAAAATGGCCGCTAAAGCGCGGGAACCTTACTGCGCATGTCTCATCCATATCACATGGTGTGACGTCTTTCTTTGCTTGGTGGGAAATTTCTGCTTCTGCGCAGTGTGCTTTAAAATGGCTGCTTGATGTTTTCACATGCTTCAGCTTGCTCTTGTATTATTATTAATGTGTCGTTTTCTTAACGCTACTAATGCGGGATAGATTTATAAGTAAATGGGGATAGAGTAGAAAGAGTGGGTATACAGTGAAACTTATTATTTGTGATTTTAATATTTTCTTCTTTGACTTTTATTAGTTCGTAAACTTGGGCCTGGGGTTGGTGATCTGAAACTCGAGAGACAATGATACTGCGCATGTGTCCTCCTTGGCTGCCAAAGAATGAAGTCAACCTGGACGTCGTCCAAGGCCATGACCTGGTGGCCGAAGTTGATGTGCTCTTGCCTTTCCTGTTAAACATTGAAACTTTGTATATGAAGAAAACATAACATTTGTCGTGAGACGGGTGGGAAATAAAGCAAATGTATAAAATTGGATGGGCGGTAGTTTAAAGACAATGGCCTACAGTAAATGAATTAAAATCATATGGTGTGAGAATCCACCCCCTGTCCCTGTCCAATCAGAAGTAGTGGTCCCATATTTTAGCAACATTAAGGGGAGGTACATGGGCGTAGAAGGGTATAATAGATATAGAATTTGCTAATTAGTTAGCACAGGTGAAGGAGATGCTGCAAGAGAGCAGAGAGACAAGAAGATCAGGTGTTCATGCAGACCAGGCAGAAGAGCTCCAGACCGCCAAGCTGATCGATTGCAGACTGAATCCCTGTCCAGAAGAAGTCCTGAGGAGAGGGCGGCGGAGTCCATTAGAAGGGAGACACGGGAGAATCAAAGAGACGCGAAGTACCAGAGAGGGGAACGACGCAGGCGTCGTTGTAGAAAGGTCACCGGTCTTGTCCTGATCCTGGAGGAGGTCTTTACTCTTCATCCTTCCGGGGTCCTAATCTTTCCAACTCCTTGGCCAAGGGTTGGGTTCTCGCACATAGGTAAATATAAATGCAACCTTTAGTTGCGCTGCTGTCTCTATCTTCTCCTTTCTGAGGGACCGTCATTAATAAATAATTATTGTTCTCTACTTCACCTATGATATTTGACTAAGTACCATGTGTTCTCTGTAATTTACTCTGCTAAATCTTTAGATAAACTTTTTAAAACTTCCTGACTCAGTGGTTATTTCAGGATTTTGTATTATAATGAATGTCACTCATTTTAAACTTCCCAATTAGCAAAGGATTCATTGGTAAGTCATTACTCTTCAATCGGAAGGTAATTGGTAGCAGGGATTTTGATAAAGAGTAACAACTGATAAAACCCAGCGTAAGTATTAGCATAGTATGAATGTATGGGCCCAAGTGAGTATCTGGTGTATGAATGCTGTTTGCTAATATCGCGCTGGATCAGTTTTCTGGTAATCAGAGGATGGTTACTCTTTGTTAATTGGGTAATGAGAATTTTATATTTTATGAACTAACATCTGTGTATTCAAAGTTTGTTTTATGTTGTCCATAATCCCCGGGGGAAAATTGAATAGCGGTTGGTAAGTGGAAGCCATACTGCAGTGAGGTTATCTGTCAGGCAGAAATAGTACTGAAAAGTTAAGCAGGACTATCAGTACTGGTTAGGGAATCTATGTGTAAGTAATACCAAAAGAGTACGCTGGTGAAAATTTGATGTTATATCACCTAGAAAGGGTAACATTGGAGAAGTAACAGGTATTTCTGGAGCTTGTGTGAAGAGTAGACGGAAGGGTTTTACTCGTAGTGTATGTTTAGTAAACGGAAAGGTTTTACTAAGTGTGAGAGAAAACTATGGGGCATATTACCAAGGAATAGCGATAAATATCGCTAACTGCGCTTAGCGCGACTTTGGTTAACGCCGCCTATCGCTGGAAAATATCGCTGAGATAACACCCTATTAACAAGGTTTATCCCCATAGCTATTTAATTTCCAGCGATAGCGGCAAAATGTGAGAATATCGCTGGAAAAGCAGCGATATTCTCGCATTATCGCTAAGGTGGATTCAGCATTAGAATCCACCTCCTATACTTTAAACAGGTAAGTCATCCTCACTAGCAGGTGATAAAATATAGCGATGAACGCGCTTAGCGCAAATTATTTTATCGCTTCGCCTGCCTTGCTAATAGGGGGTAGTGGGATTAGCGACTGTTTTCAGTCGCTTTTAGTAGGGAACGCCTTCCTTGCATGTCATTAGCGATAATTATCGCTGACATGCAAGGCGATGGAATACGCGGCCTCTAACACCTGAAAGCTGTTGCTAAACGCCTGTTAGCGACAGCTTGCTAATAGGGCAATAACATTATCGCCGCTTTAGCGGCAAAAAGTGCCGCTAAAGCGGCGATAAAGCCCTTGATAATATGCCCCCATCTTTTCTATTTTAGAGAAACTGGCACGATAGCGAATGTTTTATGTTGTTACTGAAATTTAATTAAGATTTATAGAGAAAATAAAGTTTGCGCAAGATTTTGTAAAGGGAGGGTCAGCTGCTGGAGAGGGAGCTGACGTCACAAACGCCGCGCTGGGATTGGTTGAAACAGCGGGTGTGGAACGACTCTTGTAAAGGAGGGGTCAGTAGTCAGGAGCAGTACTGACGTCACAGGTGCCGCGCTGGGATTGGTTGAAACAGTGAGGGACAGAGAAACGCAGATTGTAAAGGAGGGGTTAACAGACAAACGTCACCGAAAAGCCGCGTTAGGATTGGTTCAGAAATAAAAGTTAGCAGACACTTGATTGGTTGAGATTTTAGAAGTTAAAATCTTAGTGGATAGAGATTGCATGGTAGAACGCGATCCGACTTTAACAGGAACTCGTCCGGATAGGAGATTCCTGGGTTTTTCAGAATATAATTATATACATCGAGATTCACCAAAGATGTACGGAGAAAAGAGAAAAATGTCCTTTCTGCAAAAGATAAAGAATTATTTTAAAAAGGATAAACCAATCAAAACTAGAGAAGGAATTATCATTCCACCAGCTAAAACGCCCGCTTCATTCATGATGATGGAGAGAGGTTATCATACTTGTGTATGGATAGAGAATTGGATAGAATATACCAAAAATGATGGGATATTATCATTTCCCGAGAATGGTACCTTCAATGGAAGAATTCTTCAAAATTTGAGATTGAGGATGAATGACTTAGAACCCAGACCTAGATTAACTCAATACGAAGCCTTAGAGGAATGGGAAACCGAGGCATTTGAACGTGACCGATCCAGGAGTAATAGGGGTTATCGAGGATTTTTTCCCAGATATCAACATGAGAATAGGGACGGTCAGATGAAAAAGTGGAGGAGAGCAATGCTTACAGAAGGATTATATCCAATATTTACGGAAGAAGAACTGTTAGGGAAGAAATGCACAGAAAAGACAAAACATTTAATGAGAAATGGAGATTCTGAAGATGAATTTATAGAAGAAATATTAAGGAACCCCCACCTTATCAGGAAGGGACAAGTGGATGTACCCCAAGTGCTCCAGTATTAAAAACTCCCTTAGTACCACAGGTAGTGCACGATTTCACCCCAGTAGGATACTTCATGATAAAGAGAAAGAATCCCTAGAAAAGACCAGAGCAGAATTAATACAGAAGATAACACAGATAAAAGTGCATCCTGATTCTTTGACCATTCCTGTAACAATTGGTCCAGTAGTTCCATTATATAGTAATCAGGGAAATTGTCCAACACCGTTAGTTATGCCTACTCCTGTGAATATTCCGAAACCAGAAGCACCAGTGATGGTTGAGGATCATTTTAGTGATTGTGAATCTACGATATCATTAATGGATTTACCAATTCGAGATTCTGTCAATAGTACTCCCAGAAGAACCACACCTGGGTGCTCGAAAGAGATAAACTTGATAACTTCATCAGGAGAAAAAAGTGTCACTGTAGTTAGTCCAGAAGACTTAGAAAGGTGGGCACAAGGATCAGATCAGCAGTGTACACCTCCAAAAATATTGGATATTTATAAATTAAAGGTCGAATTAGAAGAAATAATAGCAGGAAATGTGGGGCTAGATCGCCTAAATGCTTACAATGAAGAAGAATTATTGTTCATATGCAGAAGTATCACCAGAAATGTAAAAATATTTCATGAAAAATTATCAGATTTGGCTTTGCAGATGGGAATTGAAATAGGGAGAGCAAAGGTGTGCAGAAACCCTATAGAGCAGATTTTTCAGACAAAGACTTAGAAAATATGAACGCATCTGGAAGAAAGTTACAAGTAAAGGAGTTAATGACAGTCTTGCAAAAATGGGGAGACCTAGATAAATGGAGAGTTCGATTGGCAAAGAAAAAGGAAGAGGCACGATCCAGTAGAACAGCTTCTGAATATGTGATGAAAGAAACAGGGAAGACAGATCAAATGTACCCGATGCGAGAAGTTCCCGGAGGGGGCTATGTACATGTCCCATGGAGTAGACAGGATATTTTGTCATTTACGAATGATTTTCCAAAGTTGAGAGAAAAACCAATTGAATGGTACAAGCAGGTTGAAAGGTTTGTGACAGTGTCAAAGGTATTATTGAAGGATTTAGATGGTCTGTTTGACATAGTGGTACCTGCCGATTTGTGGACCGATTGTAAAATTACAGTTGATTGGCCTAGTGATGAGTATCCTAGAGATCCAAAGACAGGTGCCACGTCAAATGATGTAATGAAAAAGTATCACCAGGTGATAACTTACCTGAAAGGCAAAATACCTCCGAAAGAAACAGATTGGGTGAAAATAGACCGAACCACCCAAGAAGCTAGTGAATCGGTACATGCCTATTATGAGCGTTTATTACAGGTATTTAAGCAGTATAGTGGATTTGAGGACATTGGAGACAAGAACATGAGTCAGTTTGTGTATCGATTTGTTTATGGTCTAAAGCCAGAAATTTGTCAGATCATTAAGCAGCACATGTTATGTTGGCAAGGGAAACCCATCGATGAAATTTTGAAATATGCGAAATATTGTGGAGACGATATTGAGGATAGACAAAAGAAATTGCAGGAAAAAGTGATGTGGGCACAGGTGAAAATGGCTGAGAAACAAGGGATTAATTTGGAAAATCCAAGTGAAAGTCAAGGAAAAGATTCTGGAACGAATGGAGATACTGGGAATGGTGGGAAAGTGAGAGGACGAATGAGTAGAGAAGAAGCTAAAAAGAAATTTCCTTGTCATGGATGCGGAAAATTGGGGCATTGGAAGGATGAATGTAAAAATATTCGGAATAATAATGGCCCAAATCAAAATTTAAATCCACAGACGCAGATAGACTCACAGCAGGGTGTAAATCCTCAGAGTCAGTTGCCATCTCCACCTATTCAGGGTAATGTAAGCAGAGCAAAACACGGTACAGACGTCGGATATCAAGGAGGAAGTGGTAAGAATGATTATGTAACATCACAGTTTCTTTTACAGGACGATTTCTGTCAATACAGTTTGTGACGGTGCCTGGGAGAGGGGGAGAAGGAGTGCGTACTTGGCGCATCCTTATCGGTAGATCAGTCAGGTCCATATGTTGAAGGGAGTGTAAAAGGTAATGATATTACTTTTCTTTTGGACACTGGTGCTACCCGGTCTACTGTGAGAACAGCAGACATTCCAGACCTTCCTCTCTCTGGAGAAGCTATCCAAGTAGTGGGAGTAGCTAATAGAAAGATTAGAACACCGCTTACAGAACCAATGGAAGTTAAAATTGGAAATTTCAGAGAAATGCATCAATTTGTAGTATGTGATTCCAGTCCAGTAAATTTATTGGGTAGGGATTTGTTGTGCAAAATGAATTGTACAATTTTCTGCACACCGGATGGTGTGGCAGTTCAGACCCCAGACGAAGATCATGTATATAAGTTTATGATTGCAAAACAAGGTACAGAAGTAGATGAGATGTTTTCATTGATAACAAAAGATGAGTTGCCAGAAGAATTAAAAACTACCGTAAACCCCATAGTATGGGATTTTACAGGAAAAGAAGTAGGACTTATGACCAAAATAGACCCAGTTAAAATTACTGTAAAAGAAGGTGCGATTTTCCCAAATACCAAACAGTACAAAATGAGTGCAGAAGTAAAAGCAGGAGTCATTGAAGAAATAAACCGAATGGTAGAACAAAACATACTGAGAGAAGTGATGAGTAGTCCATGTAATTCACCAATAATGGGCTTAAAGAAACCTAGCGGAAAATATAGGATTGTTCAGGACCTGCGCAAAATAAATAAGATTGTGGAACCTTGTTGTCCTATAGTACCCAATCCTGCAGTAATACTATATCAGATTCCTTGGAATGCAGGATGGTTCACAGTGATTGATTTATGCCAAGCGTTCTTTTCAATACCATTACATCCAGACAGCCAGTCTCTATTTTCATTTAAATTTGAAAACAAAGTCTATGTATGGAATCGTGTTCCTCAGGGGTACACAGAAAGTCCTTCCATCTTCAATCAGATATTGAAGAATTGCTTAGAGAAATTAGTGATGCCAGAAAGTTCAGTTTTAGTCCAATATATCGACGACTTATTAGTGGCATCAACCAACAGAGAATACTGTGTTGTTGATTCCATAGCACTATTGAATCATTTGGCTGAAGAAGGACACAAAGTCTCACCAGAAAAATTGCAGTTCTGTACAACAGCTGTTAAATATCTGGGACATCAAATTGAGAGGGGAAGAAGGAGAATAACATCGGAAAGAGTACAGTTGATTAAGAAAATGCAAATGCCTGTAACCCAAAGAGAAGTGAGAATGTTCCTAGGAATAGTAGGTTACTGTCGACAATGGATACTAGGATTTTCCTTGTTAGCAAAGCCCCTAATCCAAATGACAAGAAAGAAAGCAAAAGACCCAGTTGATTGGGATGATGGAAGTGTAGGAGCTTTTGTGAAATTGAGAAATGCTTTGTGCTCAGCACCAGCCCTAGGCATGCCCGACTATAAGAGAACTTTCGCATTGTTCTGTCACGAGAGAGAAAACTGTGCACTTTCAGTCCTAACCCAGAGACATGGTTTGGACAGACGTCCTATAGCATATTTTTCTGCTACATTGGACCCAGTGGCAGCTGCGTTGCCTGGTTGCTTAAAAGCAGTAGCTGCTACTTGTTTGAGCATTGAACAAAGTGAGTCAATTGTAATGGGACACCCAGTAAAGGTGTTTGTTCCACATGCAGTTGTGATTCTGTTGACAAGAACACGAACTCAGCATCTGACTCCTAGTCGGCTGACTAAGTATGAGAGAATAATAATGGGTGCTGAAAATGTGAACCTAGTGAGGTGTACAATAGTAAATCCTGCAACCTTACTACCAGACCCGTATCATGGAGAAATTAAAAATGACGAAGAAGAAGAACATGATTGTTTACAAGTCACAGAATTATGCACGAAACCAGTCCTGATATAGAAGAACAGCCCCTTAGAAAGCCAGACAGGGAGCTGTTTGTCGATGGTTCATGTCAGAGGCATGAAGATGGTAAACTGACTGCAGCATATGCAGTATGTGAACTAACTGGAATAGTCGAAGCATCCTATTTACCAGGAGTAAAATCTGCACAAGTAGCTGAATTGATTGCTTTGATAAAAGCGTGCAAAATTGGGAGGAATCAAAAAGTGACTATATTTACAGATAGCCAATATGGTTACGGGGTCGTGCATGATTTTGGCCAATTATGGATGCAGAGGGATTTCATGACTTCTTCAGGATCCCCCATTAAAAATGGAAAATTTGTAAGAGAATTGCTGGAAGCAATACAATCACCAAAAGAATTGGCTGTGGTGAAATGTGTCGCACATCAGTCAGGAGATGACTGGGTGGTAGTCGGCAACAGATACGCAGACCTTGTGGCTCAACATTGTGCCAGAAATAGATTGTCAGTTAATAAAAGGGTGGAAAGAATGGGAATCAGCTGCCAACTTATTTTGTATATACCACCTGAAACATGGAATGAGGTTAGAAGATTACAAGATGGTGCTGATGAAAGTGAGAAGAAAACATGGATCAAAGTGGGTTGTTCCCAAAGGGGAGATGATGAAGTGTGGATTTGTGCTGATGGCAGACCAGTCATGCCTGACTGTTTACTGTCTCAAATGGCCAGGATGTATCATGGAGACACACACATAGGGAGAGATGCAATGATTAGGCTTTTCAGACAGAACTGGTACAATCCCAAGTTCAGGGCTGTAGCAGAGAGCCTTTGCCAGAGATGTTTGACTTGCCAGATGCATAATCCAGGAAGAAAAACAATAATTGGGTTTGGAAAAATTGGAAAAGCAGAAGGTCCATTTATAAGACTACAGTTTGACTTTATACAGTTACCACCTTGCAGAGGGTTGAAATATGTACTAGTCTTAGTATGTCTGTTTTCAAAGTGGGTGGAGGCTTACCCTACCAGAAGGTGTGACAGCATTACAGTCGCAAAGCTGTTACTACGAGAACTCATTCCTAGGTTTGGTTTCCCAGTAACTTTGGAATCAGATAGAGGAAAACATTTTAACAGTGAAGTGATTCAAATAATTTGCAGAGCATTCCAAATTAAACAAAAATTGCACTGTGCATATCGCCCAGAGGCTTCTGGAGTGGTTGAACAATTGAATGGCACTATAAAATCCAGACTGGAAAAAATGTGTGCTTCAACATCATTGGAGTGGCCAGATGCATTGCCACTTGTCTTAATGGGACTCAGAAGCATTCCCGATAGAAATACGGGATTGAGCCCACATGAAATAATGATGGGAAGAGCAATGAGACAAGCACATGTTCCCATAAACAAACTGCTGAATATATCTGATGATATGGTACTGGATTATTGCAAAGCATTGGCTGACCTAGTGCGTTCTGTCTCTCATCAGGTCGGAGAAGACGCAGTTTCGAGGCAGCCTGAACAAGAACATGATCTGAATCCTGGTGACTGGGTGGTAGTGAAGAATCACACCAGAGAGACGTGTCTATCACCTAGATGGGGAAAACCTTGTCAAGTCATACTGACTACCAATACAGCAGTGAAGTGTGCAGGATTTCCTAATTGGATTCATGTAAGCCACACCAAAAGAGTACCAGACCCTGAAGAAGAAAATCCTCAGTCAGCATCAATCACTGAGGAAGCTGAAGGTTGCCCAGCTGAAGAATCTCAGGCTCAAGATTCGAGAGAAGCTGCAGAAGAACAACCGAGCACAAGTCAGGACTGGATACCGGTAGTAGAAATTCCTGAAGTTTACTACAGAACAAGAAGTCAAGTAAAATTGGAAGAAATTGAAGAAGATCAGATAGGTGAAGAAGAAGCAGCTCAGGGAAAAGAAGAACAAACAATAAAAGAACCTGAGCAAGACCAGATAGGGAAAGGAAACTGGACTCAAAATAACGAAGAACCAACAAGTTTTGAGCAGGGAAAGACAGGTTTAGAAGAATCCGCTCAGGCTGCAGAAGTACAAAGTGCAATAAGCCCTGATCAGAACCAGTTAGGTCTAGAAAATCACACAGAAGAAAAAGATCTCGAGAAACATGAGCATGAAGAATTAAACAAAGAACAAGGTCAATTATTGGAAACTCACGGAGGAGCTGCAGAAGAAAAACAAATAAGGCCTGAAAAAGAGCAAGAAAGAAAAACAGAAATTGCAGAAAACGAAAAGGTGTTGAACAGTGAAAATAAAGAGATTGCTGAAGACAAAAATAAAGAAACAGTGCAAACAAAGACAACAAGAAAAGGTGATCATTGGCCTAGTGTCATTAAAAGAGTAAAATACCACATAACAACCAGAAGTGAAGATCCAGATCAAGTAAATGAAGTAACAAGTCAAACAGAACAAGAAAACAGAACTAAGAAAAGAAGAAGCAAGAGACTGAAACTTGTGAATAACAAATTCAAGGGTCCTGATTGGACTTACATTATTCTTGAAGATTACGAAAGCTCAGAGTCAAGCGAAAGTGGAGACGAAGGAACAAGTGCAGAATTGACGTACGAGAGAGAAACAAGACCACCTTGACTACGCAAAAGAGTCATATAAAGAAAAACGAAAAATAGATAAGAAGAGCAATCTTCCTTGTCGAAATGTCTGACGATAGAGTTACTGGGAGACCAAAACAGAGAAGTTGTAGAAGATGCTGTGCAATATGCATATGTAGTCTAGTAATGGTGCTTATAGTTTGGTTAGTTCTGATCGTAGCAGTCCCTTACCTTATGATAATGGATAAAAAGATTAACAACGAAACTAAAGGGAAGACAGCACACATGAAGGGAAATAGAGTAGAACTAATGGCAGAAAATGAACCAGAGTTTCATCATGACATAACTGATAACGACACTAGTTTAAAAGTTTTCACAAAGTTATTATTTCAATATATAGATACCATGGAAGTTAGTAATTGTTACGTTTGTATGAAATTACCTGAATCAGTAGCAGAAGGATTAACATATCAGCACTTACCATTGACATATGGCATATCATGCAGTGTATTAGCTAGTTTATTTTATAGAACAGGAAGACTTCAATATTATTATTCAAACATAGATGTGATATTTTCAGAGGTTCCGATTCGCAAGAGTATGAACCCAGTGCTTAGTAGTCAAGACGCACAGTTTATGGGAGAATTTTTCTTACCAATGAAATCGATAGACATAACACATGCACATAGACACAATCTAACATGTTCCTTACATGAAGAAGAAAAGATATTTTTGAATTTAGTAGAAAATAGAAGACAAGATTTTCAAAAGAAAGCTTCTGAGCATAAGGCTCATTTACCACCTTGGGCTGAGAAAGAAGGGAGTTACACACCTGGCAAGGCTCAAGCTGCTATGGCTCTGGATTTTGTAAAGACGGGGAAAATTTGTCTACATAGATTAAGGACTGATTATAACAATGTTTTCATTGGTACAAGTGAATGTGAACACAATTTCTTAATTCTTGGAGGTTGGGGAATCAAAGGAGGAACAGATTCAGTTTTTCCTGGAATCTATTATGTATGCGGGAATAAGGCTTACTTTAGGCTTCCTGCATGGTGGTATGGAAGTTGTTATTTTGGAATAGTATTTCCAAAGATATACCACGTAAAAAGAAACACTGGGAGCAATGAAAACAATGGCGAATTAACAAGAAGCAAAAGAGTGAGGGGCATATTAACAAGGCGGCGATAAACAATTATCGCCGCTTTTGCGGCCGTTTTCGGCCGAAAGCGGCGATAATTATATCGCCTTATCAGCAAAGACACGCTATCGCGTGTTTTGCTGATTTTGCTCCCGTTCCAGCACGCCTGACTTCGCATCGATAATGAGATGCAAAGTAGGCGTGTCTGTGGAAACAACATAGGTAAATATCGCGAAGGCAGCTTCGCGATATTTTAATGCGGGAAGCGATTATTTTAATCGCGTTAAGTATGCTCTTAACCCAGGAATTTAACGTCTGTTAAATTCCTGACTAAGGCATACTTAACATGGGGGTGGATTCTGTGGCTAAGACCACAGGCCCTATCATCTAGGATATCGCCGTTTTCCCATGGAAAACGGCGATATCCACGCTATCTCTGACATTTTTATCGCCTCGGCGATGCGCGTTGTTAATAACGCGCTAACCGGGCGATAAATTCCAGAGATAGCCGGCGATAAATATGCAAGCGCTAAGCGCGCTTTGCGATATTTATCGCCGGCCCTTGATAATATGCCCCCTAGTTTTTCTGAAATAGTAGGTGATATATTTGGTGCATTGATACCTTCAGTGGGAATAATTCTGAACTCAAGGAAGATATGTAAATGTCTACAGTGGTTGATCGTTTATCAACTGACACTGCTGGAGGATTTCTAATGATTAATGCGGAAATGGTTGCGATTAGATCTATGGTTATGCAAAATCGACTTGCTCTTGATATATTATTGGCAAAAGAGGGCGGAGTCTGTAAATTACTGAAGACAGAAACATTGTTGCACTTACATTCCTGATAAAAGTGCTGAAATTGGAACGTATATACAGAATATAACTAAACTTGAGAAGGAACTTAAACCACTGGAAGTTGATAGTGTGTGGGAAAGATTGACAAGTAGTATTGCGTCAATTGGTACCTGGTTTTCTAATATAGGGAAAGGACTTATAGGTCAAATATTAGTACCTTTAGCAGGGTTAGCAATAATAGTACTGACGATGATAGTATGGTGCAAATGTTGTAGAAAGAATGGAACATATACTGTGACAGGAAGAGGGAAGAAGAGAAAGATTGATGAAATTGAACTTGAGGATATGAGAAGTGAATTATACAAGAAATTGAAAGGGGATGTTAAAAATAGAAAATGTAAAAATGAAAATGAGACAATTTGCTAGAAGTTGGCATCTGATTAAGGGTAGTATTTTGATGGCTCTTAAGCGTCCATCAGAGAGGGATTGATGGAGCAAGGACTCAAAAATGAGACTTGCTTGAATGCAATCACCTCACAGTATTAATTTATTAATTATGTATTGTTTATACTAACGTTGCATACACTACATGAATAGCAAGGAAGCTTGCCTATGTGTTCTAACTAACAAGTAACGCTTGTCTTTTACTAAAATGGCCGCTAAAGCGCGGGAACCTTACTGCGCATGCCTCATCCATATCACATGGTGTGACGTCTTTCTTTGCTTGGTGGGAAATTTCTGCTTCTGCGCAGTGTGCTTTAAAATGGCTGCTTGATGTTTTCACATGCTTCAGCTTGCTCTTGTATTATTATTAATGTGTCGTTTTCTTAACGCTACTAATACGGGATAGATTTATAAGTAAATGAGGATAGAGTAGAAAGAGTGGGTATACAGTGAAACTTATTATTTGTGATTTTAATATTTTCTTCTTTGACTTTTATTAGTTCGTAAACTTGGGCCTGGGGTTGGTGATCTGAAACTCGAGAGACAATGATACTGCGCATGTGTCCTCCTTGGCTGCCAAAGAATGAAGTCAACCTGGACGTCGTCCAAGGCCATGACCTGGTGGCCGAAGTTGATGTGCTCTTGCCTTTCCTGTTAAACATTGAAACTTTGTATATGAAGAAAACATAACATTTGTCGTGAGACGGGTGGGAAATAAAGCAAATGTATAAAATTGGATGGGCGGTAGTTTAAAGACAATGGCCTACAGTAAATGAATTAAAATCATATGGTGTGAGAATCCACCCCTGTCCCTGTCCAATCAGAAGTAGTGGTCCCATATTTTAGCAACATTAAGGGGAGGTACATGGGCGTAGAAGGGTATAATAGATATAGAATTAGCTAATTAGTTAGCACAGGTGAAGGAGATGCTGCAAGAGAGCAGAGAGACAAGAAGATCAGGTGTTCATGCAGACCAGGCAGAAGAGCTCCAGACCGCCAAGCTGATCGATTGCAGACTGAATCCCTGTCCAGAAGAGGTCCTGAGGAGGGGCGGCGGAGTCCATTAGAAGGGAGACACGGGAGAATCGAAGAGAAGCGAAGTACCAGAGAGGGAACGACGCAGGCGTCGTTGTAGAAAGGTCACCGGTCTTGTCCTGATCCTGGAGGAGGTCTTTGCTCTTCATCCTTCCGGGTCCTAATCTTTCCAACTCCTTGGCCAAGGGTTGGGTTCTCGCACTTAGGTAAATATAAATGCAACCTTTAGTTGCGCTGCTGTCTCTATCTTCTCCTTTCTGAGGGACCGTCATTAATAAATAATTATTGTTCTCTACTTCACCTATGATATTTGACTAAGTACCATGTGTTTTCTGTAATTTACTCTGCTAAATCTTTAGATAAACTTTTTAAAACTTCCTGACTCAGTGGTTATTTCAGGATTATGTATTATAATGAATGTCACTCATTTTAAACTTCCCAATTAGCAAGGGATTCATTGGTAAGTCATTACTCTTCAATCGGAAGGTAATTGGTAGCATGGATTTTGATAAAGAGTAACAACTGATAAAACCCAGCGTAAGTATTAGCATAGTATGAATGTATGGGCCCAAGTGAGTATCTGGTGTATGAATGCTGTTTGCTAATATCGCGCTGGATCATTGGTAATTGTAGGGGGTGCAGAAGTGGTTAAACAGAACTGTTATTATTTTTCTTTTCAACGGGAGGGCCCCTTTAATTAATCAAACTCTTTATATTTCTACTGTTAACCACTAGCGTTTGTACAACATGATTGAAGTTGAGTTATAAGACATGTGTCCCAACACCTTCCATTTCGGAAGCTCCTTAAAACCTGGCTGTACCAGAACGATGCACATTAGGCCACTTAGTCTGTTTTCTGTGCGACACTACTAGCGCTGGGATGCCTCCGGGTAGCCATGCGCTCTAAGTGTTTTGTAATAAAGTGTAAAGCGCACTTTATCGAAGCAACACTATGCTATAATACAGCCATAGATAAAAGGAGCAGGTTGGGTCGTCCTACAGTGCTTGAAATCTACATTTAAAACAAATACTTGGCCGAAAGTCTGGCATTAGATGTATTTTAGAATGCAGTCTGACAAGGCAACTGTGTCGTTACTTACCGGTAACCTTCATTACCCCGATTAAGGTCCTCCTTGTCCCAGTCCTTAAATTAGTGAGGCGATCCTGCCTCCCGACATGCCTCTGAAATGATAGTCTGTTTTTATTTTCCATTATATAAACCCCTCCCACCCTCCGTCATATCTGCTAGTAACAAGACCAGACACAACCACAGCAGGAAGGAGGGAAGGAACAGGACTGGGACAAGGAGGGTAATGAAGATTACCAGTAAGTAACAACACATTACCTCCTCATAGAACCTCCTCGTCCCAGTCCTTACATTAGTGAGGAACTCACAAGCCAAAGCACAAAGAGAAAGCATGACACCAAGGCTAAATGCTGCACACAAAGTTTAATCAAAACAAGTTTTAAGACATTGCTGCATCCATAACACCAACAGCAAAAATTGTCCACAGAAGCTGGAAACAGATTCCCCTCTCCACGTTGGGAATGTGGAGCCATCAGCCTTATTCCCGGGCCAGAACAGGAGTGAGAGGAACCAGAGAATTACAATTTGCATGGGCGGGATCCCAGTAAGACAACAGATGATTCACCAGTGGCTTGATGTACAGACGAGCCCAGGGAACCACAGCCATGGTAGCAGCCATCAACCCCTGGACCCACAACCATGTCTGGGCAGGGCCACCTCCCGAGTAAAGAGATCCAACAGAAGATGCTGCAGTGTACAAAGTGTCGAAATGACCGCTGATAAACTAGTCTCTGAGCAGGGACCAGCTGAGACTTTGACAGCTACAGCTTGAAGCCCAAGTGTTGGAACATGGTCATAGTCACTTCCACTACCAACCGAGCCTTAGGAAGAAAGGAAGCAGAAATCAAACAATTATCAATATAGTGAAACACAGAAAGACCCTGCAGCTTCAAAACCCCCACAGCCGGAACCAATACCTTGGTAAAAGCCCGGGGAGCAGTTGAGAGTCCGACAGGCAACACCTGAAACTGGTAATGAATCCCAGCTACAAAAAACCGCACAAACTGCTGGCTTTCTTGATGGACTGGCAGGTGAAAATATGTGTCCTCCAAGTCCAGGGATGCCAAAAAGTTGCCCTGCTGGATGAGTGGAATGATGGACTGTAATGTGGTCATCCGAAATCGATCCATCTTTACCATCCTGTTCAGTGCTTTTAGATTCAAAATTGTGTGGTAAGAACCATCTGGTTTGGGGACTAAAAAGGAGTTGAGTAGAAGCCCAGGCCCTTTTCCGCATCTGGCACTTTGACAATAGCGCCCTTTGCAAGCAACTTTTCGACTCCAGATAAAATAGCAGTGCTCTTCATGGTGTTTCTTGCTAACGGGGTATCCCGAAAAAGAGTATGAGGAGGAGGTCCCTGGTACGGAATCCAATACCCCTGATTGATGACTGACAGAACCCACTGGTTGGAAATTAGGCTGGACCATTGATACTGGAACAAATGGAGCATGGCTCCCACCCCAGCATAGTCACATCTGTCCAGCGTCTTGGAGCTGCTGATTCCAGGCCAGTCTACGAAAGGTGTGAGAAGAGGAGAGAACCCCCCTAAAAGTTCTGTTTATGGAAGACAAATGGTTTTCTTTTGCACAGACTGGAAAGGATTCAGCGATTTATTTTCCTCTGCAGAATGTTGCACACTTGCATTCAATTCGTCCCGAAAACGTTTGTGACCTTAAAGGGAAGTTTATGGAGTAAGGCCTTCTGTGCTGCTTCCAGATGCCATAGTTTTGTCTACAGAGACCGTCTACCAGCCACTGTTGCCCCTGCCGAAGAAGAAAAAAAAGCACACAGGGTATCAAATGTAATGTTGGACAGGAATTGAGCCAACACCTCCATCTGCAACAAGATAGGAGTGGGATCCCCTTGATCTTGAAGACAATCAAATAACTTCTTGAAATCCTAACTAAGGACTGTGAGGCATATGCAGAATAAGTGCTTGCCTTGATCCCAAAATTAGATGAGGCATCCTCCACCTTTCTTTCAGCAGAATCAGAAAGGGAAACATCCTCAGAAGACAAGGAAGAGGAAGAGGCCATAGATGATAAAATGGAGTTGACCGAAGGGACTTGTGGAAATTGTTAATCAAAATGGTGCCAAGTAATACCTCTTGCTCAGAAAGCGTGGAATCCCCTGATATCATGCAAGAGCAAATCATCCACCACCAAGCACTATACTGGGAATAGAAACAGTCATCCACCAAGGATTTAGGGTCAGACCCAAGTACTTCCTGAATATGGACCAACATGTCTGAAAAACTTTACCCCGGACATATTTGCCTTTAGGGGAATTGTCCAATTCCTCATCCTCATTCCCTTTTTGTTTCTTTGCAGAAAGCTCACTCAATGTAGCCTGTACTGCAGAAATTATAAGATCCTGTAAGTCTGCCCTGGAGATCTCCAACAGGTCATCTTCCTGCAACTCCTGAACATTTTTCCTCTTGGAACTAGACTTGCCAGACACAGGCACTGACTCTTCATCTCCAATGATTGTAAGATTCAAGCAGGAAGTGTACACAAACCACTTCCTATTTATAATTGTCTCCTAGCAACTAAGTCTCAATCTAAACAAGACTTTGGAAGGCAAAAGACAGCCTTGCTGCCTCCCCCGCAGTCACATAGACAGAACACCTGGCAGCTGGAGGCAGGTGCTGCTAGAACCACCTCAACACCCAAACGGCCGGCCTGCGACCACCCAGAATACTCCCCCCCAGCCAAGCACATGCGCGGGGGAGTGCGGTGGTGAGCAGAGCAAGGACGCGACCTACCGAACTTATGGTAAGGCCAGCATGCTTTGTTCAAACTGGCATAATTTTATAAGTAAATGCACAAATACAGCATAAAAGTACACAAAAGATGCACTTACATTGTGAATTCAACGCACGCCGCGTTCCGACAGCCCATCTAGGGACAGGACAGAAAACAGGCAAGGCGGAGGGTAAGAGGGGTTTATATAATAGAAAATAAAAACAGACTAGCATTTCAGAGGCCATTCGCCTCACTAATGTAAGGACTCGGACGAAGAGGTCCTATGACCTCCTTGTTGGATTTCCAGTGTTGCTATTTAATCACTTTTCTCCTCAAACAAATATGCATCTTCTTTTAGGACTTTTTGCTACTGTTTTGATTAAAGCAGTTCTCTTGCATTATGCAGTGCACATTTTCCTTGCCTCCTGTGTGGATGAACTAGAAGAGCAAATGACTCTACTCATCAACCACTAATCCACTTTGAGTTCCTGAGCAGCATGCTGTTTGCCAGGGGTAGTAAGCACTATATAAATATGTTGGACTTGGCCCTTTTTGCAGGGTCATCCCTGAACTTTTTGCCTTCCTCCTAGCCTTTTTTCTGACATGGTGTTGGTGGTTCTAGGACTCTGGGCACTTTAGCACTGCTGTCCAGTGTAAAGTGCGTGTGCTCTCTGTGGTAAACCTGGTAAGATTGGTCTACACCTGTTTGGCATATTTAATTTACCTGTCAGTCCCTTGTAAAGAGGTATCTCAGATATCCAGGGCCAGTAAATTAAATGCTGCTCGTGGGCTTGCAGCGCTGATTGCGCCCCCCACCAAAGTAGCCTTTCAAACCTGTCTCAGGCCTCTGCCATTGCAGGGCCTGTGCGCGCAGTGTTACTGCCGCTGTGGCGTGACACCTAAAGTGTGTGCCACGTCTGTGACCCCCCTTTTACTGCATGTCAGTCACCCGTAAGGTAGGCCCTAGCTAGCCCTATGGGCAGGGTGCATTGTAGGTAAAAGGTAGGACATGTACCTTAAGTGTGTGACATGTCCTGGTAGTGACAAACAGCCATTTTGGTTTCTCACTGCTGTGAGGCTGCCCTCCCATAGGAATGCATTGGGGATTCCCTGATAAGTGTTTCAGGGGTAATTCCTGATATGAGAGGAGCAGCATGGTCAAGTTTGGTATGGTTGGAATAGGAATAATAAATGCTGCGCAATGGTGTGCGCAGATTTATTATCACTATTTTAGAAATGCCACTTTTAGAAGTTGGCATTTCTGTGTGCTATGTGTCTGCCTGCCTGATGTGTATTGCATGTCTGGCTCTGGAGTGACAGGGGCTGGTGAGGTGTGTGTGGCTCCAGGAAGGGCAGGGTGAGTCAGCGCTAGGCTGAATGGGAGATCTGCATTTGGAGTAGTGGGAGGAGTAGTCCCCTGACCCTGAATAGGTCTGTGCCTGCCTGGGCGAATGCTGGCTCCGCCCCCCTGTGGGGGTCTGATGACCGAGCCCCCACCTGACAATGGGGAAGAGGAGCCCTGTAAACAGAGTGCTCCAAAAAACCCCAGAACCAGTTCAGACTGGTTCCCCAAGCCCTGTACCAAGGGCAGAGCAAAGGAAAATGGGATATATATGCTGGGGCTGTGACCCCATGAAAGTGCTTCCTTGTGACTTGGGGGGTCTTGCTGCTGCTGGGCCCCAGGAGGAACCGCCACGAGGGACTGTCTCCCTGCTGGAAAGCCCTGTGTGCTGGCCTGCCTGGGCCCAGCCTTGCCCCTATGAAGCTTTTGGGTTCCAGCGCTTCGTGAAGCGCTACATCTCTACTGTTGGAGCCCCAGGGAGGGGGACTCCAATCCTGCCAGGAGACGAGGAGCGTGCGTGCTCTGCAGTGCTGGGCTGCCACTTGCCCGGAGGGAATCCCGACGTGGGGATTCCCCCGCATTTGTGTGGTTAACGGCGGGAGCCCCCCGCATGTTGGTGCCTGCTTGAGGGAAAGCGGGAGACCACCCCGCATTTGTAAGCATTGAAGAAGCGGGAGCCTACCCCGCATTTGTGCTTAAATAGGAGCGGGAGCCCACCCCGCATTTGTGCCTTCCCGAAGAAGCTGCCGCCGCCAGCGACCCGGAAGTCAGGTGCCCACAGCCTGACTGTGGGCGGGGCCAGGGAAGGGAAGCAGACGGCCGGAAACAAGGCCGAAGAGGAAGGCGGGGCCCCCGTGTGCCAGTGGGAGCCCCGCGTGTTGTCCTGCAGACGGGAAGCCGGAAGGAGCAGCGAGACCCGGATGTCAGGCGTCCTCGGCCTGACTGTGGGCGGGGTTCCCATGTCCCGAGGAGAGCCCCGCACGCCGACCAGAGGGAGGACGGAGCGGCTGAGCTGCGTGCGTGCAGCCCCCAAGAAAATGGAGAACGGAGAGGCGAGCCTCGCCCGCGTCCAGGTCATAAAGAGAGTGCTGCCCCACCTCAGGTGAGAAGCTGTGGGAGAGGTGGGGGTAGTGTGGCTCCATTCCCCCCCAGTAGCAGCTGCCCCGAGTGGTAATGGGCAGCTGCCTTGACTAATCCAACGCACCGGAGCAGTCCCAAAGTAGGGGGTCCACGGGGCACAGTGTATGGAAGCTCCGTAAGGGGGCTTCAAATGCACAGTGGTGCCAGTGCGGATCGGATTCCTTCCCAGCTGCACCGCGAGAGCGCGGGCAGCTGCACCGAGTGGTCATTTTTTTTGTTCCTAAGTCCCGGAGTGGGACCTGAGCGGCACGGTGGTGCCAGAGCTGGTTGGCTTCCTCAGCTGCACCGCGAGAGAGAGTGGGCAGCTGCAATGAGGGGGCATCTCTTGCTTCATTATGAGGAAGGGGCGAGTTGCACCCCACGCCCCCAGCGCATTGCGCAGTGTTTTTGCTGCATTGGCAGCCAAGGGGCCAGTGGAAGGCCCCAGTTACGCCCTGACATTTGGGACAGAGGGCATTTAAGCCCCAGTGAAAGACCAGTTGGCCTGGGGGTCATTTTGGTGACATGGGTAGGGCGCGAGGCTCTACAAGGATTGCGTAATGTGTTTATGCCTAATCTGATTGTTGCTAAATGTGATTTATGCACCATGACTATTGCCTAGTGTGTTGCTGCTGTGTGTGTGTTGCGCAAACGCTTTACACATTGCCTCTGGGATAAGCCTGACTGCTCGTGCCAAGCTACCAAGGGGTGAGCAGGGGTTATCTTCAGTGTGTAACTCCCTTGCCCTGACTAGAGTGGTGGTTTCTGCCTGGCTTTGGCGTATGCCCTAGCCAACCAGAAATCCCTTTTCTAACAAAATTCAATTTAAAATTATAATTATAATTTCAAAGGCATGAAAATAAGCTTCTGTAGAGTTATATATCAGACTATCAATTAACAAACTATCTTTTGACATAAACATTGTGGCTTAAATATGGTGTACTAAAATATTGGTCCATTAGGTGTACGTTTTCTAGTATTAACTCAAATGGGAAGATATTATTGTTAACAATATTTAGGACTTTGTATTTTGGTCACATGATTTTTAGGCCACATTATTCTGGTACCATATCTATTGAAGTACCTAAACGTAACTATAGAAACTAATAGAGACACACGGAAAAAACACTTACTATTGCTCATTTGATCATTCCCAGAATCAGTTTGTCGTTCACACTCTCACCCACTCACTCTCCCATGCATTGCATCCATCCCTGTTTCACATTACCACTTGCTCAGTCTGCCAAACTGTCTATCCCACACTCACTCTTTTTCTTCAATTGCTCTATCACTTAATATTATTCTTTCACAGTATAACTCACTGCATCTGTCACTTAACCTCTTAAGTGCGAGCATTGGCCGGTGGGCGACGCCCGCACTCCATCCCCTGTGCATCTGTTTACCATTAGCCAATGCTGGGGAGGTCTTTAAAGAGCATCTGGTGCTCTAACCAGAGGGTTTCCTTTTATATTTTCAGTTCGGGTTGCTGGGGAAGAGCTTCCCCGGCACCCAGAATCGTATTTTCATCTTGTGAAATGACAACAGCGCACATGGTGCACTGAAGTCATTTCACTGAAAGTGAATATAAAATGAGCCCATCAGCTCATTTCACTTTCACTTTCAATGAATCAGCACTCGGGGGTATATCTCAGCCTCCAGAGCATCGATTTTCATACGGGAGGTACCGTTGAAAGGGGGGAGAATCTCCCCTTTCCAGTGGTATCTCTCGCTAGTGCATCCCTGTTTGGGCATTGCCACAGGAGGGTGATCCTCAAGCAGGGACCAGGGAGCAGGCAGTAGATTTTGAGTGGGAAAGCGGCCCCTTGTATATGGGCTGGTGCTCGCCACTCCCCCCGACACATAATTCTTTCTGCCTCTCCTGGGTGCAGATAGGAGCTTTTTAAGTCCTATCTGCCCCCTGGAGACCCGAAGGCCCACTAGACTCCCGGGAGTTTTTTAAAGTTAAAAACGGTGTGAGGGAAGCTCACCCAGGCATCGGGCCAATCCCCCACCTCTCAACACCAACAGTCTTTCTACCTCCGTCGGGGCAGATAGGAGGTTATTAGCTCCAATTTGGACCCGGTGAGGCAGAAAGCCCACTAGACCCCAAGCAGTTATTTTGGAGGGGGAGGAGCAGCCTTCTGGCAATGGGCTAGTGCCGTACCCACACTACTGGTCAAAAAAGCCTTCCTACCCCTCTGAGACAGATATGAGGTCATCAACTCAATCAGGAGGGCAGAGAGCCCACTAGACCCCTGCGAGTTTTTTTCAATTTCTAAAAGGGTTGGGACAGCCCACAGAGGCATTGTTCCATGCCCCCACCTCCCAATTAACACCAACCATCTTTCTACCCCTGCCCCGAGCAGATAGGAGGTAATTACTTCCAATCTGCCTGCCTTGGGTGGTGGCAGAAAATCTACTAGACCCCAAGGAGTTATTTTGCAGGGGATTGCGCCCCCCTGGCAATGGTGCTAGTGCTCCACCCACCACCAAGTCAAAAAGTGTTTCTGCCCTCCCCCGGGCAAGATAAGAGGGTATTACCTCCAATCTGCCCCCGGGAAGTAACAGAAAGCTAACTAGACCCCACTGAGATGTTTTGGAGTGGGGGAATGCCCCTCCACCCCCCGGAAAAGGGCTAGTGTTCCCCTGGCCCAAAAGTAATTCTGCCCCCTCCCTTGGGGGCAGATAGGAGTTTATTACCCCCAATATGCTCCCTGTGGGTGGAAGAAATCCCACTAAACCCCAGGGAGTTGATTTTTTTTTATAATGAAAAGGGGTGTGGGTAGCCTAAGGGGATTCCTGCTTGGTGTTGCAGGAGAGCGATCCCCAAGCAGGGATCCACCCACTAGACACCATGGATTACACTTAGAGGGTGAATGTGCCTCTCCGGGAATGGACTAGTGTGTCCCCTCACCTGTGGCAAAAAGTGTTTCCACCCCCTCTCCCCAGGAGCAAATAAGAGGTAATTACCTCCAACCTACACCCAGGTTTGACAGAAAGCCTGCTGGACACCAAAGAGTTGTTTTTGAGAAGGGAGTGTCCCCTGGAAATAAGCTAATGCTCCTCTCCTCCCCAGCCATAAACGCCTTTCTTCCCCACCACGGAGGGCATAAAGAAAGTCTTTACCTCCAATCTTTCCCGTGGCGGTAGAGGGAGAAAGCCAACCAGACCAAAGGGAGTTATTTTGAGATAACAAAGAGGATTGAGGGCAGCCCACACAGGCATTGAGCCGAGCCCTCACCCCCAAATTAAGGAACTAGTATTTGTCCTACAGAGACCATAGAGAGTAACTTTTTATTACAAAAAGGGAGGTGGGGAGGGCCCACACAGGCTGTGGGCCGACCCCTCACTCCCTAAATTAGCAAAACATTCTTTCTGCCCCCCTGGGGCCAATTTGAAGGCTTTACCTCTAATCTTCCCTCAGCACGCAGAAAGCCCACTAGATATAAGGGAAAAATAGTCCAAAAAATGATGGGGGATAGGGGCCGCTCACCCATGCAATGGGCTGTTCCCCAGCACCAGAACGGGTACATCAGTCTTTCTGGGCCCCTGGTGGTGGATTGGGGTTGTTTACCCAAATTCTGCCCCCTCGGAAGGGGAAAAAGCCCACTAGACTCTATGGATTTCAACATGGTGCCAAAACAAAGAAAAGGATGGGGGACCTGCCCTGGTATCAAACCATTTCCCCACTCCAGAAAAGGTAATAGTCTTTCTGCCACCCTGGGGCAGATAGGAGGTTTGTCCCAATCCAAGAGGTTGCCCATAATCCACCCCCAGGGGCTTACAAATCCTATTAGAAACCAGGCACTTTACATTTGGCCAAAGCAAAGAGGTGAAGATGTCTCACCCTGGCATTGGGCCATGCCCTCACCCCATATGGTGTAAAGCAGACTTTGTGCCCCCTCAGGGGGCCGAGAGGGTATTTGCTCCAATTTACCTTGGGGTCTCACAGGATAGCAGAAATAATTTTTTATACAACAATGGGATGGAGTCTTGCCCATCCTGGCATCAGACCACACCCTGATCCCTAAAACCTCAAGAGTCTTTCAGCTCCCCTAGAGACTAAAGCACCCCATCCCTAAGGGGTAATTTCAATACTTCTGGGTGTTCTTCTTTCACACGGGCCAGAGAGGTGCTAAATCCCAATATCGTCCTACTTGCCATGCTCAATGGCTGCACATTTCAGGCTTATGCCAGCCAGCCCCTGGGGAAACCTACCAAACTTGGACATTTCTGAAAATTAGACACCCGGGGGAGTCCAGGATAGAGTGCCACGCATGGATACCACAACATTTTCCTCCCCACAATAAGGCCTGGATGTAATTCAAATTAGCTGGTGACATGGTTCACTGAGTTGTCGCACCCATACATGTCAATTGGCTGCATCAGCCTTGAGAATGAAACATCACTGGTGATGTTTTCGCCAACACATACCTGACAAGTAAACTGATCGACATTGTGAAAACTGGCAAACCCTTGCAGTTGGGTCGCCACCCTGCCCCGGGCAGGTCATTCTGGCTGGTACCACCAATCTGCGGGTGGGACCTCCCAGACGAAAGCCTTGGCTTTGCCCGCCTCTCACGAGTGATTATTGGAGCTGTTCAGCCTGCAGGAGCTACACACTTCTCCTTGGTCCGATGCCACCCTTTTCAATTAGGGAAGGTGATCCTGCCTGGTGCTTGGAGCTCTGGCCTGCAGGAACAGGGCCTCCTAGACGACGTCACCTTCTTGGTGCCCATGCCTGGGAAACTAAGAAGGGTTAGGCCCCCATTTGACCCCCCTCTCCTCTTGGGCCTGACTGGGAAGCTGTTTTTCTTTCATTATGAAGTCCCCACAAAGTGCGGGCTCCCAGAACCTGGGGTATAGTCACAAGTCAGAGTTAGCTACACCATTTATCTGGTTGGCCAACCACTGACCATTCATCTGGATGGCCATCTGGTCAGCCAGCTTCTTTACCCAAGCAGGCAGGGAAGACCTTCCTGGGCCTGCAGGACCCTATCCCTTGCACTTTGTGACAAGGCAGGCCGGGGAAGGGAGCCCACAGCAGTAGGCTTCCACACAAAAGCCTGCTGGAGCTCTGACCCTGGGCCAGGTAAGAGCTTCTTAACCTGGGCAGGCTGAGGTGACCTTCCTGAGCTGATGGGACCTCATTCTGGGCACTTTAGGGCACAGCAGGCCAGAGAATGGGATCCATGCATGACACTGTGGACTCCCCCGGGTGTCTAGTTGTCAGAAAAGCCTGGGTGTGGTGGGTTTTCCTGGGTGGCCATCAAGCCAGAGCCTAAATACAGCTACCCTCATTGTCAAATCAGCTCATTTGTTTTTTATAGGAAATGTGGATGTCTCCACAGTGCGTCTGTCATGAAACCCTGTCTTTTGCCTGCTTGCACACTCCTTATTCATGGCCTTATTCCTCTGCTTGCTGTCATAAAATGGCTTTGTATTGAGCACTTACCTGTTGCAGGTGCTAGGCCAACCCACACAAGGGAGGTACTATCTTTATTGAGAAACATGAGAGAATGCTGGGTGATAGGAAATTTCTAGATCCCCATAGATTTCTGAAGTTTCCCTCTGACAAATGGGAGACATGGGATGGGGGGACGATGGGTGATAGAAAATATGTGGCTGCAGACTAACCTGCAAGGTTGGACTGGAACAAAAAATAGGCCCAGGCATCAAAATAAAAGTGGCCCCCATTAGCGAACCAAATAGCTAAAAAAGTGGATCACATTTGCAAATCAAACCAGTTTTGAACTTGTAAATACACGCTGTATGGTTGTTTTGCAAGGTCTGGGAGACAGAATGCATTTGTGTTTGCTGCAGGCAATGTTTGTGTTAATATCAGGAAAATAAAAATTAAAAACTGGCCCATCTGGCCACAAAACAGGCTGAAACACTTCTAAAAAACTGGCCCACACACTGATCTGTCAGAGTAGCCCATGGCGCACTACCTGATTGCCCTCTAGGCCAGTCCAACCCCGGGAACCTGACATCCCCACAAAAATCCTACTGCTGCATGCACCGAAATGCTATTCTTTCAGCATTTTTACCACTGAGGACCGGTTAAGGGGTAATAAAATAAATAACAGGAAAGGAAGCTGGGCATTCTTCTCCTTGTTAGCCAGTTTCTTCCAGGTGTTCAAGGGGGACCATCTGTTTCTGGATTATATGAGGATCAGATTATTAGAGATAGCTTTATCACCCAATTCTTAGTAGTGGAGGGCCTGCAGGATCATTCAAGACATTCATATACAGAGTGGAGCGGGGTAAAATTTATATAGCCTTCAGGGAGGGCAGATTTTAAAATCAGAAGCAGCATTTCAAAATATTGGAAGGGATATGGTGATTTAAAAGTCAGAAGGATTTTTTCCACTGGACAGAAAGAGGTAATCACATGTCCAGCGATGGACATGCCACCACGCCCAGTACAGGGTGGGGCAAAACGACAAAGAATAAGAGAAAGCAACATTTCCGATAAATGTAAGAATACAAGAAACAACAGTTAAGGCCTTATTACGAGTTTGGCGGTCCAACCGCCCGAAGACCACATCCTCGCCCACCAGTAGCCCACAGCTCTGGTGGTCTTCAGACCGCCGTATTACGAGTTGACCACGGTGCCGGTGGCTGCAGAGATCTTGCGGGGGTGGTGATAATATTTCCATATGTATCGATGCCTGTTTGAGCATTTTGACTGTATATGTGCCGAATGCACACATATGCATGAAACATGTGGAAAATACCACCTACCCATTGCCGGAGTCCGGCCCATATCTGAGCAGTCAAGGCAATAGGTATATGGGACAAAAAGGACTCACCTGTATACCGCCGCAAACAGGGGTCATATTCTTTGGGGTGAAGATGCTGCTGTGAAGGGGGGACCTGGAGAAAGGGATCCACGTTGAACTCTGCCTGGAAGAATAGGAGAGGGGTGAGTATGCACCCCAAATCCTTCGTTACCTCCGACTCAAAGCTGGTGGCTGGACCGCCACAGTCGGCTCTTCAGAAAGCCAACTCATGATACGGACTTCGGTGGAGCTTCCCAGTACCACCCTAAGGCAGCTGCCTTTCCCCGACTGCGAACCTGGCAGTTGGCGGTGTCGGAGCTTCAGCCGCAGTATTTGGAAATGCAATCCACCCAACTCGTAATACGTCGGTCGGACCAATTAGCTCACTGTGTTTGGACTGCCACTGCTGGTATGGCGGTCCACGTACCACCAAACTAGTAGTAAGGCCTTTAATATGAAAGGAGAATTCAATGAAGGTGAGCTTTCAGGCAGCTTCTGAAGGATACAAGTTCCAGCTTAAGCCTAATGTTCTCTGGGATAAGATTCCACCATCAGGGAGCTAGACGGGAGATGGCCTGGTACAGAGATGTGCTTTTCCCGGTTTTAGAAATATCCAATAGGTTTTAGTTACTTTGATCTCCAGTGCTGTGAAGTTTGCCATTTAGGTAGGCACTTTGGGTGTTTGTTTCAGGAACTTCATATTTTTTCATCTTGCCACCTGTGGAATGTGTTGCTTCTGCTCATGTGGCAGTGCTGGGCTGAACTGCTTATACACTACCATGCATGGTTGTTCAATAAGGAATAGGTATGAGTTATGTGAACAAATAAGGTACACAAGGCTAAAGTTGGGACATCTCCGTCACCTTGGAAGGTAATATTGGCCGGTGTACTGGAGGAGAAGCACAGAGTAGGCAACTGGGGATACTCCCAGATCCTGCCATTGCTTGTCCTATACCCTTTACAGCCACCCACTCAGTCCCTGCCACAGTTGTCTCAGCCATTAAGGTTGTTCAGCTCTCCATGTTCTCAGCCCCTTGCCCAATCCATGCCTTCAAATGTCTAGGCACCACGGCAGCAGCTTTCCTCGCCTTAGATCCTTGTAAATGCCAGGACAGTGGGGACTGTGTGGTACTGCCAGCATTACTAATGCTACATTCTGTGAGAATCAACCCACAGCCCTACCGGAGAGTGAAAGGATTATGGGAACTAGAGGCGGGAGATTATGAAATTTGCAAGGCCTATAAGGTTTGTTGTGTGGTCTAACAAAAGCCAAAGAAGAAGATAAATTCCCTTCGGTAACCAAATAAAATAATTGTTCAACCAAACATCTCAAATATACCACAAACCATTCATATCAATCATACAAAAAACCCATATACCTATATTTGCAATGCCACAAGACAACCACTGACTAATAATGGAATGCCACCTATATTTTATTGAAGAAATATTGGAGCCATTAAAAAATGTTCATTATACAGAATTCATAAATCTTCATATTATAAAAAACATATCATTATACAATTTCATGTATTACATAGACAGCATATCAATTAATCAAGAGGGAGATGCAAAAATTCATCAAGTATCAAAAACAAATATTATATCACATATATAAATCCTACACATAGTACATGCACTATATCCACGTATTAAAAACAATTAAAAATGTATAGTCTAAAGGAAAGATAAAACAAAAGAAGAAGAGAGACAGACAAACAGCAAATACAACAGTACACTTATTAGTGGTTCGTGGACTAATCCAGGTAAAAAAACTCAAATGCCAGACATGTATGCAGCCCAAGTGTTTTTATCACAATCACTGGCTGGTACACTGGATTTAGTTTATCCCAAGCGTCAACGCGTTTTGGTGGTGTTCGCAGAGTAATGGCCACCTTTATCAAGACAAATATAATGTGCTTCTCCTTTTAGAATCTTCAAACAAATACCTATGTATAAATAAACAGTCATTACTAGCTATACACATAGTACTAAAGTTATCAGTTCCTTAATCTCTCTCAATGTTAGGTTAGGAACTCCCACAGTGAAGATACATAAAGATACCGTGTATTGTCACATCGCCAAAGCAGTGTGTTGTGGCACTAACAAATATAAATGGTGCAGACACCAAATCACCAAAATGTGATCACTCTTATACATGTTTGCCTGTTATTGACGCTTCACATAGCCGTTGTGTCCCCCACACTCTTCAATTCAACCGACCCAATATGCCTTAAGCCCATTCATTCATACATATATACCAGCTACCTACCAGTATTCTATTTTATATATTGAGATTGCAACTCACCCAAGCAACTGTGGCGAGTATCCTAAAGGCGTAAATAGTCCTTGTAGGGAAAAGGGCCCACCGTTTACTATAGGGATACCATCATTCCAATTGAAAAATCCCGTCGTGCATGTTCTGTATTTTTAAGAAATATAAAAACAATATATTAAGTCCACCCGACCTTCCGTGTCAGGACTGTTACCTAATTGGTAGAATTACAGTTTGTATTAAATACAAAGTTTACAAAGTGAGCGCGGCTGTAAGCTCACCGCAATATGTTACTTGGCGATTACCCCAAGAAACATCACATTGCAATCATTGTCGTTTGACTATTAAGAAGAAAACTGAGCATGAATCACACTATAACCGTACCTATTCAATTGTGCCCAAGGATTCTAGGTCAATCTGTTTACACTGTCCCTCCTTATGAGTGGATATTCCAGGATCTTAAACCGCGGGACCAACAATCTCCCGAAAGTATTTAGATCCTGGATAAACAATATTAGATAAATATTTAGGGTCGCTAGGGGCTGGTACTAAAATTCCCTATTTCACAAATGGTGTAAAGGTCAGGGCAGTGCCACATACTGTCACCTATAGTGTTTTCCACTCCTTCGGCGTCCATGCGTCCGATCTGCTAGTGTTGTAGATCACGCACTGGTCGCGTCCTGGGTTTAAATATCCTGCTGTGGGTGGACAACCCCCTGAGTTCCTGTCACATGTTTCGAAAGAAACAAGCCATATGCTCGTTGTTTTATGGTGGCCATTTTGGAATGGAGTTTCTACTCCTATATAGATACGATTAATACTATGTGTGGACACCTAAAATGTCTACATGTCAATTGATAAAATTTAAAGTGACACTTTTTAATATAAAACCAATATGAATCTTAAAATTATAATTAAAATAGGATGCGGATATAATCTCATATCTATTATTTGCACACTGAGTTTTTTTAATTTATTAGTTAAAAAGGTTAGAACGAATCATGTGGAATTAATATCCCTTGTGAATGGACATGGTCCAACCTCCTACATTCTTGTCACGTGTTTCAAGAAGGACCAGCCATATGCCGATCATTTCATGGCGGCCATTTTGGAGTGGAGTATCTAATCCTATATAGGCACAATTAATATTATATATGGACCCCTAGAGTCTGTACAATCTCATTCATTAAATATATATGATGACACCCTTTATGTGAAAACTAAAACTTTACTATATGAAATAGGATGCGGGTATATTCACATATCTTTTGTTTATAAACTGATATAGCATTATTAAAAAAATCGTTTTAGTTGTTAGAGAAAACAGTATAACGAATCACAGGAAGCGAGCTATTACAGTTTTAGGGTCCTAAAAAGGCCTTAGGGACCGGATACTGATTACAAAAATTTGTTCCATTCTTCCCCAGTGTTTAACCCATTTCTGACCGTATTGAGATGTGAAATATACCACTGCTCTCTCTGTTTTCTCTTTTCATCTAAGTTGCATCCACGTTTGTTACCCACTATTTTCTCCAAAATAAACCACCAAAAATTTAGATGGCTATGTTTAGCCTTGATGAAATGCTCAACTAGCGGTGCATTGATTCTATTAGTCCTCAGAGCTGACTTATGTTCCGTTAGACGCAATCTCAGTTTGTGTCCAGTCTCTCCCATATATCCTAGTCCGCACGGACATAATAGGATATAAATAATGTTGCTGCTGCGGTCTAACTAAAGCCTGCATAACACGGAGCAGAGAACAGTGTTCCCAAAGAACAACATAGAGAACGATAGAGGCCCATCTCAGGAAAGGCCTTTGAAAATATGTAGTATTGCATCAACTCTAAAGGATTTCTGTTGGTCTTCTGTTCAAATCAATTTCATGACATGCTTCATCGATTACGAGGGAGATAACTATGGCACTAAGCACTGTAGAAACAGTATTACCCGTCTGGAAATAAAAAAATAGAAAGAGACAACTAGGTGCCGGACTTTCACCTGCTATGACACATGTGTATCATCCCCGTTCAGATACACCTAGCTCCATCCCTCAAGCCCTCCATGAAAGTGGTAAAGACCCCCTGTTGTTATACTCAATGTTATCAAAGCTTTTGCCAGGGTAAGTGGCTAATCTTAGCAGAGTATTGGATAGGGTGGACATCAGTGGCACTTCTGAAATGCTATTAAATTTCATATGTAATCTCAAACTCATGAGCTACTAGTAAATGGGAGACTAACAAATTCAATAGAACTTCACAGAGACAATATGAAGCATTACCAATTAACCCCAATCATTTTCCTTTATTAATGCTATAACCCCATTTGCAAATAATACGTGGGATAAGAAAATATCATTTCACAGTGACAATCTAAATATACATGCTGGTGCCCCAGAGAATAGTCTCCATTTTTTTTAATTTCAGAAAATGTTATTAAGTTATTAGATACAGAACATAAAAAGTGAAAGGTACAGCATATATTGTATAAGCATGAAGCGAACAAGGTACAAAAGGTACAGAATGTGGATCCATAGTATTTTGAGGTTAGTAGGATATGTCAATATTAATTGAACATGAGGTTAATATTTTATATGAGGATATTCAACAATAAAGATGGATTTGTCACGCTAAATCAAGGTATATAATAGTGGTTTTAGGGGACTGAAAAGAATTAAGAGATAGATAAGAAAAGAGATTAGTAAGAAAAAGAGGAGTGAAAGGTAAGAGTGGAAGGAGGGAGAGGGAGGCAGGGGGAAAGTGGGATTTTGTTTGGTTGCGTACGACTATCTAATTGGCTACAAATCCTCTTTTTGATATTTATTTATGTATGGGGTTAGAGGAGGATTTATGGGTCTTAAGCTGATTAGTGTTTTTTTAAATATATTTTTCCGACTTATACCAAATGTTCATTTAGGTATTGGTTGGGATAAAAAGGATTTAAGTGTGTTGTCTTCACCTCTCATTAATTGGGTCCATACCAACCATGTGTCGAAAGATAGTTATGCAGAGTGTTTCCATTCTAAGAGAATGGATTTAGTTACTATGGTTAGTAAAATATCAAGAACATGTCTTTTTTGTATAGAGTTTTGATGATCTGTTTTGGGAAGGTCCCCAGTGTAATGGAACTCAAGTCAGGAGTCCATTTTACGTTAAAAATATTTATATTAACAAAGCTTTACAAATTACATTCGATATTAGAGATATTAGATTCTTAGATATTAGTGATACTTCAGCAGGGTAGAGATACACTTGTGGGGATATGGGCCCGGAGATCCTGGAACCACGTGGTGCATACAACCATAGGAATTTGTTGTGCACAAGGAGGATTCCTGCCATTGGAAGGAATCGTGCACCCTTCCTGAATAGTGGCTGATCTGGGCTGACTACCTGCTGCTGTGGGGCACCCTGAAGTGAGCTCTCCAATGGTTTGTTGACTTGCCCCCTGTTCTCCTGTGCAGGTCTCAGGGACATCAAAGAACTCCCACAAGAAACCCACACCATCTACATGTAACACCTGGAAAGCGGTGCCTTCTTAAGTGCCCACATCATCTGCTGGATCTCAACTGGTGGCACTGCATGGGTGTGGAACTAAGTATTGTGCCTGGTGACTGGATCGCCTTGTGTGGAGCCGCAGAAGTACTGCCCATATCTAAGAAGTGTGACCACTGCATCATGGGGCCTCAACACACCAAAATTGTCTTGTTGGTGATGAGCGGATTCACTGGTTGCGGGACCCTGCGTGGCACAATCGTTTAACGTGCCACATCTCGATCGTCTGACACGCCGAGCGCATGCTCATTGCATGTGATGTCCGATTCACAGGTTGTGAATCTCGAAGGTGAGGGCATACCTGTAATAGTGGCTCATTCTACGTCATGCTGCACAGCTGAATTTGCAGCTGTGTGTGTGACCGGAATTGTCTGGTGCGACCCGTATCAACGCGCACCAGACGTTGTGCCTCATTTCCAGGGAGGTACGAAATTTGTAACTCTTCATTCTGTGTGACCGGAATTGTCTGGTGCAACTCAGATCAACGCGCACCAGACGTTGTGCCTCATTTCCCGGGAGGTACCGAATTTGTGACTCTTCATTGTGTGTGACCAGAACTGTCTGGAGCGTCTTGTATCAACACGCACCAAACGTGTGCCTCATTTCAAGGGGAGGTGCGGAAGAGTGGATTTGTGTTCCGGGTGCTCGGATTGCCTGGGTACAACTTGGTTCAAAGTGTGTTTGATGGGATGCCTCCTTCTTCCAAGGGGCTCCCCTGTTTCAACCCCCATTCGTCGATTATTCATTTTGTGCTCTCAGTGGGTGGACCAACTGCCCTCTCCTCACCCGTCCCCAACAACTTTGTGTTGCCAGGTAGAATTGCCCGGACCGGACTGGGGTGGTGAGAGTAATTGACTGGGCTAAGGAACGCTTCCAAGAGCGAACAGAAGTGGGTCAAGAGACTGCATGAACCCCCGTGTTTCACAGAGCTGGGCTGGTGCGGGAAGGCACAGTATGGAACCCTTTAAGTGAATGAGTATCACCCTCAGCCCGCTTCTGCTCCGCATACCGTGGGTCAACTTCCCGAGTAGTGGCCAAACATCCATTTGTCGACTGTTTCCTAATTAGCTCTGTTACCTACCCCCTCCTCCTTCCCTGGGACCCTGGCTAAGTGTGACTCCGAACGCGATCGGCCTAGAGTCAGGGCGAAGGTTTTCTTTATCTCCAGTCTGTGGGTGTCGGGTAGTCGGGGTGAGCTGAATGGTGGAGGAGGGCTTGGGCCACAGGGTCTGCATGTGCATTATCAACTGACCTGCCAGATACCAGTTGCACTGCTTTGCTGTGCTGTGTGTATGTGTGTGTGAGAGTGCTCCATACGGACTTGTCTGATATCTGTGGCACTGCATATCGGTACTGAGTGAGTGTGTGGGAGTGACTGCCTGTGATTAGTTACACCACACAGTGGTGTTGCTTTACACATTGATTCCTTGCCAAAAGAATACTACATTTGACATTGGTTTTTACCAGTGTGGCCTTGGCCCACGGTGCTGGTTAAAAGTGTTATAATTATCTGTGTGTACATATTTCTGATGTTGGTGTTATCTGGGGTGCACCCTATATCTGTGTGGCATTGAATAATAACAAATGCCAGGGTGGGCCTTGTTCTGACAATATTTCATACCGCATAATGGTGCTGCTGGGGGTGGGAATAGAATCTTTCTCAGGTGTGCATATTACTGATGTCATTTTAACACAGTTGGGCCTAGTACTGCAGTGATATTTCCGAATGAGATTTATGCCCAGAAATACATGACGTTCATGTTGTGTTAGTTAATGTGCGTGTCGAATATAAACCTTATTTACATACACTACATGTGAACTCTCTTTTGAGATGCTCAGTGCATTTATTGTTTGAGAGTGCTGTGCTAATGCTTTACACATTGCCTCTGTGATATGCCTGACTGCTCAGTGTCAAGCTACCCAAGGATGAGCACAGGTTATACAGTGAGTGTAATCAACCGCACCTGATGGGAGTGGGAGGTTCTGCCTGGCTAGGGCCTCGCCTCAGCCAACCAGAACATTCCAGTTCCAACAGCGCACGGCACACCTATTTAAAGGTGCGCAGTGGTGCAAAGAGGGAAAGTGTGCAGTATATGTAATAAGCCCCAAGTGGGTAACTTCCTAGTCCTGCCAATGGCACAAAGTACATTGGTCACCAGATTGGCCCACTAGTCCGTATTGTCTTTAAAAAGCTCCCGATATACTGTCTGGCCTGTGTGTTTTGTTCCTTTTACTGACACTGATGACATGGGTTACTGCCTCTACAGTGAATTTGAGGGGCAGTGTGGCTGTCGTTAGAACCTTTTAAGCGTACACAGGAATCTCAACTTCTTCCAGTAACCTACTTGGTCCACCCTTAACTGCTAAAAAGAGCTTAAGTGGGTAACACAAATCTGTGTGACTTTTACAGTGTCGATCCCTACTGCGTCTTTTTTCCTTGAAGTATGGCTGGTTCATAATCTTCCAAAATGCTGTATTATTCCTTAAGTCACTACCCTCTACAAGGGTCACAAGGACCGTCCAAACCTTGTCCTTGATCTCCCATTTGTGTAAATAAAACACAACCTTATATGTCTGTCTTCATTCCTGAATGGCGTTTTTGTCCCTAGGTATTTTCCTCAAAGCGGCTTTTAAGGCCCTATTTGCTGATAAGCACCACCTGTCAAACCAACCCACTGTTTTTGCTGGGCCGTTTACCACACTGCCTGTTAGGCCTATCTTGATCTTGAATAAAAGTTCCATGAAATCTTCTATAATCCTATCTGCACTGGCCTACTTGCTCAAAGATGTGTGTCAGCAGCACAAAACCCAAGAAAAGCGGTAAGAACCCCACAGGACCACACAAACAATAGTAGTAAAACTATAAAAAAGCGTGGCGCTACACCTACTAAGGTCCTATTGCTCATGAACCCTGCTATTTTAAATAACAATTCTAACCAACATAGGGAGCACTGCAAAATATCCCATGAACAATTAATAGTCCATTCTAACTAGCATCCAAATAATGCAAAACAATCCCATAGGATAGATGATTCTTGGTTGAGTCCATTAATACACAGGAGCCATAATGTTGAATCTGGATGATCTTTTTATTCTTCGCCCACCATCCAGTCCAGCCAACGTGTTTTGTCCCTTTAAGAGGACTTCATCAGGGTTTAGTAAATTCGTAAGCCTATCCTAATCTTCTACCTACCAAGAACATGTTATCCAACATTTACTGAGTAATATTCACAGATTAGTAACGATGTTAGCCCTTTGGATCTTCCATACCACAATGCACCTTAACAATTTCCATTAATAAAGTTACATTTTATGTTTGCCAGCAGTTCTGATTCTCTCTTAATAGATTAGGGAGAAAATCCTTTGGATTTATCTTGGCCCATATCAGCAATGGGGCATTATGCCTACATACTTCCAGATCATTTAGGCCTTCAATGGTATGAACATAATTTTATTTGTTCAGCCCAAATCATTTCATTGGAAAGTTCAAATAGGTCCACCCCTTTCCTTAATAAAGCTTTGAAAGTTTCTTGGCTATTCTGCAGGCAATGATGCATGGCAAGAGGGTGACCACATGGTATTATGAATGTGTATCTTTGAGGTGCTGGGGGCATGCTGTCAAATGGAGAAGAGGGTGGCAGCTCTCCCTTCTGGTGAGACATGTTGTCCTATTATGTGTTCTGTCTGTGCCTTGCCAAATGTATAACAAGTTTAATTGCTACTTTCCCTACCTAGGTGTGGAATATCTAAGCTATATATAATATATTGTGTTGACATTCTTATTGCACTCTGTATACAAAGTTTTTATATTTTTAGGCATTGTTTAAAGTTGCATATTACTCCCCAGGTATGTTTCTAAAAATTGATAGGTACCGTTAACAAAATGTACTCTCCATTCCCTCACTTATAACTTGGACATCCTCAGCCATGCTCTGCACACCCTTAGTAGTATTGTGTATCCCCAGTGACACTCTTGATCACTGTGTTACCCTTTTTGACTGTGCTGAGTACCTTCTGTAGTACTGGTTTAAAACCCAGAAATAAGGCACAAGCTGAAGCTGTGGCAGAGTCTTTTAGGTCTGATTTGACAGCGTAGCCATCTGCAAGACATACTGTTACAATTTCTTTAAAATAGCTTTGACTTCAGCCAAAGGAATATTACTCTATCACCTCTTGCGATTGGCTATTGGGTGTATCATTCTGTCTTCCACAAAGTGCTTCCATTGGAATGCATGATGGACTATGTTACATCTGAGAAGTACACTCAATCATCACACTGTTTGTCACATGCAATTATTTATCTCCAATATGTATTCTGTACAGAAAGCAATGCTTCTTTGCAAATGTTTCCCAGAATTGACACCTATTTAATGCAATGCACGCAAACAGCTTTTGTGAATGTATGTGTTTACATGTGTTGACACATTAAAGGCAGATCTAAATATTGTACCAATGCTTGTTTATTTTATGAGAGATTTAACCCCTTGACCGCGATCGGAATTCCGCTCGTGTGCTGGACATTCCGATCGCGGGTGGGGTCGTGACGAGCTCAGCTCGTCATGCGTACAGCGCTACCGCGCAGCATGACGAGCTGAGCTCGTCATGAGCACGGAAAGGGTTAAAGGGATAATAGTGGCTGTTTGTTTTCCAAAGGGTAGGTAGCTTTGTATGTTCTACTTTTGTCATATATGATTCCCTTGTCAAAATAGAAGGATGTCCATATTCCATTTCCTAAAGAGGTGTGTGGTGAACTTATCGGCCCGATATAATATCATTTTAGCCACCAGTGTTTAATTTGTGCCGGTAGCTGTAGGAGGTGGGCACCTGCACTCATTTTTTAAGACTCTGACCCACTGACGCAGTGGAAGAGGGGGATTGGCAGAAAAGGGAGAAAGAAGAGAAAGGTCGGAAAAGAGTCACAAGGGAAGAAAATCAAGCCTGAAAAGTTAGATAAACAGGCAGGACATGTAGGGTGGTGGGAGGAAGAAGTGCGACATGGAATGAAAGCTCGTCAGCAGGGCCGGACTGGCCGTAGCTGGCACCCGGCATTTACCCAGTGGGCCAGAGGGGTGGGGGGCGGTTTTGTGCCCGTGGGGGCCAGTTTTGGCACTGTGGGCCGGTTTTGCAGCAGTTGTGCAATTTCGGCCCCCTGTAACAAAAGCAGGAGTGGTGCTTCTTGCTAGCAACCCCCAGCACCCTCCCCGGCTCCCAGGGCCAGTGGAGCAGCAATCCCAGGGCTGGTTGCTGTTCCCAGTCCGGCCTTGCTCTTCAGCAGTGGTCTCCGGCTGCGCAGCTGCAAGCACCTAAGCTAAACTTCGGGTTTCTCTACTTCTTCTTTTACAAATTAAGCACTGGCTATAACATCCCTAATGGAAAGAGGGGATCCCTGAGCAGCACTGAGAAGCGTTAAAAGCTGCTGAACCTCGAGCATGTGTTTGCCTCTGCTTCCTGCACAGCTCTGTGAGTCTTGAGTAGTGAAATGCTTTCAGTGACAATCAGAGGTGAGAGGACGATTCAAGGCGTGATTTGTTTCTCATTCACTGAATCGAATCAAAGTGTTCGTGAAGCTGCAGGGCGTTCTGTAAAACACGCGCTGGAAATGAGATCTGAGAGTTCTGCTTGCAGACATTTTATCAAATCCTTTTACAACATCTGTAAGTGGAGGTGAAAAGAATATTGACATTGCTTACTTTTCCCTCTTTTTAAGACTTTATTAATGTGTGTTGTACTGAGTAAATATTAATTTCTTAAAATATATATATATAATCTACTGGCGGTCGCCAGTAGATAGTTATAGTTAGGACCTATTTTCCATAGGAAATCCGCAACATTCTATTTGAAATAACGTTGGCGCCGGTTGACGAATCTTCGCGAAAGTTTCCAACTTGTTGGGGCGCTCCGGTCCGCTCCTATCCTGAAAGTCTCGGGGTGATTCGTCAAGCGGGGGCCGAGAAAAAAGGGGGGTCCCAAAACGCGTTTTCCCCATTCATTTTTCCATAGGAACCTTTAGTCGCAGCTACAGCCCGAACTGCTGAACGGAATTACACCAAATTTGGCAAAGAGGTAGCCCTTGGTTCAGTGTCGTGCCTTTTGCTTAAATGGTGTAAATCCGTTCAGTAGTTCCTGAGAAAATCACAAGTAAAATCACATATATATCTATGGCCGCGTCGGATCCGCGCACCCTGAGCGCACCCTGCGCGCACCGTCCCGATCACGAGCTGCATGCTAATTGGCTGTCAACTGGCTGTCAACACTCCAAATCAGGAAGTGTTGGCAGCCATTTTGTCCCTCGGTAGAACCGAGGCACAGAAACAAGTGCGCAAAATGCACAAAGGGGGCAGGGTAGAAACACCCTGACCCCCTAGGTCTGCTCAGAGGGTCCCACAAGGACCCCCTGGGCAGAAAAAGGCATTTTTTTTTTAAATCGGCGGGATGCGCTTAGGGTGCGCGGATCCCGCCGATTAAAAAAAAAACCCACAAGAAACAAGTGCGCAAAACGCACAAAGGGGGCAGGGTAGAAAAGCCCTGACCCCCTAGGTCTGCTCAGGGGGTCCCACAAGGACCCCCTGGGCAGAAAAAAGCATTTTTTTTTTTAAATCGGCGGGATGCGCTGATCCCGCCGCTAAAAAAAAAAATCGAAGCGCGGTCTCCCGTGCTTTGATGCTATTTTGCCCCCGGGTGGCCCAAGTCCCGGTGGCATGCGGGGGTGGGTTTATGTTTTATGTGGGGGGCCTCTAGGGCCCCCCAAGCCCTGGGGACCGCCACCCCCCGGGGCTTTAAATAAAAAATGGTGCGGGAGGGCTATTCGCCCTCCCGCAGCCCCGGGGACCGCCAGCCCCCGGGGCTTCTTTTTAAAAAATAATCACCTGTGTGGGGGCTACAGCCCCCACACGCCCGAGGACCGCCACCTCCCCGGGGCACTTAGAAAACAAATGTGGGGGTCCGTTTCGGACCCCGAAGCCCGGGGACCACCACCTCCCCGGGGCTGTGCAGTTGAAGGGAGGGGGGCCGCGCAGCCCCCTCCTGGAGCCTGTGGTGGCCCTGGGGACCGCCACCCCCATGGCCAGCTCCTGCAGTGTCCCGGGTGCCTACCCCGGGACACTGCTGCTTGCAATGACAGGGCGGGAGCCTCGCGGCTCCCGCCCTGTCATTGCAAACTGCTTTGGATTTTGGAAGCGAGAGCAAGGAGACCTGCTCTCGCTTCCAATATCCAAAGCACATTGCTTTCCACATGGGGAGCTGCATCTTAGCAGCTCCCCATGTGGAAAGCAATGCCGGCTCCCGCAGGAGGCGGGGAGCTGGCATGGTCCGTGGGGGAGTTGGGGTCCCCCACGGACCCCAAAGGATAGGGCCAGCCCCGGGGGATGGGGTCCCGGGGCAAGTAGTGGCCCGGGAGGGCCACGCGGCCCCCTCCCCAAAAATAATTAACAAAAAAATAAATAATAATAATAATAAAGGCCGGCCCCGGGGGATGGGGTCCCCGGGGCCAATAGAGGCCTTAGGAGGGGGACCACGCAGCCCCCCTCCTCCAAAATTAATTTTAAAAAAGTGGGCATGCCCCGGGGTATGGGGTTCCCGGGGCCGGAATAGGCCACGGGAGGGGGGCCACGGGGCCCCCTTCCCCTACAGTATTTTTTTTTTAAAAGGAAAAAGGCATCAGGCCCTGGGGGATGGGGTCCCCAGGGCCCCAAAAGTAAAGAAGGGGGCCACACAGCCCCCTTCAAAAATACAAAAAAGAAAGAAAAGACGCTATCGAGCGTCAGGCCCCGCCCCTCCCTTAACCACTCTGGAAAGCGCGCTGTGGCGCGTTTTAAAGTGGGGAAATAATTTCCATTCAATACTGGGGGTCCCTGGGGGCCAACTAGCCCATCAGGTACCTCCAGTAAGCGCCACAGGGCTGGGTTGCAGAGAGGTGGTCCAGGCCAAGCCCCTTTTTACACCTCTCTGCAACGCAGCTCTGTGGCGCTTACTGGAGGTACCTGGTGGGATAGTTGGTCCCCAGGGACCCTCAGGATTCAAGGGGACTTAATCCCCCAACTTAGAACGAGCCACGGGGCGCGTTTGCACAGTGGTGAAGGGAGGGGGCGGGGCTTCAGGTGACATGTGTGCAAACAGGCCCGTGGCGCGGTTTAAGATGGGGAATTAAATCCCCTTCAATCCTGAGGGTCCCTGGGGGCCAACTAGCCCACCAGGTACGTCCAGAAAGCGCCACAGAGCTGCGTTGCAGAGAGGTGCAAAAAGGGGCGTGGCTTCTGAACACCTCTCTGCAACGCAGCTCTCTGGCGCATACTGGAGGTATCTGGTGGGCTAGTTGGCCCCTAGGGACACTTGGGATTGAGGAGGAATTAATTCTCCAACTTAAAACGCGCCACAGGGCGTGTTTGCAGACATGTCACCTCAGGCCCCACCCCCTTCCTTCACCATTGTGCAAATATTCCTCTAAAATCAGCCAAACTACGAATTCCGATTTACTCACCTGTTATCAGGAGAGACCTCAGTGCTGCATCTTTGAGCCCAGTACTGATCCTAAAAAGTAATTTTAACCGTACTTACCAGTAACTTGAATGTCCTTCCATAGGATATCATTGCCTGCTTTTTGTTGAAAACGTTTCTAAGTGTCGATTTTTGAAACATACAAATATTCCTCTAAAATCAGCCGAACTACGAATTCTGATTTACTCACCTGTTATCAGGAGAGACCTCAGTGCTGCATCTTTGAGCCCCGTACTGATCCTGAAAAGTAATTTTAACCGTACTTACCAGTAACTTGAATTTCCTTCTATAGGCTAACATTGACTGGTTTCACTTGGAAATTCTTCTAAGTGTGGAGTTTTGGAACTTTATAATATTCCTCTAAAATCAGCCGAACTACGAATTCCGATTTACTCACCTGTTATCAGGAGAGAACCCAGTGCTGCATCTTTTAGCCCAGCACTGACCCTGAAAAGTAATTCTAACCGTATTTACCAGTAACTTGTATTTCCTTCCATAGGAATCCATTGTCTGGTTTTCAGCAGAAAAGTTTCAAAGTGTCGATTTTCACAAACTACAAATATTCCTTAAAAATCGCCTGTATGACTTTAACGCATTCTTTCAACTGTTTACAGGAGATGCACCAGTGCTGGATCCAGGATCCACCACTGCGTAAGAAAAAGTAACGATAACACTACTTACCTGCTAAGTGAATTTCCTCCCATAGGATAACATTGGTGATTCTATGTGAAAAAGTTTCTAAGTGTTAACTTTTAAAATACAATAATATTCCTTAAAAATCACTACTGTAACCAAAACGCTTTTACTCAACTGTTTACAGGAGATGTCGCAGGACTGAATCTAGGATCCAGTCCTGTGGTTAGAAAAGTAATCCATAAAGTAACTAATTGCATTTAACTTGAAATTCACATTGAGCTCAATGTTGCATTGTGTTTGAAATTGTGTTGCCCATTGCAACAACTGTAACTACTGTACTTAAAAGTCTATTGCCTATTTGCAAAGTATTTAAACTAAAGTAAATCATTCTGAGAAAGTATATTTTGTAATGTAATGTATAATGTAATTACAATGTAATTTAAAAAATAAAATATCTAAAAATAAATAGTTTAAAAAATGTAGTAAATCAGTATCAAAAAAATAAATATAACAATTAATACATTTAAAAATTGTCATTTACAAAACCTTTGAAATTCACTGAAAAAAACCATAGGTTTCAGACATGTTATAGTTAGGAATTAGCATTTAAAAACCTTTGAAATTCACTGAAAAAACCATAGGTTTCAGGCACGTTATAGTTAGAAATTAGCATTTAAAAAACCTTACAAATTCACTGAAAAAACCATAGGTTTTAGGGACAGTTATAGTTAGTTGGACATTGCACTCGTACAAAACCCGTGAAATTCCCCCGTTATAGTTAGTTCAGGTAACTATAACTCGCGCCCCACAATGCACTGCTGATGACGTCACATATTACATCACTCATGACATGGTCAGTGACATCACTGATGACATCACTGATGACATCTCAAATGACATCACTGATGACATCATCCACGTGATAATCTGATGCACCTCCTCACACCCTAATATAACCTTTGATACACCCACTCTAAATTACAGACTGCCATTCGCAAAACCATAGACACTCCAACACCAATAACTACATACCCACTAACTGATTCTTAGGTCTACACACACATCCACTCACTCACCCGTACAGTCACTCATACTTACGGTCACTCAGTACAGGACTATCATATGCACTCATACTCCTATATAGACACTCAAACACCGCCACTCATCCATAGAGGTACTCACACACCTAGTCAGTCATGCAAATAATTAAACACACTGCCATTTACTCACCTATACAGTTATCCACACACCAGCTCACTTACTCATACAAATACTAGCACATTCTTACGCTCTTGTACAATAACTGATACAAGCACACACGCATCCATACAGCCACTCTCACAATCACACACTCTCACTTATAGCCTTTTAAATACTCTAACACACATATATACTGCCTTTTACATATGTAGTTACTCGCACATGTACCACTGAGATATACATTCACTCACTAACACACCCATACACACACTCACCCACCCAAGCAGTCTATCACAGACACACTCTTCAAATCATGCACCCAGTGAATCACCCACTCACACATCTATGTACAGAGTCGCACACACCCCACCCACACAAACACTCAGGCACCCATACAGATACTCAGACAACCAATCAATAACTCATATAGACACTCATGTAGCTATTCACAAACCCATGCAGCCACTTACACAGCAACAGACAGACGGATACAGACATACACCCAGTTTAGTCACTAACCCATGCATTCAGTAAGATATGTTTAATCACTCACTTATAGAGTTAGTCACGCACCTACTAAATCATCCATTCAGACACTTATACACCCACTCATTCTTCAATACACCTTTCCCTATATATATTAAACATATTTAAACTTTACAGAAACACAAAGTCACTGGATGATGTCATCAGTGATGTCATTTGAGATGTCATCAGTGATGTCACTGACCATGTCATGAGTGATGTAATATGTGACGTCATCAGCAGTGCATTGCGGGGGCGCGAGTTATAGTTACCTGAACTAACTGTAACGGGGGAATTTCACGGGTTTTGTATGAGTGCAATGTCCAACTAACTGTAACTGTCCCTAAAACCTATGGTTTTTTCAGTGAATATATATATATATACATATTTATTTTAAAGTCCTGAATGATGGTAATATAGCATTTGCACTGAGGGGACTGAAGTGCTTGCATGGCTGGAAAGCTTACTCTGCACCTGCCTCAACATATTCATGCAATCTTTCATCACCACGCTTGAAAAAGGCATCACAGCTTCCTAGGTTGCAAATACCACAGGGAGGATGACAGTGAGATAGAACAGAACCCACATGTTCCAAAGAGCCAGGGCACCAAGAAGCTTAGACAATGCAGAAGGAGCTTTCTCAATGTCAATCCGGTAGGGAGATACCTCTGTCGGAACAGAAGCAACTCATGGTGACAAGCAGGCATGTCAGAAGGTTTTTGCGGAGCCTGGGTCAACAAACTGAAGAGGTCCCGTTGAAGGACAAAAACATTTTTCAGAGCTTAAAAAAATGTTCCACAGGGAAAAAGAAAACAGGGCAGGGGCCAGCATGTGACGCCATCAGAAGGAACAATGTCTATGGAGGGGGGGGGCTACTCAATATAAATTTGTCAAACAGTAAAGCAATGACAGAGAACGCGGCATAGTTTGACCACAGACAAAAGATTGTAAGATCCGAGGAGAGGAGGCCTGATCTTTGTTAGGTCATGGGTGGGTGGGGGGTGTTCAAATAAATAGGTGGTGTCTGATGCTGGCCCAAGAGTAACGTCTAATGATGTCGGGAATTTTTTTTAATGTGCCTTAAAGTGTTCTGGGTTCTAGGACGTAATATCAAAGGGTTGTCGAGTTTCCCTTTCATGTTTTCCATGTGTCATACTTTAGAGTTACAGGTTTTGAACTGCTGGTTCAGGTAAGTAAATGGTGTAATAAACACAGTTACTCGATTGTACAAAGGATGATGATTTGGGGAAACACTTAATTGCTTTACAGGACGTTTACGTGGAACAAGTGTCCAATTGTACTTATCATTGGGCCTCATTAGGATCAGGGCCGGACTGGGAACAGAAACCGGCCATGGCAAAGTGCTCGGCCGGCCCCCCCCGGGAGGTTGGGGGTGCGGCCGAGCTGTTTGCCAGGGCCGGTTTCGGCCGATTTTGTTACAGGGGCCAATATTGCAGCTATGCTGCAAAACGGCCCTGTAAAAAAAACGGCCCCTAGGGGCCCCAAATCGGCCCCCACCCTAGCGGCCCACCGGGGAAACGCCCGGTGCCCGCTACGGCCATTCCAGCCCTGATTAGGATGCCGGTCGGACCGCCACCGACAGGCATTGCATTATGATGCGGTCGGTCAGACCCCATCGGTTGGAGGGACCAACTGACACTTCCGATGGGCTCAAGTGTTCACCACAATAGGGGAGGTACCTGCTCAGGCACCGCCATAGGGATTATGATGTCCCTTTCCGACAGCCTTTCCATGGCGTACCAACTGCCATAGAATGGCTGTCAGAAAGGGACTTTGAGGGCCCCTACCAGGGCCCCCGTCCTCCGTGGGCTTCCACTTTGAGGCTGGGGGCACCTGTGGTGCCCCCAAACATCCATGCACCGTTTGCCAGCCACCACATGGTGCCTGGCACATGGCGCATGGATGTTTGCAAACATGCCCTTTTCTATTGTGGCTTGTGCTGCGGCCCTTTTCCATACCTACAGGGCGTTCGCATCGAAATATGTTGGATGGCACCGCTGACTACTAGTCGGGTGGTTACCATCCCGCAATGATGGCGATCGAACGCTCGTCTGACCGCCATCGTAATCAGGGCCATTGTTATTGTTCGGTTATTTTCTTCTTTATAAAATAATAATAGCTAGGTTTTAAAAAAAATATTCCCTAAATAGGACAAATTGACTTGTACGTGAGATATAGGTCACATTTTAATGAACCATTTCATGTTCCACATATGAAGACCAACCTCCTCCATAAAGCATATAGACTTGACTTAGGGCCTGATTATGAGTATGGACGTCTGATGGACCACCAAACCCATGGTGGCAGTGGGGCAACTTCATCAGCGGTCCGACCCCAGTATTATGACTTTGGCAGTTGGACCGCCATAGGACCGCTGCTACTGCCAGGGATCAGTAATGTCTTGCAGCGGTCTGAAGCCACAATATGCTGGTGGTGCAGCTGCTGCACTGCCAAGCATATTATGAGTTTCCTCACTGCCCTCCTTTTCATGGCAGGCTAAGGGTGGTGAACTAAGGGGGGCCATACAGGGCCCCCATGTGCCTCAGTGCACGGGGTGCATGAAAGGGGACACACCGTCTTTTTGCACCCCCAGTTCTTGCACCACAGAGACTATACAGGTCCCACGGCGCTGCCTTTTTAAGGCTCTCCTACGAGCCTTTGAAAGTCAGCGCCGTGGGACAGCCGCCGCAGGACCACCCGCCAGAATTACAACTTGTAATTTGGCTGGTGGTCAGAGGTGGAGTTTGACGGTGTGGGAGCAGGGCGATGGCATACTGCCCTGCTCCCACACTGCCAAACTCATAATCAGGCCCCTAATGTGAGTTAACTATTTCCTTGACACCATTTCTCTCCCCCCTCCCCCTCCTTTCAACTGCCATTCTTTTTTTATATTGAGCAGGAGGACAAACAGTGGCTTAAAAAGATGGGTTTTCATATATTGATGGAACTTTCTGAATTCCTCCTCAAGTTGAAAGGCAGCAAAGGGTTCCAGATAATTAGCCTTGTGAATGCAAGGACCTTCCCATAAAAACATGTGTATCTGATTGGGAGCAGCCAGAGGTGATTCTAAGAAGCTGATCTTGGGTACCTGGTTGGATGTAATGGTACACATAATTTTGGAAAGATGCTATGAAGCACAGCTGTGCAGGGCCTTAAGTGTTAGGTAACAAGGTGTTGAAGATCAACTTCATGGTGAGGATTTCCAGAGCCCAAGGGAAAATGCCATTTTGGCATTTGAGCAATCCTTTTCCTCAAGTTAAAAGGTCTTTGTGAGAATTTTTCTTACTATTTGCTGCCCTCTTGTGGTCATTTGTACTGGTGCTGTAAGGTAGCTCTATGATGAGGTCTTGGTGGATGCTACACAGCCATTGCAATTAGGTACTTATTCTACTAATTAAAAAAAAGTGGGGTATCCTGTCTGCAATAATACTTTCAATAGCGGGAAAAACTCGTAATTCTGGAGTGCTCAAGCGAGTCACAGACATGAGCCTAGACAACAATTCCGCTCACAAGGATTCCTATAAATAAAGATGAAAATAATAAAGTCCAGTGATGTACATTTGCATTGAATCCCACAACCCAAAAAAAAATTACATTTCTTATTTATTGTTTTCGTTCATATCAAAAATAATAATCAAGCTCAGCATATAACGATAAGCTCAGGATGCTGGCAGAACTATACAGTAAAAACCTAATCGAAACAGAGATATCAAACAACACCAAGATCAACTCTCATCTGATCTCTCAAGCATAGCACATTCATACCACAGACAATCAACACATCTTAAAAACAGCAAGGAGAAATAAACTCTTTTGGAAAGACCATCCTCAGTCTAACATAGAAGAACTTCTAATGTTCTGTAATATATCCAGTTGAAATAGTCTTACTTTTTACATTCATATCAAACCCTAGACAACAATTATTGACAATGACGTTAATAATTCACAGTGAAAATGCAAGGAGAAATGAGGTTCTGTCTAACAATGATCTTCTACGTTTTTAGCGCCCTGAAGAAGGTGTGACCTATTAGTTAGGTCTAATACCGAAACGCATGTCGGCGAATTTATAGAAGACCACCTGGAAATTATATAAAAAAACTATGTACAAGCTGCCCTATGTAGCTAGGATTATTATTGTTCCGGGTGAATACTCCTCTTGGGTGGTTATTTGTTTCATATTTGTGTAGGCACAATCTCGAATCACTTATTGATCTGGGAACCCCACGCACATTTCACCTCCCCAAACAATATCTCGTGAATAGTGTGGCCCTTGACTATGATGTGACTCTGCGTACTACCTCTATCATCTCCATCTTCCATCTATCTCAATATGCATTGCAGCTGAGCCGCCATGTAATAGGATTCGTAGTTCAGGAAGCCAATCCCCCCTCATCGATGGACCTCAGAACCTTCTCCAGCTTTCCTGGACCCTCCCCATATAGTGAATTTCACTCTTTAAGAAACGGTCTCTTGCTTATTAGAGGTAGTGAGATGAAAAGATTATATTCTTGGCAATATCAACCTTTTCACTACTAAGATGAAGCATTGATAATGGCACCCAGTACTCCAGAGGCAACATGACCTAGTAGACTGGATAGCGCATCAGAAAACTGCCCACAATATTACAGAAGGGGCCTTCGGAAATAGACAAATTAGCAGTGGCGGCTGGTATTAAAGGGCGTAGGGGCGTTGCCCTCCCAGCTTCGGAGAGACAAAAGGGAGAAAATTAACACCACCATGGGCGCAGCTTTAAAATGGCATGCTCACTGCTTGCTCCACTTGACCAATTCTACCCTAAGAAACATTTTCGTTGTTTGTTTTTTATTTTGAGGTCGGACCCTCGGACGAGACGAGTCCCCTCCTACGCATGTGCTGAACTGGGCAAGGATAATTCCTCGCCCTCGAGGCACAAGCGAGGAGAGTGACATCATCCTGATGGGAGTGGCTGCACCAAGCAGCAGTGAATAGGCTTCACATAGGGGCGCTTCTGACGTGGCCCAGGGCGTGGTCAGCAGAGCCTCATTCACGTTAAGGGAAAGGGGTGGGGCTCACCAACAGCAACACAGTGCAGTGGGTGGCAACGATTGCACTCCTTTCGCCTTCGCACTGTTAGGCGGCTTTTTCATTGGATAATGAAGCTGGGACGGACACCATTAAGCTGCTCCAGTCCCGACCTAAAGTGACCTAAAGGCACCAGTTGCAGTAAGAAAGACCGCGCCTGCAGCCACGGTAAATGAGCGCACAGCACGAAAGACGAAACACTGGTAAGATAAACATTGCAGTATCAAGGTCGGCCGGTGTGACAGCCCTTTGTGCACGGCGGCATTTATCCAGCTATTAGCCCATTCAGTCCCGACAGAGAGAAATTAAACGGGTCCGATTAGACACAGGCCATTTTAAAGGCATTGTAACAATGGGCCTTGTGGTGGAATAGAGCGAGGCCGAAAACCCAATCTCGGTCACTTCTGAGGGTAACATTATAAGCCCGGCTCCCGCCTTGTGCCGGACTGCCGGTGAAAGGCCTATTCATGGCCTTCAGCAACGTGAGGCCTCTAAGCCCCAGCGTGCCTCCAGGCCCCCAGAGACTACTGCCTTATCTGTCAGCCGGCAGTCAAAATATTCCCACCCCGAATTGGCCGATAAATTGCAGCTAACTGGACGTTTCTTCTTGGCTTGCAATCCGTCCTCTGGGGATCTGGGCGTGTGGCTTTCTCAAAGCAGCCTGCCGCCTGTTACTGGCCCCCGGCCCGGGCAAGACAGACTCCAGATCAAACTTTTCTCTTAGTTGGCTGGGGTTTTCAAGGGTTCAAGTGAGTCTCGGTGGGAGGCTCACCATCCTGTGATTCCGGGCAAGTCAGCAAGGTCAGATTTAAGTGATTTGAAATCACTTAAGTTAAATCTCTCCGTGCCTAACAATGAATGTGCCCGTCTGTAATGCAGTGCAGCTGGGGCTCATGTAAAGCGCGCGGATACCTTCGGGTCGAGTTCGTGCTATACAAATAAAAACATACAGCATGATTGACCCCCTGGTTTGTTTCTGCTGATGGTATGCTGCTCTCTTTGTCGAAGAGACTCTTCCTTCGCATTATGCCGTTTGCCACCACCACGGCATTCTACTGATTGCAGTGAGTCTGGGAGAGAAATGCACAGGGTGATCGAGGCAGCGAGGCGTGTAGGAATAGCTCGATGGCAGTGCCCATGCTAAATGACATTGCAACGTTAACTTAGCCTGCCTGTTTGTGTTATCCGTTTATTATATCTGTGCCGGTGAGAGGTGTTGGTATGTGTTTATGCTGCTGAGAGCATGTGTGACTGTGGATCGGAATACATTAATTCATGGACTGTGCAAAATGTTTAATTGACTAGCCTGTGTGGGTTACACTGTGCTGTCAGGTTTGCAGGAGAATACCGGAGCACCAAGGGAGCTAACTAGCACAACACAGTAACTGGAGCCCATCAAGAGGTCGGTTGGCATATGACGTGCACCTGGGGTATATCATGCCATTAACTGGATTAGGGAAAAATATCTGTGGCACGTTATGGCCATTGATTACCTGGAGCACATCACGGCTTTAAAAGGCATTTCAGGCTAACGCTGGCACATTATATCCATAGAATGGTTAAAACGTGATCCCTGGAGTACAATATGGCTCTAAGTGTTGTTAGTCAGAGTTCTGAGGCACATCATGGCACTAAATGGCAGACAGGGTATGAGGGGCACATCATGGGGTTGATTGGCAAATGGGAAATCCCTGGAGTACATCATGGCATTGGCGGAATATGCGGGAAATATGAGACGCATCCTAAGGCACTGAATGGTCTGTGGTGGTTAATTAGTTACATGAAACGTATGTCTGCCATATTATGGGGTAACTGTGCATATGATGACAATGACTGGTGTGTGATGTGACACTTTAGTATATAAAAGCAATGGCAATCATTGATGCAGGCTGTAATTTGAGTGTATATCTTAGAGAAAAGTGATGTCATTCTGTGGTTATACTGAATAAGCAGCTACCTATATCATTTTCATGTGAAATCTTTTTATTGATGTCATAACTACGCTTTCACAAGTGCCTTATTAACCTTCTTACTTTCTCAAATTTGCTTGAAAATGCACCATTTGCCCAATCTTTTTTCAAAATGTTCTCAGGGGAAGAACCCCCCCTCCGCCCCCAACCAGCCTTTATGACAGTTGGGCTAGCTTGCTACGCTCGCTTGATACACATCAGTCATCCGATTTTTTTACGCCCACCACTTTCAAATGTCACCAGCCGCCCCTGCAAATTAGTCTAGAAGAATCCCAAAACTAGATACAAATTGTCAAAAGCAAAAATTTAGAATTTAGTACAACAGATACGTACCCCAGAATTTTACATCTTACATCACGGATGCTCCTAGAACTTAACACAATATTCCAGATATCTCTTCCAGAACAGAACACAAAAATTTGTATGAGGGCTTTATAAGTGGATTCACAACTCTACTTGAGGGCTCCAGAACAGATCATAGCACTCCATACAAGGCCTTTCCAGTGATTTTTAAATTGTAGAGTGGTAAAACTCCATTTTTCTGATGCTTATCTCTTTTATGTTAAGTGCTTTTTGTATTGCACTGTGTTTGCCAATTATTTGGCCTCTTGGTGGGTGGTATAGATTCTGGGGTAGACTCCTGTGTTTAATTGCGAATCTGTCTGACAGAGGAGTCAAATGGCTGTCCATGACCAGTGTAAATGTGGGTGAAGCTGTTAGTTGGGTCAAAGTGCACCTCATGTTCATGCTTTATAGGCGTTGGGAAGATCTTACAACCTTCCATTCTAATCCCTCTGGAAGTTAATTCTTTCATGGTGGTCTACAGGTGGGGTTCAGGTCATGTGACCCGCTACCTATGTCGGTTATGGCAGTGACTATACAGTATTTATTTGGGTTTCAGGTGTGTTGGTTTGGAGTCCTTTGTCTAGCATTTCTAGACCTGGTGCTACACTGCATCAGGGCATCCCTGAGCCCATGTTCTCTGCCCCAGCGTAGTCCCTGTCCCAGTGTTGGTGCGTTCCTAACACTTACCCTAAGAAGCCCATGGGACCATATGATTCCTAGTCCCTATCCCTAATGAGAATCTTTAATTGCATAGCATACACTGGAGAAAGTCTTTCAAGGAAAGAGCACCATGAAACAGCACCATGCGACAGCCAGTTCTGTTTTTCATCTTCATGGAACTGATGGTGCGAATTTCCAAATTTTTCCAAATTAAACTCCTTTAGCTGAATACTGTAAAATGTTATGCTGAATAACACATGTATAATAAATGCAAATTTCAAGTAAATAATCATACTTAGGCATTGCAAGCACACAAATGAAGTGACATAATGTACTGTCTTAAGTTAGCATGACTATTGATGCCATGTTAAACATTGATTTTACACGTTAGGATTAAAAAGTCTGTTTTCGCATTAAACTGTTGAGTTGCACAAGATGTTTTTCTTCTACTGCAGGTGCTATATCTTTCCAGAAGCCTTCTGTTAGCTACCAAATATGCATTTGTCATATATGAAACAATTGATAGTGAGGTTCTCACCAGGAGAGGAGGAGATGGCAAGTAACGTGACTGGCGGGAAGAATGTCTGAACAACAAGATGTTCCTAGTGTATCATTTGAAGGACGTCTGTGCTTCATTGTGAAGACGGGAGAAACTAGGAGGTTCACCTGCTCCTGGAAGTTTTCTGAGAATTCATTGGTTGTCATGTACAGGGAATGTGATATGTGTTTCAAATGATGCTTTGGAAAATGTATACTAGTGTGTTCCATAGTTTGAGAGCTGCAAAGACTGGATAGGAGAGACCACTCTGAGACTTCCCTTTCTCACCCAGAGACTACGCCTGCTGATTTATAGCTAAGAACACTTTCCAGCTTTACAATTTTTCCATTGCTTAAGTGCAAAGGCTTCATGTCTGTGCATTTTTTTCTCTCAGCAGAACCCTTCATTTGGGTTTCTAAAACTGACACCTTTCTTTGTTTATTGAAGAAATTGCCTATTTATGTCTAAACCTCTATTAATTTAGATTAGAACTTTCCCTAATGGAACACCCTTGCTGTATTTTCTCCATTTTATTTGTAATCCTTACAACTGTGGTGTTTTATCTTGTTTTGAAATATCGACTAATGTATTATTTGAATCAGTAATGATGAAGAATAAATATTAATACTTACTGAATAAATAAAAGGATCTGAATTCATTGTTAATAAAAATCCTTTAAGTCACTCCAACTTTTTCTGTTGATTATTGTGCAGCCCCAAATGAACTTCAATGTTCATGGTGTTTGATGTAAATGTTTGCTCCTTCCCAGTTCTCCTTGTAGTAAAACAAAGGGCCATACGACCAATGGCTGGGGTTATTTTATGATTACACTTGAAGGCTGAGATACACAAATCACTTCTCCGGAGGAAGCTCATGCATTGTGAAAGGAAGGCATCATCAAAGGTTGAGGTGGATGCCCTCGCCAGGGTGGTTAGGGACAGGCTGTGGCACTTGATGATCAAATGGGAACCTCCCTAGTTTGTTGGCACTCAGGGCTGAGTTGGGAAACTGCAGATCTCAAAGTCAAATCTTTGTTTTCCCAAGTTCACCAATTTACAGACACACACACAAAATACAGCACTTAGCTGCTGTCAGGACATCTCCACATTCATGAGTTTCCATACTACCAGAATGCATAGGGTGTATGGCCCCCATCCATGGGGGCCATACAAAATATAACAGCATATCTCTTTCCCTACTTCCCTGGCGTCTCTCTCTCTTGCCCTGCTATGCCACTCGGATATGAAAACTTCACGATGCTAAAGAAAAAGGGAAGCTTCACTGTTTCTGCTTATGCTGTAAATGTACTGCTTCTGTAAGGGAAGCTTACATTGCTGTTGTCTGTTTAATCTGTTATGTGTGTGAGTTCAGCTGGTACTGTTGCCATCTATGCTATTTAAGTTCTGTGTCAGTGAGGGAAGCTTGCACTGCTATTGCACATGATCTTTGTCTGTGAGAGACTCCATGGGCGTCGATTCACCAAAATTCCAGGGGTAGTGGAAGTGGCATCACATAAACTTTGACCTCAATGGCATCACAGGAAGTGGCATCACATGACCCCTGCCCCTGTTTCTTTCTCCAGGAATGCATGTTACATGACCTAACATCACAACAATTGAGGATTCGCATTGGATAGTATCACAAAGTAACCCAAAGTTGAGCTATGTGCTGCTTTGCATTATTTTGTATCAAGTGGGCGTCCAATATATGGTGCATGGGCGTACCCATGCAACCACCCATGGGGTTTGACACAAATCCCTATCTAAAAATATTGGTAGATAGGAATTTGCGCCCAAAACATACGCCTCCTCTAAAAAGGCGCAATGAAGAGAATTGTTTTCATACTCACGCACACATACAAAGTGGGAAATGCCTTAAAGCATAGTTTTTGTATTGGAAGGGACAGCTTCCAGTACAAAACCTATGCTTCAGAGAATGTACAGGCCTTGCACTCTGGCACAAGGGTATGGGTGTTGGCGCATGGCTGCCAAAAGTGTGCCAGCGTATGGGGAGAGAAAAAATAAGCCATATCTTATTAGATATGGAGCATTTTTTCTCTCCCCCTTTGATGCAAGGGTTACCTGCCTCAAAGAATAGTAAATCTGTCCCTCAATCTCACTCACCAGCAGTCACTTAACTCTCATTCACTTTCACACACACACACATGCTTATACATACATAAACATTTTCTCACACATATGCTCTGTCTTACTTAAACAAGCTCTCTTTCTGTGAGGGTGAAGGCAGCCGTGGTCTGTGCAGGTAACAGCGGTGGGGTGGTGAGGCCAGGTAAGGGGGGATTTGGAGGGACGATGCCGAGGGAAAATTAATTATTTATTTAATTTTTCCTCGGCATCGTCCCTTGAAATCCCCCCTTACCCGGCCCCACCCCCACACCGCTGTTACCTGCACGGACCACGGCTGGGTGATGGGATCTTTAACTACTGATACCTGTGCTGTACCTCTGCAGTGTGCCTTAGTGAAGCTTGGTAAACACTGGGGGAGGTATGTAATTTGCATTCGCGTAATTATGAGAAATTTTGACAAAATTATGTGAAATTACACATAATTACACAAAACACAAATCCATCACTTCTTGCTATATTTTAGCACGAAATGTGTTCCTGTGTCAATTTTCTAATGTGATGTGATTTTTGACACTAAAAAGTACAAACACTTAAAGCACTACGTACAACAGCCACTCACGTTCTGTTGTTCCTGGTAAATTTTTACAGCAAATGGAACGTTCGCTGTACATTTTTACTATAAATGGCACATAATTATGTCATATTTTGAGGGATTTTGCGTAAGAAGCATAATGTTAAATTCCCCTAATGATTTGTTTCTACCCCAACATCATTTAAATTTCGCATGGCCTGTAAAGACGTGCCACTAAACAGAATTTACAACTATTGCTTTTGTCCTTGCTTGTTTTTTTTTTTATGTGTTTCTGGATTCTTACTGGCGATTTAATACCAGATAAAATGAGTTACAGAGGGCTGTGTATTTTAATTATTATTGATTCTTCCCTTTTAGATTCAAGAATAAAGATAGCCATTGCCCTAAAATGCTTCTTTGCTCGCATTGCTTTCAGTTTTTTTTTTTTCCTAAATGTGATCAACCCAGACAATAGCTGCCAGAGGGACAATATTTCAGTGTTATTGTGCTACAACACTTAAGCCATTGACATTCATGCCCCTGTCGCGTGAAGCATGGGGGTCAAGCAGAGGCTGAAAGAGGTGACTAAGGCACCGGGTGTTAACTGTTTACAACCTGGACTCGGATGCTTTTATCTGGTACCTGATTATCACTACTGGAACAATAGAGCATAATCAATACCTGGGGGATGGAGGCGAACAGTCTGAGATACTCATGTACAGAGAGATGAGACCCTCCAAGTGAAATCTGACAACTTTTTCAATGCATATAGCGCTTCATACAGCAGGCATTCCATTTCTAGGTGCTGTAAATAACTGTTAACTAATACTCAATTTACCAACATTCGAAGGAGGGAAAGGCAGAGTTTGCCTTTCTGGATTTTGAAATTATGATCGTCAGATCTTCCAGTGTTTCTTCTTTTCTCCCTTTTCTTCAAACTCTTTCCTTCTTCCGTTTCTTTTGTTCTTTACCTTCATTTTAATATTTTAATTGTCTCCATTGCTCTTCTTCATCCTCATCCCTGTTTTCTCTTCTCCTTTTCCACCTGCCCTCTCCTTTTCACCACTCAGGCCTTGTTGGAGTTTATTGGAGTTGCAGGAACCCCCTACCAGTGTGAAAAGACAACGTCTTCCCTACTGACCAGGATGTGGGGGCAAAATGACTACAACACAGATGATTGCGTGTAAGGCAGAGATAGTGGCAGCACCGTATTTACCAAGATATGTTGCTGCTTCTTTCTGTCTTACCACACACTGTCACACTCTTTGGCAGCCTAGCACCCTCCACACACCTTTGCACCAGAGTGCAAAGGCGTCTGCGTGAGTCTAGCATTGGTTTTGTACACTTCCAGTACAAAATACTATGCTTGGACTTATTTTTAAACATTTCTCACTTTGTATCTGTGCTGTACTATACAGCACACATGCAAAGTTAGAAACATTTGGACAAAAGAGAACTTTTCTCCTTCTTTGCGCCTGCCTCCAGAAGGCGTAAATTTTTCGCACAAAGCCCTATCTACAAATGTTAGATGTAGGTAAGGCTTTGCATAAAAATGAATGGGTGGTTGAATGGGATTGCTTGTGTACAATTCCGTGGATGTGCCCTCGAAGCAAAGCAGCAAAAGGTAGCACAAAGTAGCCAATGCCAATTTTTTGTGTTATTTGTAAAGCAACTTTCCAGACAAAATATCAATCAATCAATCAGGGGGTTTAAAGCACGCTACTCACCCGAGAGGGTCTCAAGGTGCTGGGGGGGGGGCCTGCGAGGGTGTGGGGGGGTGCAGTTCTGGATCAGCTGAAGAGCCATGCCTTGAGGCTCTTCCTGAAGGTGTGCAGAGTAGGGGAGCGTCTGATGCTGACTGGGAGTTCATTCCATGCTTTGGCTGCGATGTAGGAGAAGGCCCTGCCACCCCCTCTGATTGTGCGGATGGGCTGGGTTTCTGCCAGGGCGAGGTCGGCAAAGCGGAGGTTCCTTATGGGTACGTGGAAGGAGACTCTTTCGTTGAGGTATTTGGGTCCGCAGTTGTGGAGGAATTTGTAGGCGTGGGTGAGTAGCTTGAAGGTTACTCTCTTCTCGACGGGGAGCCAGTGGAGGTCTCGCAGGTGTTGGGTGATGTGCTCATGTTGTGGGATATTAAGTAAATCAAAAATCAACAATTTGTGCTGGTTTGCATCACTTTTGGTGACTTTGAACCGGTGTAAAATGTTGATAAATCTGTCCTGAGATGCAAAGGAGGGGCTTCAACACAGTTGGATTATAAGAGAGTAAACATGAGGGTCAATGATAAAAGTATCAATTCCAGGCCTTACTTGTTTAAAAGATGTAGATGGGAGTGCCTTTAGGGTCTGGACTGTAGGTTGATAGAACAAATCATGTGCTGTGGTTTGCGTCAGAAGCCCATCTCCCATTGGAAACAAAGGGAAAGTGCTGTCCTCAGAGTGTTTATCTTCTGGGTTAACTAAACCAGGGTTCTTCAAAGTTGCTCCTGGCGGGCCAGATCCATGCTAGATTTTTTAAGATAACTACATTTATCTAAATGAGGATATGCTAAAATCTGGCATGGATCCGTCCCTCCAGAACCGACTTTGGAGAACCCTGGGCTAAACTGATGAGAGATTTTAATATTGAATTATTTGGCTATGGTCTTGGGTACTGCAGCCCAAAGTCATATTCAAATAAATCAACAGGTATTTCTGGGTACTCACTACTGATCCTCTCCAAAAATGTGTTATCCGTATTACAATTCTGTAAGAAATAAGCCAAAGTAAAATTAGAGTTGAGTAACAGTCTTGTGGGTGTATTTACTAAGGTTTTGCACAGGTGCTCACATCACACAAAACGATGCAAAACGCTGCTTTGTTATAAACACCTGTGAGTGCAATGCAAAACTGCCCAGCTCCATGTGAGTACCTGTTCGGCCATCAGTAAATACCCACATAGGTCCTAGTGTTCTTGTTCAAGATATTTTAGTTCCTCTGGTATCTAGGAACTTTTGGTTTTATATGACTGGAGTAAGGAGCCCCAATAGTCTGCTAGTACCAATATTTGAATATCTACTGGTTGAAGGTGCAACTTTTCAGTCCCTCCAGTTTACTGAGTCACTGGCCTCATTTCCATTCAAGGGAAAGCATTCTCAAATAAAAATGTGTATGCGCTTTGAACTGCTGGCCACGAATGAGAAAATCCACTTGCTTTATGGTACGAGGAGACCCACCTTCTTCCTGGGGGGTTCGAAGATACTCAGATAGAAGAATAACTGTAGCCTTGGCACCACAGATGATACTGACACCAGCCAGGTGGACCCAGGACCTTGGGAAATACCTCCTGATGTCACAAAAGATTGACTTCAACCCTAAAGAAGTTCAAGTCAATCTCAGATGGTCCAAATCAGAAAAGCACCTTGTGCTCAACCAAACAACTTTAGAAGCTAGGATGCCCGGACTGCCCACTTGCAGGACATCTACACAGGCTGGCTGAGGACCTTTATTGTAGTTCCTGGACAGTCTTCTGGCACCCAGGCCCAAGGATGTTGGAGATGTCTGTGACCCACCCCCACTGTGTGGCAAACTCCCCATACGTGACCAAATCCCACTCCCCTATGCCATGCAGACACCAAACCCACATTTCATTTTTAAAATATATTTCTGTTCATTTTTCTGCCACTGGCGCTCAAGCTTTACCCCCATGGTTCTGCGGTACCACGTAACCTGCCCTTGGAGACACTTGCACAATGCCAAAATAACATGGGGTGAAGCTCAAACGCCAGATACCTCATGGATGGGAGGGCTGAGCTGGGTCCCATGGGAATGCTGCGATACTGTGGTACCTGTGTCACAATTATTTTTTTAATATTGACCCCAGGGAGGGGTGGTCCATCTGAGTCACACCTAAAGTGCCAGGGGTCAGAGTGTCCATATCCTGTTCCTTATGTCTTTTTTGTTTTACTGCAGGACACAGGGACTGAGTCTCTGAGTCCTTTATTGGTGGTCATTTTCTCCGAGTTGTGGCGATCCAATCAGATCTCTCGTGGCACAGGACCAGTACCGGTCCTGCTGTACCAAAACGCAAAAAGAACAATTGATGGACATAATGCACAACAATGTGATACATTCACCCCAGTACAGAGATCTGGGCCAAAATTCATCGTTTTTTTGCTCCCCGTGCCATTCCAGTTTGAACCCAGCCATATGTAAATCACTCTTGACCCTGCTCCCTATGGGAACAGTCCAGCCCGAACTGCCAGGCCAGTTCTTCCCTGGACTGGAAACAAGCATCCTAGGACCGGTTTCGGGGTTTCACCCCTCATCAGCCAGGCTAGCTTGACTCCAGTGGCATAGAGAGCACAGGACCCACATCTGGGCATACCCATCCCACTCCCGTCCCACTCGGGGTGACAAATGCAAAAAGAACAATTGATGGACGGAATGCAGAACAATTTCATACATTCACCCCAGTACAGAGATCTGGGCCTAAATCCATCGTTTTTTTGCTCCCTAAGCCATTCCAGTTTGAAACTAGCCATATGCAAATCAGTCTTGACCCTGCTCCCTATGGGAACAGTCTGGCCCGAACTGCCAGGCCAGGTCCTCCCTGGACTGTAAGCAAGCATCCTAGGGCCGGTTTCAGGGTTTCACCCCTCATCAGCCAGGCTAGCTTTCCTCCAGTGGCATGGAGAGCACGGGGCCCACGTCTGGGCATACCCGTCCCACTCGGGGTGACAAATGCAAAAAGAACAATTGATGGACAGAATGCAGAACAATGTCATACATTCACCGCAGTACAGAGATCTGGGCCTAAATCTATCGTTTTTTTGCTCACTATGCCATTCCAGTTTGAACCCAGCCATATGCAAATCAGTCTTGACCCTGTGCCCTATGGGAACAGTCCAGCCCGAACTGCCAGGCCAGGTCCTTCCTGGACTGGAAACAAGCATCCTAGGACCGGTTTCGGGGTTTCGCCCCTCATCAGCCAGGCTAGCTTGACTCCGGTGGCATGGATTTATACCACAAAGGCATATGGAAGAAAAAGCTCCCTCGGCCAATCAGGGGGCCCTCTTTTTTTTAACCCCTTCATGACCAACCCAGCACTTCTTTAAATGCAAAGTTCTTGAAAACGGCTATGCAATTTATCCCCAATTTACAAACTGCACGCTTTTTATGGAAAGTTCTAGCTTTTTGCATAATTTGGTGTAATTTAGTAATCCCTTTTTTTCTGCATGGATGACAGAAGTTTCTTGTGGGAACTTTCATGGAGACCCCACTGGTCCTTAACCATGGTCTGGGTCAAGCAGTAGCCCATGACACCTTTACTTGAGCTGCAACAGTGCACTGTGGTGCACTACACAACTATATGAAGTCTGCCAGCCGGCTGCTGAAGTGCTGTTGTCTCTTTGTATCATAACTATTATTTGTTCTCAGCAGTTGGCTACTTAATAATAGCAACCTTTGAAGACTCTGGTTTGTCCGGCAGCCATTAACCCACACCATGACACTACGGTGGCAGGAGGGCCCACCAGGGGATCAGATAACTTGATTATGAACAACCAAACCCAAGATGCAGTATTCAGGGGTCCCAAAAAATACATACTGTATTGTAAATGCTTACTACACTCTGACAAGGTGTGGGAGCTCTTTAATCGGGTACCGTGCAGAGAAACGGAAACAACAAATTAATATGGAAAGTGTGCATTTGGGGGGTTGTTGAGTTCACTTGGACCTAGCCTGCAACAACTGAGTGCGAAACTACCGCATACATGCCAACCCTCCCGATTCAAGTGGGAGACTACCGATTTCATGACAATTTACGTGATTCAGGCCTCAATAAAAGTCAATGGGAGAAAAACATTCTCCCAATTATTTTTTTTGAATCTCCCACTTTCCTCTTCTAAAATGTTGGCTTGTATGCTACAGTGGCGTGCGGGAAGTATATGATAGCTAACCCCGCCCTCTTTCCCTTCCTCCATAGTAACCAAAACTACGCCTTTCCTGGTGCGGCTCTGGAATCTGCAACAGCACCACGTCTGCAGTCAATCACACAAGGAAAGGCCTTTTAATTTTTCATGATGTGTGCGAGTCGCGCTGAACCCGTCAACGACAATGCATTAATCTAGTTGACAAATAACATTTGAGCTGTTGCTACATGTCTATATTTTAATCAAAGTACTGAATGCGCGAGAGCGGGGGGGGGGGGTACGTTTCTAGGTGGGGGCAAGCGGGGAAAGCCGTTGGGTGCATAATGCTGCAGGTTTAGAAAAGAAATAGAATATTATAGTAGGCTGCAGCGCGGGTCTACCAAGCTATCTAAATTCCAATATTACAGAGAGGGAGCCTGGATATCGTAAGAAGGGAATCTTTCTTCTGGGCCGCGAATCAATATATGGACCTGCACAAATATTATTTATTTAATGCACCACAATATTCTGCTGTTCAGGCACAAGAAAGAGAAATGTATGACTGGATAAAGGGCCCATTACTGTGAAGGACAAAGGTGTCACAGTGAGGAGTGAATGATGATCTCAGGCGTAGGGTCACCTAGGGGTTCCCAAGTTGTTCCTGGAGTTGCAGAGTGCCTAGAAGCACACGGAGCTCCGAGAGCAAGTTGGTGACGGTGCAGCTCATCCGCTTTTCTATTCTTATTTAAAGGCTCCCTCCTTCATTTGGTCTCCTTTCTTCTTGTCTCGCATGCTTCAATCTTCTCTCTCACGTTTTCCTTCTTCTGTCCCTTATCCCTCCTGCCACTCTTTTGATCTTCCTCGCACTCTTCTTGCCTGTGTCCAGCAACTCTGTTTCATTGTGTGTTCCCATTTCCATTCACCCTTTTCCTCTACTATTTTCCAATAACCTTCTCCGTCATTTTTTTCGTTTTTCTTTTGTCATTTCAGTTTTTCTTTATTGTATTTTTCCATTCCCCACTATTACCTTGTTACCATTTAATTCTTTGTTTCAGTCTGCTTTTCCGGCTCAGTTCCATTTCCATTTCACCTTTCTTGCTGCATCTTTTTATACTTTTTTCAGCTCCACTCGTCTTTGTTCTTCACCTTTTTCATTTGTTTGTTTTCCTTTCAAGAGCGATTCATTCCTTCTCCCTAAATCTGTTCCTCCCATCTTCTTATACCTACTTTCCATTTGAAGCAGCCCATTGCCGTTCACTTAAGTAATTCCGACAGCTGCAAAAGCCTCAGCCGCAAATGTTTACAAATCTGTCGTTTTCTGGCATAATGCTCTAGGGGACAGGGCTTGTCAATGTTTGTTCAGTGTAAAAAATAGGAAATCGTTTCCTGAAAATGAATTCCTATTTAGTTACCTTTCTGTCGCGGTGGGAGATTAAACGAGATGCCGATGAGTGTATCATTCATCCCTCGGTGCAGGGTCGGCCTGGGCCAGAAAATAGGCACCAAATTAAAAGTGGCCTCCATTAGAGAATTAGCTAGCTAAAAATGTGGCCACATTTGCAAATCAGGATCGCATTAAACTTGTAAAGGAAAGCTGTATGCGTGTTTTGCAACATATGGGAAATTGCATGCATTTGTGCTTGCCGCAGACAATGTTTGTGGTAATATCAGAGAAATCAACAGTAAAAACCTGTCCAACAAACCAAAGAGACAAAATAAACAGTCCATACACTGATCTGTCAAACCAGCCCTTCCGGCACTGCCAGATTTCCTTACACATAGCCCAACTCTGCTTCAATGCTCTTCTTCCACGCACCATTGTTCCAGCTGACCTTTTAAAATGCCCCCTTCTCTTCTGCCTCTCCGTCCAGCCCTGTCTCTAGATCTTTTCTGCTACTGGGGCAGAATCGGATGTTCAGTATCGCACTTTGGAGATTCGAAAACACCAAACTTTCCCTCAGTTCTTCACTTGTCAAAACTTAAGCCCTTCTCAGGAAGACACTGCAGCTTAAACCACCCATTGCCACTGTCAGCACTACCAATGACAGTACCAACACAACTACTAACCATCACACCCCTACAAGTGTGACAAATCGGAATATACCAGACCACCCAAAGCTATAACAATGGCCTGGACTGCTGCTATTATTTGTTACTGTATATTGAATTAATAAATATTCTGTTGAATGGTTCATTTAAAAAATAGGCAAACAGCACCAACTTATGATGAACTGTTATAAGTGTGGGTGTTGAGAATCAAGTGCAGGTGATGGGCACGGGCAAACCTGGGTCAAATTAAGGACTGCTTTGACTGAAGCCTTAAATTTCCAGCAGCGCCGCCTCTACCCTATGCTACTTTTGTAACCTATTGCCTTTTTCTGAAATAGTTGCCACTGGCTATAGACCTTTCCTGTGCCTGCTGCACAAACTATGTCATTGTTTACGGTAGAATCCTTGATTGTGGAATGAAAGGGCTTGAAGGTTAGCATAGATGGGGTGAAAGCCTCTACATCCTCCATCGATCAGGAAATTAAAAGTATACACGCAAAACTTGCCCAGTTCAAATCACAAATGTGTAGCATGGAACAAGACCTTACCGTCCTAGAGAGCAGGTATAAAAATACACCAGGCTGCGGTGATGACCTTTGGAATTTAAGGAAAAAGGTCACTGACTTGGAAGATAGGAGAAGGAGGAAAAACAACCAGATCCTTGGGCTTACAGAACTAGATGAGGGAGTGAATCTGATTACCTTTTATTTCTCTCTGAGCTCTTGCCTATGTTAACGGGTCTGAAATTCCACCCACCACTTGAATTCTAAACGTTGCATAGACTACATTCCAGATCTTGGCTCGTAGGCTAATCACCCGTGTGTGCAATAGCTTGCCTATTATGTTACAAACATGTCAGGGCATTATTACAGGCCTCTAAGTGCTCTGGCTCGTTTGACTATAATGGCAAAACCACATCTCTGGTGGCGGATTGCTCGTATGATACCAATATTCTCAGGAAAGTATTTCTGGCCCTTCGCTCCCGACAATGAAAATTGAAAATACAATATGGCCTTTTAGATGCCGCTGTTATAAATGTCATGATATGATAGAGCACAAATTGCTCTGTTGGTTGTAGGGTGCATTATAATCATGGGTAGTCCGCACCCGCATATAATCTTTCATTGTGTTAACATTGTGCCATTAGATCGTGGTATTGTAATAACGTGCAAGGTGAAGTGATAGGCATATTTTCATATAACGTGGAGAAATCCATAAGGCAATTGCATATGATTAGATGAAAACCTTAATGTGAAGAATTGTACGTGTGACTAATAAACGTTATAATTCGTATGCCCATGTAAACGTGTTGATTTAAATGTGCTTAATAATAATGGTCATGTATGCACGTGCTTTATGAAATAACGTGCTGTTTTTTATGTTGGCCGAATTCTGTAGACCTAATGTGTATTTCTCCCTGCTGCTCTCATGATAGGTTTGCTAGTAGAATTCCTGTGTATGTAGAACTTGTTCTTTCTCACGTTTCCTGTTGCAGGTGGAGAAACGCATCTTTGCTAGTTAGAATAATGTCTTTGTTTTAGGAGTTAGGCTTAGGGAGGAGAGGATACATTGAATGGCGATGCTGATAATGTGGGATGGTGTTCTTTCTCACCGGAGAGAGCCTGGGAATCAAGGTCATTGAGCCAAGGCCTGGGAGCATCGCTGCTGCATGGAAAGTTACCTAGGAAGAGGTGTCTTGCGTGGATGGGGTGATGTCGCACAGCCTTAAGGGACGTTCTGAATCAATTCTTCGATTGGAGTTAGGTACAAAGTCCGGGGACTTCTGCCTTGCCTTGAGAAGAGAGAGCATCTTAGAGCGAGCTCTGTAGCTTTATGCTACTTGACCCATTCAATGTGAAAGGTCTTCTTAGGAAGCTTTCACGAGCTGACACCTTTTCAGACCTTGCCTTGGGGAATGCTAAGTAGGGATGTCACGTTAGCGATAGTGTAGGGACAGACTAATGCTTTTTACCTACGAACCTCCAATGAAGGGCGCTATTGACATCGGAGCTGTAATCTTCTGTGTTCTGATTCACAAACTAGTTATCCTGTGTATGCTGCACCGTCTTAACTTCACCCGTAGGTTTGGCTTTGTATTAGTTCCAATGTATTTCTACACCCTCTTCTTGAGGTGTGTGTATGTACAATTGTTCTTGGCTTTGTAATAAATTAACTAAACTTTGAATCGAGAGTCTGTGATTCTTCGGAGTCATGGTTTATTGGAACTGCAATGCATAATTGGCTAATGATATTTCTCTCCCCTCCACACTTCCAAGCAGTCAAAAAGAGATATCAGCCAGGGGTTCCAGAGTAAGTTTAGAACGTGGAACCCAGCTCCTTCAGATAGATGGGGTTGCCCGCAAATTCACTCACTCTGGAGAACTCAACCAACTTCTCACGGATATGGGTTGCAATGAGATGGATACAAATTCACAACAATGGGACGCCTCACCATCAAGTGGGGACATGCAATTGCCCTTTCTTGATCTTCGTTTCCTTGTCCTAATTTTCCCTCTCTTTAAAGACATCCAGTATAAGACAGACATGGTGAGAAGGATCCCCAATTTCCGCCAGATATATCTAGATCCCTGTCTAAGCCATGATCACTTTGATTATTTTTATTTGGGATGCCCCCTGGATATCGCTATACCACTTTACGATTTCTATACCTTGCAATAGTTTCAACATGTTGTTCCATTATCTTCTTTCTTATGCGGTGGAGTTCCCACCTTGGAAGTTATGCACACCACTTTAAAGTTTCATGTGCAGTGTCTCGAACCTCCACAAGTTTGCACACCTGATACTTGTAGGGGTTATGTATTGGACAGATTACAGAACCTCTACGATTTTTGATCACCGCTAGGCACAGCCCACATGCCTTGCCTAACCTGATGTCCACTGCCAGACCACTTTCAGTCTGGTCTTCCAATGCCAATGGCCTCGCTTCATATGTTAAGCAGAAAAAGATTCTAACCTACCTAGCTTCTTACAAGCCAGATATTGTCCTATTTCAATAAACTCACCTCTCCGACAAGGAATCCTCCAAGCTTCAGAGGGACCAGTGAGGACAGTATACTATTCTGTGTATAGTCATAAACATTCGGAGAATGTTCCTATCCTCCGTACCTCCTATTGCAAGAGAGGAGTTGCAATTCTCCTCCATAAGCCCTTGAAGGCAAAAACTTTCCAAACTTGGTCTGAAGGACTGGAGATATATTTTTGTTAAACTCTCTAACCAAGGTAATCATAATCTTTGGCTCCACAGATGCCCCCAATATGCAGAAAGGGCTTTTCTTGACCTGCATCATCAGGCTATGCCTGATGCTTTCCAAATCTTAACTCTTACTAGGTGGAGACTGTTAGACCCAGTACTGGATAGATCCGGGATGTTGGACCTTACCAATAACAGAGACAGACAGTCCCTTAAGGACTTAATGTCATCTCAAAGAATGGCTGAACTGTGGCGGCTGTAACATCCCATGGAGAGAGACTATACCTTCCTTTTTTGCCTGCACGGCACGGGACATGGGTCGACTTCTTTTTTACCAGCTATGCTCTATTGTTGAAAGTATGTCACAGCACCAATTTCAGGTTTAACGGATCACGTTCCAACATCACTCCTACTGGACTTTCATCTTATCTGCCAGCAATCTAGAACCTGGCACATGCATACTTAGCAAGATAGACAACCCCAGGACAAATGGAAACTCTGTACACAGGTTCAAGACTTCTTAGAGCCAAATGCAGGATTTGTAACCTCTCATGGAGTCTCTGGCAGCTGAAAAGGCATATATTAAAGAATTGATGATACGAGATGCAACAATATGTCCTTGAGAGCTCAGCGATTCAAGGGACAGATTAGAGCAGGAAATATGTGCCCTACATTATGCATTTAGACTCTCCCCTTTGGATGATCAGCTCCATCTTCTAACAAAGAAACAGTATGATCTCAACACTAGGTATTCTACATTGGCAGAAAAAGCCCCATTTTCCTTTAAGAGCCACCATTATGAGAGAGGTTTAAAAGTAGCCCGATTGCTTGCCCGACAGCAGATACAGAGAGGGAGCATTTCTGCTATACCAGCAATATGCGATTCTATCCGCCGACTGCTGTATCACTCTTTGGGTATTACCAAAGAATTTGCCACCTATTACTCTCAGTTATATACTTTTGAGCACCAAGAGCACACTCAGATCACGGAAACACTCATGTCTAACATTTTATTGCCACATCTTAGCACAAGTCTGAGGGATTCACTGAAACAAGACATTACGGAAGATGAGGTCTCAGAAGCTGTTAAAACATCTGTCAACTGGGAAGCCCCTGGAGAAGATGGCTTCCCTTTGGACATTTGTCTTAAAATTACAGCTGACAAAACAGTACCAGGTTTGACAAAGGTCTTTTGGGAGGCCACAACCTGTGGCCGACTTTGTCCAGAGCTCATCAAAGCACTCAAAACCCTGATCCCGAAACCTGACAAAGACCCACTACAACCCTCAAGCTACAAAGCTATATCCCTGCTTAACAGTGACATAAAGATCTGGGCTAAAGTGCGAGCTATCAGATTGGGTAGGGTAATCCCCCTACTCATCCACAAAAACCGAGTAGGCTTTGTACCAGGAATGTAGTTGTGGAATCACCTGCGAACTCTGCTCCATATTTTGTGCAGGTCTGCATTGAAAAGGATGATAGGATGACCCTATCCGTCGATGCAGAGAAAGCCTTTGATAGGGTGGAGTGGGGCCACCTGTTTTGGATCATGACAAAATAGATTTTGGACCCAATATTCTCAATATGGTACAGTCCCTATACTCTACACTATTGACACAGATCATCTGAAATCATTTCCTTTCTGAGAACCTGACTATTGGCAGGGGCATGAGGCAGGGTTGCCTAATGTTACCACTTTGTTTTTCTGCTTGCACTTGAACCTCTGGCAATAAAAATCCAGATCCATCAGCGGCTGATAACTTGACAATCATGTTATATACAAATGACATCTTACTAAGGGCTATGGTTAACTCAGATTCCCGACGAATGGTTACAGACAACACTGTGGCCCTGATTGACCAGATGAGAGGGACTTTGTAGAATGGAAGGGCCCACACCTCTCTTTCTGGAGCCAAATTCAAACCATTGAAATGAAAGTGGCTCCATGCCTCAAAGTGTTTACCTGATTCCTCTATAGATACTGTGTACAATCCTGTAAAAAATAGATAACGATTTTAAAGCCTATGTCTGGGACCAGTATAGGCCCTCGACTAGCCATGTTTTAGCTGCTTGCTGATTTTGATTCAGGCAGCCTTCGCTTTCCTAATTTTGACCACTACTACACAGGCTCAGCAGTTGTCACAACTTACCTACCATTTTCAAAAAGACCTAGAAACCCTGGACTGGACTGCCATAGAGCGTCAGATCCAGAATGAGGCTGTAGGCACACAAGTACTGTATATACAGTTCAGCAGATTTAAAGACCCTAGCTAGCCAATACAGCAAAGATCCATACCAGTTTGGACTTCGACCCACAAAGCAATGAAACAAGATGGATGCTTGAATGCATCGGCCCAAGTCTGGTACAACGTTGCAATTCTGATTGATGATTTACCCCTTTTCTGGAACCCGTGGATGACCATGGCCATACAGCAATCAGACATCTCTTTCAAGGGGGTACCATGAAATTGTTTCATGACTTATAAGCTGAATATCAACTCCTGCATACTCAGCTCTGGAAGTACAGCCAGCTGAGAAGTTACCTTCAGAATACTGTAGCCGCCACCCATTTAGGTCCACCCTAACATCCTTCAGTGCATGATTTCTTGACAAAATGTGGTCCCTACAAAATCTAATTTCTGGCGCCTCTACTCCCTAATAATTAGTGAACTTTTTTCTAAAACTACCAAAAGACTCCTATACAGGATCTGGTCGACCAATTGTCATATAGACTTCGAGGAAGAGGTTTAGTCAGAGCTCTTACTGACTCACAGCAGGTACCTTGGAGAAGTACGCCTGAAATTCTGTTATTTCAAACTACTGCATGGCTGGCATTGGTCAACCTTTAACTTTACTGGGCACATCTTGCCCGTTCCATGCATCGCTGGGACTGTGGTCAGATGGGAGGAGATAGGCTGCATATCATCTGGACCTGCCCGAAAATAACGGCTTTCTGGATTGATGTCCGGTTCTCTTTAAATCAGATTGTGGTGACACACATTCCATCATCCGTGGACCTGGCGGGCTTGCATAGTTTTGACAATGCTGGAAATGTGTCTCTGCATGGGAAGAGATGGTGAGCGTTGTCTCTAGCAATGGCAAACCTTTGCAGTCTGTGGAAATGGAATCCGACAGCTGTGCCAACAGTGACAGAATGGGCAGATACTATGAGTACTCTAGCCTCAGATGAAAGAATGAGCTATAAATTTAATGACCAAATGCCTGCTTTTGAGTCCATCGGGACTCCCATTTGTTGGATCACTGTCAACACCGCAAGGGTCCTGAGAGAGCTCGACCAGATAAGTTGTAATCTATGAGGTACCTTTTGATACAGACTTTTCATTTATTCCTAGTGTTTAAGAGACTTAGGGGCATATTCACAAAAATGTGTAATAACCACCGCAAGTTTAGCTTAACGCAACTTCTCACATCGCAGTCCATCGCGGGAAAACAACGCCGTGTTAACGTAGCATTCTCAACCTGGCGTCACCATGCAATAGTCCCACGATAACGCGTCAAATGACCGCGTTAAAACCAACGCGACCCTGAAAAAATGAGAAACACCAACGCGAATAAAGTTGCGATGAGGCCAACCACGAAAAAAACCCTGCGACAACCAGCAACAGGCCTGCAATCCCCACGCGTCTGGCGGGAAAATGCACCATAAAAGCTGAACAAGAAAAACACACCATAAACAAATCAAACTGCGCAGCAACATGGATGCACCCGGAACCAGTGCCAAGGTCAACGCGAACCCCACAAGCCCCACAGACCACCAGCAATGAACCTCGGGTGCGGGGAAGGCCAAGGAGAAGAGAAAGAGGAAGATGGGGTACAGTCCGCAGGAAAACCCCATCGTCGTCACGGAGGTGACAGAGCACCAACAACAACTGTCCGTCACCAACACCGTGTCATTGGCAATACAGACGGAAAAATGGCATCCCATTGTGAATGCAGTCGGAGTGCCGAGGAGGCCAAGATGCGCCAGCACGATGTCAAAAGCCAAACCAAGCATAAACCCCCTGCCAACAGGAAGGCAGCAACGGTGAATGGAGGTGGGAGTCCTGCGCCACAGGAGGAGCTGGAGCAAATGGCGCCCACAGTCATCAGTGTGGAGACGGTGCAAGGAGTCGGGAGTCCGGACACTGCTCGACATGACCTGACACAACAGCAACAGGGTGAGTAACGAACAGGGACTGTGGGGACGGGCACAATGGCACACATGCACAACGACGTGTAGCACACCGCACACCCACAATAACCCTGGGTCATGTCCCTGATCCCCGTGGCACACTGCAGCACACATACAAACATCAAGTAGGCCCCCGTTCACCATGTGCCCAAAGGGGTCCCACCCCACACAACACACACATGCACCCGTGCGAACACAGCAAAGATGCGTATGTGAGAGCCACACTGACAATGCAAGTGACACCACATGACCAGCAGCATGGCTGGAGTACAATCACCATGACACTGTGCACGCCACGAGACTGAGGTGGCTGAGTGTGGACCACATCCGGAAAGGAGCAGGTCACACTCTGACACATCCACCTGCACAGACAACCACTGACGTCAACAACACATCTGCAGACAAACAATGCACAAGAGTACAAGAACCGTCCAAGAGCACAAATGACCCAAGTCGCCAACATCACAGCACCTCAAAAGCACAAAAGCCAAAGGCACACCGCCTCCAAGGGATCAGGGGCAGCAAAATCACAGCTGCAGGTGCGACTCCCACACAAAGAAGCACACACACATAGCAATTACAGCACACCCACATGGACGACAATGTGGTACACAGCCCAACACCTACACTGCAGAACAGAGGACACAACTGGGCCAGCCTGTGCGTAGAAAAGGGCCAATCACATCTGACATAGCAGGAAACTGTGAGATGCAAATGTACGTGTACAACCTGACCTACGTCATGTAGTCCAAATGTCCACTGTCCCGCATCAAATAATCCGCCCCTCCCAAACAGTCACAATGTACATTGTAAAACCACAAAAATCGGACAGTGGACCAAAAGCAACCAATAAGACACCAATCACATAGAATCACCAATTCAAATCAGGCAATACAAAAGTAACATGTGTGCACGTCTCCAAAGGTACCCCCTGTCCAAGGGCACTCCCCTGAAGCCAGGGGCAACAAAATGGAAAAACTAAATCAGAGCTGCACCACTTTACAGGGAACTTAAATTCATGTAAATAGTCAATGTTCAATGAAGCAGTTGTACAGAGATCCAATTTTCTCTTCTTTATTGGTTCAATCTTTTAAGAACAAACAGCCAACGCGTTTCGTCCTGAAACACAGGACTTCATCAGGGCATTGATAAGTCTATATGGACCAAGGAAAAGATAGAGGTAATAACCTCATACGAATGGAAAAACAGGCAGTGGTGACAATCACACCAATACGTAAAGCTCAAATATCAAGCCAACAAATGAACGCCGAATACCGGGCGGCGTGAGACTTCCTATTACGAAGTATGTTCGTCGAATTCTGGATATGTCCAAAGGAGCGCTGATTGTACAATAACAGATCAAGCTTTTGGGTTATCACACCACGCGCTCTGCATTAATTATTGGTGATCTCTAATCGCTATAAAGAATTTGGACGCTTATTGGAGAATCTATCATCTATATTTAATTGGATCATTTGTTGGCTTGATATTTGAGCTTTACGTATTGGTATGATTGTCACCACTGCCTGTTTTTCCATTCGTTTGAGGTTATTACCTCTATCTTTCCTTGGTCCATATAGACTTATCAATGCCCTGATGAAGTCCTGTGTTTCAGGACGAACGCGTTGGCTGTTTGTTCTAAAAGATTGAACCAATAAAGAAGAGAAAATTGGATCTCTGTACAACTGCTTCATTGAACATTGACTATTTACATGAATTTAAGTTCCCTGTAAAGTGGTGCAGCTCTGATTTAGTTTTTCCACAATGTACATTGTCATGAGGTCTGAATAAAAACGTGAACAATGCGGAAACATACATGCCAACACAATGTCAACAAGCATCTCCCATTCACATTGCAGAGGGACAAACAACACCTCCAGCAGAGCAGACCAGACAACTCCACAGTGATGCTGAAGAGGACCACCACACTTCCGACACCTACGCCCCACAACAGTCCATGGACATCTTAGGCAATCGACCTCCAGAAGCAGGGCAGCACCGCTGCATCGAGGATACCCCACCCCCTGCACAGACAACACATCTGGACGCACCCACCACCCCGGCTGGCTCTCAGCAGCCCACCCAAGCACACATCGCATTCCAAGGGCAGGTGTCAGACTGCCAGAAGGGGGTGACCGGACATGTGCGGGTGGGGTACTACCTCCCGGAAGCCGAACCAGATCACATACGTGGGTGTCTAAGTCCCATCAGGGCCCACCAACACTCCCCAACGGAGACCCACACTGCGACAGAGACACATGCCTTTGCACATTTCCAGTACTGAACCACACCCAGAGCCACGGGATGATCATCCACACCCCCACGCCGGACTGGCATACGCCAGCCCAGTTCACTCCTTTTACGCATTGAGTGGGGGAGGACAAAGCTACATGTGCAATGTCCCACCCGCTGCCTGCGGTGACATGGCTGCGTCCTCTGTACATGGCACAATGTAATGTTGTAGTGCCCGGGGCACAAATGCATACATCATGAGCACATGGATACACACAGATAGTTCGTTGAACTGGCCACGGGCACGTGCGCTGACACCTTTATTGGCATGGTCACATGTACAGTGACGCATGTGCTGGATGTGTGTGGGGTGAGTGTAAGCCAGCCCTCATGGAGTTGTTGGTGCTGGCAACAACTTGAACAGTGATCACAATTGAAGCAGAAACATAAAACACCAGCACAACAGAAACAACTGTGAAGCATCATGGTGGTAGCCGGAGGGAGCACAGTGTTCACCCAACATGGAAGCAGAATGTTCCCTGATTTGTGGTGCACTGAGTTAGTGGCACCTGAAGAGCTGAGCAGGGTATCAAGCTGATGATGGCCCCCACGACAGGTGTGAGCAACTCTGACAGTCTGGCAGTAAGACACTTACGACTCTGGCACCTGTCGTTTGGAGTTGGTCCTGGCGGTGGTGGCGTGTGCATCCTGCGGTGATGCGACGTCCGGGCAGGTCAGGACTCGATTTGATGTGTGAGCCAAGGTGGACCGCAGTTGAGGCCGGAGGCAGCGGACAGCACAGGGCCACAGACACATAGCGTTGATGACCCCCAGACCATCGACCCAGAGGCCATCCAACATGCCATCAGACTGGGGCCATGGTTTGAGCTGCACAGAGTTAGTGGCCCCGCATGCACTGCAGCCGGCACAGGCACACCGCCACGGGACGGTGATTTGCGGTGCAGTGAGATAGGGCCACGCGAGATGAGCGGGTCCTCGTCGATGTCGAAGGTGAATGTAGCGGAGGTTTGCGGGGGACAGTGGAAGGTGTCTTCCAGGGCATGATGCAGAGGGCAGGAGCCGGCCGGAAGCGGCAAATGGAGGAGTGGAATGCTACTGCCTCGTTTTGGCCACATAGTCAGTATCACCGACATGATGATGAAGACAACCCCCAGTCCATGGACTCAGTCGCCAACAAATCGCAAGAAGAAAGTGTCCATGGTTGTCGGGGAACAGACTTAGTGGCCCCGGAGCTGGAAGGGGATGCAGTCTGCGACGAGGCCAGTACAATGATATCAGGTCTGCCATAAATGAATCATGACTGAGTTCCCAATGTGTGCCCTACTCGACCGATGTGTAGTCCGGAGGCAGCGGCCAGCGCGGGCCAACCGCTGTTCAGCGAGCTCCTCCTGGAACACTGACACACGGCGTTGAAATGGCATGTGGGGATGACTCGTGGTTGACCGAGGCAGTAGCGACAGAGCTGAGCGGGTGTTTAGCCAGGGACGATGCCGTGTCCTGCCTGGTACGGACTGGCATGGATTTTTATGGGGCCTGCAGGACCGCAGTGTAGTCTGAAGGCGTAGACATCAAGGGCCCACAGACACGTGTAGTTGGGATGCCCAGCACATACTTTGTGTCACCACATCGAAGGGAGTATAGTGAGTTAAACTCAGCCATGAAGTGTGTACTCGGCCATTGTGTAATCAAGACTCAGTTCCAAATGTGTGACCTACTAGACCACAGTGTGGGCCCGAGGCAGCAGTCAGCAGGGGCCCACAGCCACGTGTCATTGGCCCGCGATGCACAGAGTTAGTGACACCTGAGCAGTTGTCGGCAGTGTTCGATCACCTCCGTAACGATGGTCCTTTTCTCCTCCGGACTGAACCGTGTCTTCCTCTTACTCGTCTCCTTGCGTACATTGATATGAACTCCGCCATGCAGAAAACAAGACTCAGTTCCAGATGTGTGACCCACTCGACCGCAGTGTGGGGTGAAGGAAGTAGTCAGCAAGGGACCACAGACAGGTGTAGTTTGAATGCTATGCACAGAGTTGGTGGCACCACATCGAAGGGAGTACAGTGATATAAACTCAGCCATAAGGTGTGTACTCTGCCATTGCATAATCAAGACTCAGTTCGAAATGTGTGACCTACTTGACTGTATTGTAGGCCGGAGGCAGCGGTGGAGTACGTCAACGAGAAAGGAGTAATGCGGGCCTGTGTCGCGGAGGCCGTGATGGTCTGAGGAGGCTGCCAAGGTCACGGGCTTCGGGCTTGGAGCTTGCGCCGGCACGTTGTGGGCCCTCTTCGACACACGCCAGTGTCGGCAGGTGAGCAATGAGGCCTGGCTGCGCAGGGGCGGGCATGACGGGTTCGGGGACCAGCAGCCCGGGGTGCAGCAGGCGCACAGGATCGCAGGCCACACCGCTCACAGCGACGGCGTCGGCCTCGTGGCGGGGTGGGAGGCACCACCCTGGCAGACACGTTGGGCATTCCGGAAGAGAACCACGCCCAGGGCTACGTGCTTTTTATTCACACCCCTACGCTGGCCTGGCATCCTCCGGGCCAGCCCACTCTGCACACGCTCACAGGGGGGGACGTCACAAGCTACATTTCCGCGATCTTCCCCACTGGCTGGGGTGACATGGTTGCGTCCACTGTCCACTACACTCCAAACACCAGCAGTGCATGTAGACATGGCTATGTCTGTGGTCTGCATACTGCAGTCTGTCCAGCACATCTCCGCCACACTTGGCATTGTGTACATTCTCATTCATGGGTCACTTGCCTCCTTCGCACATGCCTGGTTACCACTTCTCCCCACATTCCGGTATTGTGTGGCTGAGGTGCCATGCCGTTGATGGCTCATGTACATGGCTAACCAAGGTTGCCACAGTAAGTTGTGCTGTCGTGTCTGGTGGGGGGCATGTTGTTTGGCATGTTGTATGTGATTTTGTGACGTGTGCAGTGCCAGAGTTGTGAGTTGCATGATTGTGGAGTTGAGGTGTGTGGTGTGTTCATTTGGTACTTGCCAACGTGCAGTGCATTTCCATAGGTGCCATCCTGGAAGCGCTGGTTGATGTTGGACTGTCGGAAGATGAAGGGATCATGCACACTGCCTGGGTAGTTGGCTATGACATTGGTGAGGAGTCCCCTGTGGTCCACTATTGCCTGCACGTTGATGGGATGCGTGTGCTTTCTGTTGGGGTATTGTGTGCGGTGTTGGCAGGGGGCACAAGTGGGACAAGTGTGCAGTCGATTGCCCCCGACACGTGCGGGGATCCAGCTATGGCGTATAGTCCTTGCTTGGTCTCCAGCTGTTCCTGTGCATTGTGGGGGAGGTATGGGTGCTGGGGTCCCTAGCTGGTGAGGGCATCCAGGCCAGGTGTGAGGAACTTGGATGGGGCTGGCTGTGAGACTCCTCCGACTCGGGCGGTTGTTGTTTGGGAGGATACCAGAGGCCAACAGGTGCAGCACAGCCAGCAGCTTTGTCTGCGGAGGGATGTTGGTTGTCCGCTGTGTTGGTACCGTCAGCCTGTGGGCAATGATGTTCAGGATGCGGAGGATGGTTGTCCTTTTGGGCCTGTAGTGGGCATTGGCATTGTCTGGTGTTAGGTCTGTAGGGCTGGTGCATTTCCTGAATGTCCGCTGTCTTTGTCTGCGCTGCCTCTGTGGTGGTCAGGGGGGCGGGGTGGGTCCGTTGGGGGTGGCGGTCCTGGGGGTGGTGGCGGTGGGTGTTGTTGCCCCCTCGGGGCTCCGGGGTGCATGGTGAGTGGCTCCATGGCATCTGTTGTTCTTCATGTGTGGCTCTGGGCTGGGCTCCCTTTGATGGTGCAGCTTGTCGTCCGACTTTACACCAGGTCAGAGCAGGTGTTAGTTTCCTGCTGCTAACGCGCCTTATCCCCTGTTTTGTGGTCTTATCGCCGAAGTGGCTGGTCGTTGAGAATGTTGAGGTGTAGTGTTGTCGCGGGTTTTTGCTTGGGAACGCCTACTCTGCATCTCATTAGCGTTAGTTGCCGGGGTCATCTGTGGCGATGTTTTTTGCGACTGCTTTCACAGGAAAACTGGTGTTATGGGCTGTTAGCACCAGCTTGTGAATGGGGCGATAAATTTAGCGTGGCTTTGGCTGCGATAAAGTGCCGATAACTCGGCGATAGCTCCTTTAGAATATGCCCCTTAAATTTACTGGACATCTATGGGCACATTGTTCACTGTTCATTAAGGTTTGTGGGGGAGGTGGGTTGTTCTTCATCCTGCAAACCTATTTGAGGTGAGTGAACACACGCATGCAAGTTTGTTATTGTACCATACACAAATGTATGTTTTTCCTTTCTTTCTGTGAAGTACTATAGGCATATGTCATTGTTCAACTCTCGTTGAAAATAATTTGCACACAAGGTCTTGCAGGACCTATATTTGTGAGTAATCCAGACTCTGTTACAGTGGAAAACCAAGTAAAAATATTACAATCCGAAGGGTTGTTTTAGACTCTTTGGCTGAATTAAACCATGGCAGAGGGAATGCAGCCATTTTTACCATTTCAGATCATGTTGGATCTGCAGCAACTCAAATGCGCAAGAGCCTTTGTGAGCTGAGGAAGCACAGAGGTAAAACTATAGTGGGTCGAGGTACTCGGCGTGGCCCTCATGGCAATGACATGAGAAGTCCAAAGGGTCCATGCCAGAACACAACACTGGCTCCCTGAGCCCAGAATACAACACAGGGAGAGCAGACCACAACTCGAGGCCTACACTACATGGCCCTGCACACAGCCCCAGGTACTGCCATTGGCTTGGGGCTGCCCTCCTCCAGCATAATAGCAGTTGATATTTATTTGGACCCCAAGTTGCTTTGTGTGCGCTGCCCACGTTGTGCTCTCAGTCCAGAAAGCCAATAACACAATACAGGGTGAGCAGGCAACACAACTCGAGGCCTACACTACCCTGCCAGGTTTGGACTTTATGCCATAAAAATCTCATCTGCACATAGTTAGAAAGGGCGAAGTGGCTGTTGAAAGTAGAGGTGTTATCTGGGGGAAGAAAAGGAGTGGGGCATAAGACAGAAGAAGGGGCAGGCCAAAATTCAAGTGACAGATATCGCAGCTCAATACAACGTATTGGGCAAGTTTGTGGTTTAACGTAGCTACTAACGACCCGATTCACAAAGGGACTTACGACTCATAAAGTTACAAGTGCGGAGTCTCTGCACTCGGGCGGAATCTCCGCACTGAGTTGTGCAGTGCGGAGATTCTGCCACAGTGGGAAGATTCCACCACGAGTGTGGATAATCTGCACTCATACCTTACGAGTGGTAATTCCCTTTCTGAAAAGAGCCCTGAATGTATCTGTCTATAACTTGCAAGTGTCATGCTCTAATCCCTAGAAAACAACCCGACGGAATAAAGGCACCTGCTGCAGAGATGTCTGTGTATCTGCAGGTCAGAAGTTTGATCCAGCGTTTTCTGGAACCACTCTTACCATATATCTTCATCTGATGAACCTTTCTTATCTGCAGTGAGGGGTGAGGAGAGTTATTATTTCATCAATCAATATCAATTATCAGTGCAACCCATTTGGCTGCACAATAAGGACCAGGAATCGGTAGTTAAGGTTAAGAAGGTTTATTACAATTTCAAAATCAAGTTAAAATACATGACTCTTAACACCATGCTATAAATGTACAGAATAACAACAGGGATGCCCAATCTACGGAAGAAATTCAGGCGGACCAATATTAGGCAAACAAGCAGTTCCGTCACAGCAATACAAATGATCAAGAGGAGTATCTGATGCTCAGAGAAGAGTTGCAAGTTTTGTTGTCTACGCATAGGAAAATCTAAATCATCTAAAGTAGAGTTCCAGTTAAAAGGATGGTTATAGAAATCTAAAGAATCTCAGAAATCAGACATTTCCATAAAGGAAATAAGAACTAGGCCAGGAAAAATACGTAGGAAAGGTGTCAACATTTCAGAAGCTGAGTCAAGAGCCTTCTTGGGTCATGCAAGTAAATTTTAGCCTAACTCACACTCAGCAAAGAATCAAGGAAAGCATAGAGGACTAAACCTCTCAAAGTCCAGGGAAACTGAGGTAAGGGAATCTGAAAGGATCTGCAAATGATCTAAAGGGCATCTGAACGGAATCTGGAAAACATCTGAGGGGTATCTGAACCTTCGGCGGTGTGAACACTAAGTTATAACACACAAGAATCTTCTTGGGCAGCACCCCTTAGCACGTATCATCAGGGGTCTACTGTCTTTTTCCAATTCTCACTTTAAAGACAGCAACAATTTCCAAATATCCCAGACCAAACATGGGAATGACATCGTCTTCTCATGCACGAGCCAGGTTGAAACATTGCTGAATAGGCCTTTCAGTTAATGCTCTGGCCCTCCATGTCCTTTCGTCAAGGTCTTCTTCTCAGACTCTTACTCTATCTCTAGTACAGTAATGTCTTTATTCTACAACTAACAGTGTGTGCCAATACTCACAAGAAATGTCATGTTAGCAGAAAAGGGAAACCAGCATTTATGCAGCATGAAGAATTATAGGCCTAAATTGTCAACTTAAAGTATTAGCAAGAGTGCACATTTAATATGCGTGTGCACAATTAAACACAAACAAATATGAATGATCAGTGCTTTAGGCTCATGTTGCATCAAGCATACAGTAAATCCTTTGGATAATCATGTGTAAGAATGGCTAAGAACTACATTTAAATGAAATATATGAAATATTAATGCACACATTCATAAACTCTATCGTTTCAAGTGCAATCACATTTTGCATATATGAGGATGTTTTTTTATTTAATTATCTAAACAGTAAATGTTATTCAATGTAATAAGGCACACATTATGAAAGTCGAATTTTGTCTTTATAGTGAGAACATTTCTACTATGTAAGGATGGTTTATTATTTTCTCATGTAATACAGTGAAATACGTAGTTTAAGTAAATTTACTAGTCCTAAAATAAATGCATTTTAGTAATAATGTCAAATGCAAGACTTATTTTATTATTGTTAGACCATACAAGAATCAAGTGCTAGTAGTAGTAAACAAACTATATTTGATTTAAAATAAATCATAAAAGCACGTGATACATGAGGATATCATAAAACATAATTAAAATACCTCCTCTCCCTCAGCGCCTTGAGACCCTCGCGGGTAAGTAGTGCGCTTTACAAATCTTGTGATTGATTGATTGATTTGAAGAGAAAATAACAGAAATCTTCACATTAAATATAAAAAATGTGTTCAATGCAATAAAAGCAGTCACTTGTTATGTGAGTGCATGCAATACAATGCCGATGGGGTGCTACAAATGTATGATAAAGTGCTCGTACTGTGCAAATGTGAAGCATTGTAATGTGCTTGGAGCTCGCTACCTTGTTCATGTGAGCTAGAGGACCACTCGATCCCGGGATAAAGTGCAATCCTAAAGCCTGTGCCTCCAGTGGGTTCCAATAATAGGGAGGAGAACCTGTTACGCAAGTAGGCCCTAATGGACCAATATGTAATGGTAGCTGGCGATTATTTTCCCACCAGCTTCCGTACTCTGACTGACGATGAAATATACTCATAAACAGTAAAGCAGACCATGTCTGTTTGTAATAACTGTAGGTATAACAGCTCTGCATTGCTTTATCTTCAGAGACCTCAGCAAGGGGACGAGCAATGCCTTCCTAATCCTTTAGTATAGCCTACAAAAAAAGAAAAAGTGCAGCTGCGATTGTGCAGAGACCGAGTCACAAGGACAGGCTATGAGGTCCTGTTCACATCTAACTGTAGCAGGATAGGCTACTAATAGATGTGCCAAGCCAAGGCAGAATCTAACCATGTAGTAACGGTGAGAGCTCGGAATGGTAAGCAGATATGGTTCCATAGTTCTGGTTGTTATTAACATATTATATGCTCTGACCAACTGTTTGCTGAAGTCCTCCTCCTCTCTTTTCTTCATCATGTGGTCCAATCATTCTCTCTTGACCAGAGTTTTCATCTGCCTAGAGATACACGAGGGGTTGTTAAAAAGTTTGTGCCTCCCTATAATAGTCAGATGAGTCTTGACATATTCCAGCCAATCATTGCTGCTTGCCTTGTCTAATTTCATGCAATCAGTGATTACGTTCTTGGTCAAGACAGCTTCCGGGCGATTCCAGATTGAGATCCTCAACATTAATGGAGCTAGCAAAACTAGATCTCTTACATGAACAAGTCCCAACTCTTCGTGACAGATCGATGCGGTACAGACCTAGGCAGGCATAAGAGTTTACATACAAATTTATTTTCAACAACCTGTAATGAAGAGGGCTCTGTATATTCCCCATATTCCAGCTCCGTAGGTGGCTGCTGTAACGCATCTGGCCTTATATATGTCAAGCAGCACACCCACTGGAGGGGATCCTAGTTTCTTGGCAAACTTGTGTATAGCGCTAAATGCATGTTCTTATCATGTATCTGCTATGAAGTTGTGACGTATTTGTGATGGGCAAATTTGCGCCCCACCAGATTCCAGTCACAGTAAAACAGGTCATTGGATAAATTATCTGCAGAGATGCATGTGTAACTGGCAGGTCACAATTGGAAGTATTGGGCATTTTTGTCCAATTTGGTCAATGTGGACAACACCTTATGGTGACAGCACACTTTAAACAGGAGCTCTATCACCAGTAAACACCGAAGGGCATATTTAGATACATGGAGTGAGGATTGTTGGTGTATAACTGAAACAAAAGGTACACCTCAAAAGAGTGTTAGTATTTACGTGGTACAAGTCTGTCTGGAAACCTGTATTTTTACATTTTGACATTTTAACACAGCTACGAGTCAGTTCATCTTTTCAACCAAGATTCAGTCCTGTTCCTTGTAGATTGTGCACAGATCTCAGCAGAAGTTGCTTGCCTGCTGAGAAATGCAAGTGTTTTTCTTGCCTCTGGCACTACAGAATAGGATGGACTACCCACATTGCTCCTCGTGGTATACATCACCCACCGAGACCTGGTTTCTTGCCATCCTGCACCCTTTTGATTGTATAACTGCACCACATCATGTATCTTACCTAACACCTGGTTTCTTGGCATACTGGGTCTCAGTTAGTGCATGACAGACTCCCTGGTTTCTTAGTTCCCTGATACTCAAGAGTGCTTCTTTGGAGCCTTTGTATCTTGACTCACTGAAAGGGATGGGGTGCTTTACAAGAGTCCTAGGGGTATATTCACAAGAACGTGTGCTAAACATCTCCCAAAAATGTTAACGCAACTTTACACATCGCAGCCTATCACGGGAAAATAACCCTGTGTTAACGTGGAATTCACAACACGGCGGTACCATGCGATAGTCCGCCGAAAACGTCCGTGATACAACCACCTCGACGGAGATAAAAACACAAACCACAACACAACAAAACGTGCGATGAGCCCATTCGCGATGAGGAAAGCAGCGATAAGCACCGCCAGGCCCGCAACACACACACGGCAGGCGGGAATAAGCACAACAAAAGCCTGAAAAAGAAAGACAAACCAAGCAGAAAACAACAGCCAAGCACAATGGAGGCAACCGGAGCCAGTATACAACCCCACAAGCCCCAATGGCAACAAAACATTGTACATGGCAGGCCATCGTGGACAAGGTGAATGCAGCCCGAGAGTGGAGGAGGACAATGGAAGAAAACCAGAACAGCCGGAATGATGCGAAACGCACAAACAAGCAGAAACACACCTACAACAAGAAGGCAGCAATGCACACCCGAGGTGGGAGTCCAGCGCCACACCAGGAGCTGGATGACATGGAGGAAATGGTGTCCACCACATCAGTCCGGAGATGGTGGCAGGACCCGGGGACCGGAAACTCCCCAAAACAACAGACACAACAGCAACAGGGAGAGGAACGACCAGGGACTGGGGGACGGGGGAGATGGGCACAATGGCACACATGCACAATTAAGCACAGCACAACTGCAGACAAACCATGCCCAAGAGTAACAACACCAACCAAGAGCACAAGTCACACAACCCGGCAATATCACACCACTGAACAAGCACAGAAGTGAAAACCACACTGCCTGAAAGGGAGAAGGGTGAGCCAAATCAGAGCTGAAGGGACAACTCACACACAATGCAGCACACACACATAGGAAGCAAAGCACCCCAACATCGAACACAATGTGGTACAAACCGCAACATTTGCACAACAGAACACAGGACACAAGTGCACCCGCTTGTGGCCGTCAAACGGCCATACGCATCTGGCAAAGCACGAAACAGGGACATGATAATGCACAAGTACAAACCCACAGCCCTGATGGGGGAGCAACGCACGTATGGCAGGGAGCCAGAGAGTCCGTGACACACACATTGGCACACAAATCAAGACACAACACAGTTGGAGACAAGTGAAAGTGCGGAAACTTTATCAACAAGTGCGTGTCAGTACGGCCAAGAGAAGTGCCACGATATGCAGACCAATGCAGCAGCATGTCTGAATGAGGAACGTAGGAAAGCGCCTATGTCCACCCCGGGGGAGTCCATCACCAACACAAGTCAGTGCCAACCCGTGTTGGTTGTCCGCGCATGGATCAGGAGTCCAGGCCGATGCAGCCATGTCCACTGTCGTCTTGGGACATGTGACCAGATTCCCAACATGCAACTAGGCGTCGGGACACGTGCAATGGGTCACATCCAGTGACTGCAGTGTGGCTGCAGATACTTTGTCACTCGTCCATGAACGCGAGTGCAGCAGCGTAGGCCAACATCTCCAATGAGAGACCGTTCTCCACCACATCTGACATGTCGTCGACGTAATCCATCAGCTGACCCGGACAGATGTGCTGACTCCAACCCCTGGCCCCAATGTGCACCAAAGCCCAATCGGGTAGCGGCTCAATGTGCTCACTGCACACGACGACTCGTGCAATCTCCCAGGTCCAGTTGCCAGCATGCATGCCAAACATCCATGCATGTCATAAACGGGCATCATGGTGACACTCCTGGTCGTGGGCCAACAGGGGGCGCACACACTCATCGAAATCCAGGTCAGCTACAGTCACGTTGGACAGGCAGACATCCATGGTCCACTCGAATATGCACGAGCGACAGTGCAACACAGGCTGAACGCAGGTGACGTTCGCAAGGCGGAAACTCAGCCGGTAACTGATCCGCAGCACTGCCAACGGCAGTGCCCCCAGTACATGCAGCAGACGTGCACGGTACAGGTCCACATGACTGGAGTCGAGCATGTGTCCGGGATGGTCTGCCATTGCGTCAGTGGCTCTGCTTGAAGCGGCACTGGCTTGCCCTGCGCCAGTCCTGTGGATGAAATGGCACAGCTCGGAGCAATGAGCAGTGTCTGTGTGCAATGGGTGCAGGCCTGGGGTGGGGTGGGAGTACGTGTGAAGGCCATCTCACGCACGCTAACTACGACCAAGGACTTCTGCGTGTGGGATGTGTACACGTTGGTCTCACGTCGGGCAGCGCATAGTGTGGGAGTCGCAAGTAAATGCTATCGTATCTGTCAGGGGGTGCTGGCCACATGCAAGTCCCAGCTCGGAGCTGCAGATGTGCCACCGCCTGATAGTACAGACAAAGGACCCTTCATCCCTACAGTAACTTCACCATCTGCATGCATTCAGGAGATGTACAGAGGCCTGTCGTGGGTGTGGTGGGATGTCTGCGACCCTGGGAATCATGGATGAAATGCCCAGCACGTGGCACATGAGAGGCCTCACTGTGTGTTACGTTGCCTCACAGCTGCTCCTCCCTCCCACGAGACCCCACACTTGTGTGAGCTGCGCAGTCGTATCATGTGCACTCCTACGGCACACCATTGTCATGCATGTCCGCGCATGTCCAGCGGCATGCCAACAACACCCTGACGCTGGCCTTTGAAGGTGTGCGGCCACGTGAGTGTAGGCCAATGGTCCGGACAGGGCGGACACAGGTGTACAGTCCATGGCTGGCTGTGATCGCGCTGCGAATGAGGCTAGGCAACTGACTCATGCAGCCGCAGGACTCATACACATAACACCTGGCATGCATGTGCCAAGACCCCGAGCGGTCTTGTGCTCCTACATTTCCCCGTCCGTGCGGGCCTGCCCTCCTGGTGCATGCTACATTGCAACAGCGACTACTGTGGCCCTGGTGGCGACAACACCCCAACACAGAGACACACTTACCGCACATCCTGCCCAAGGCCAGGCCCGAGCCACGCCCTGCTCCCCCTGCCGAATCAGCACACCCCTGCGCTGACCTGACGTACGCCGGACCAGCACTCGCCCCTTGTGCATGCGGGGGGGGCGTGCGAAGCTACATGTCCTGGGTCACTGCCAACGCTGAGGTGACATGGTATCGTCCGCTGAAGACAGCACACTGTGATGTTGCAGGGCCCGTGCCCATCATGCTGACACAATGACCACACGGACACACTTGCTCAGATGGTGTGAATGGCTACGGGCACGTGCGCCCGGCCACATTTATTAGCAGGCACACATATCGAGTGACACCTGTGTTGGATGTGTGTGGGGTGTGTGCACGCCAGCCGGCAAGGGCTGCCTGGTGCAGTCAGAAATCGACAACAGTTTACATCGTAAAGGACACAACCATTCAACCATAAAGGCCCCATGACTTGTGCTGCACAGAGTTAGTGGCCCAGGATGCACAGCGTCCTGCACGGGCCTACCACCACGGGCCGCTGACTTGCGGGGCACTGGGGCAAGGTCAAGAGACCAGAGCAGGTTTCCGTAGATGACAAAGGGGCTTGTCGCGGAGTGTCTCGGTGGACAGTGGAAGGTGTACCCCCAGGGCATGATGCAGAGGGCAGAACCACGCTGAAACAGTCACTATGGTGGAGATGAATGGAACAGACACATGTCGGACACCAAGTCTGGTCCAGCCAGATGAAGTTGCAGAAAACCACCAGGCCATGGACTCAGATGCCACCAAAGTCCAACCAGAAAGTGCCCATGACTCATTGCGCACAGAGTTAGTGGTACCAGTGCTGTTAGGGGATGCCGCCTGCGATGAGGCATGTCCAATGGTGTGGACTCCTTCACATCTTACCCAAAACACAGTTCCACATGTGTGACCTAATGGACCGCAGTGTAGGCCTGAGGCAGCGGTCAGCACGGGCCATTCACCGAGTGTCGCCGGCTTAGGTTGGATGGCCCCACCGGCTTGCGTAGTTCAGGTTCAGTGGCACCACGGGACGCGGACTTGCGGTGAACAGGCTTGATGGCACCAGGTCAGTTGTTGATAGTGTTGGATCACCTCCGTGACTCTGATCCGGCTTTCGTCCGGACTGAGCCGCATCTTCCTCCTACTCCTCTCTGTGCGATCACTGGTGTGGACTCTGCCATTCATGATTCGCGACTAATTGCTGGATGTGGGACCTACTGGTCCGCAGGGTAGGCCTGAGCCCTCATCCACGTGTCGCCGGCTTGCGTTGCACAGGGTTAGTGGCACCACGTGTCGCCGGCTTGCGTTGAACAGGGTTAGTGGCACCACGTGTCGCCGGCTTGTGTTGAACAGGGTTAGTGGCACCACGTGTCGCCGGCTTGCGTTGAACAGGGTTAGTGGCACCACGTGTCGCAGGCCTGCGATATGGAATTATGCCTCACTGATCGAAGGGAGTCTGGTGCTGTCGCAGCTGCCACGGACTTGGGGTCACTGCCATTCAGGACTCAGGACACAGTTCCACATGTGGGACCTACTGGGCCGAAGAGGACGCCGGTGGAGTATGTAAATGAGAAAGGAGTAATGTGGGCCAGCGTCGGGGGGGCCAGCGATGGTCTGCGGAGGCTGCAGAGGTCACGGGACTGGTGCTTGGAGCTTGCACCGGCACGTGGTGGGCCCTCTTTGACAGACCCCGGTGTAGGCAGGTGAGCGAAGCCTCGTTGGTGCGCTGGGGCAGGCATGACGGGTCTGGGGACCAGCGGCCCGAGGAGCAGCAGGCGCACAGGGACGCAGGCCCCGCCGCGATCGGCGCAGGACTCGTGGCGGGCTGAGAGGTGCCGCCCTGGCAGACGCGTTGTCCATTCCGAATGAGAACCACGCCCAGTGCGACGGGCTTTTTGTTCACACCCCTACGCAGGCCTGGCGTACGCAGGTCCAACCCACTACGCACGCGCATGCAGGGGGGGACGTAACGTGCAACATTTCCGCGTTCTGCCCCACAGCCTGTGGGGACATGGTAGCGTCCACTGGCCACTACACTCCATGCACCAGCAGTTGATCTCCACATGGCCATTTCCGTGGTTTGCACTCTGTAGTCTGTCCGGCACCTCCACGCCACACCTGGCATTGGGTAGGTTCACATTCCTTGGTCACTTGCCGCTCTTGCTCATGCCTGCTCCATGCCTCTCCTCACATCCTGCTATTGTGTGTCTGTGGTGCCATGCCGTGGCTGGTTTGTGGGCATGGCAAGGCCAGATTCCCAATGGAGTCGTGTTGTCATGTCTGGTCGGTTGGCATGTTGTGTGTCATGTTGAATGTAGTTGTGCTGCGTGCCCATTGCCAGTGTCGTGAGTTGCATGACTGTGGGCTGGAGGTGTGTGGTGTGTTCATTTTGGACCTACCAACGGGCACTGTATTTCCATGGGTGCCATCCTGGGAGCGCTGGGTGATGATGGACTGTCGGGAGATGTGAGAATCATGCACTCTGCTTGTGGAGTTGGCCATGACATTGTTGAGGAGTCCCGGGCGGTCCACTATTGCCTGCACAATCATGGTATGCGTGTGCTTTCTGTTGTGGTAGTTGTGTGCAGTGTCGGCAGGGGGCACGAGGGGTACATGTGTGCAGTTGATTGGCCCTGACACGTGAGGGAATCCAGCTATGGCGTAGGGGCCTTGCTTGGTCTCCAGCTGCTCCTGCGCAGTGTGGGTGACGTGGAGGTGCTGGGGTACCAAGCTGTTGTTGGCATCCAGGACAGGTGTGATGACCTTGGATGGGGCTGGCTGTGTGACTCCTCCAACTCTGGCAGTTGTGGGTTGGATGGTACCAGAGGCCGTCATGTGCTGCGCAGCCGGCAGCTTTTTCTGTGGAGGGATGTTGGTTGTCCGCTGGGTTGGTACCGTCAGCAGGTGGGGGATGTGGGTCAGGATGCGGGGGATGGTTGTCCTTTTGGGCCTGTAGTGGGCAATGTCCTCCTCTGGCATTGGGTCTGGGCGGCAGGTGCGTTTCAGGTGGGTCCGCTGTCTTTGTGTACGCTGCCTCTGTGGTGTTCCCGGGGGGTGGGACGGGTCCTGGGGGTGGTGGCGGGCCTGGGGTGGGTGGGGGTGGGTGTTGTGGCTCTCCTGGGTCTCGGAGCTGCATGATCATTGTCTCCATGGCGTCTGTGGGTCTTCAGATGTGGCTGTTGGCTGGGCTCCCTTTCATGCTGCAGGTAGTCATCCTGATTAACACCAGCAAAAGGCAGGTGTTAAATCCCTGCTGCTACAGCGGCTTATCGCCTGTTTTTGGTTTGCATCGCAGATCTGGCAGTTCATTGTGAAAGTGGTGTTGTGGTTTTTTCGTGTGTTTTTGCACGGGAACGCCTACTCTGCATCTCATTAGGGTTAGTTGGTGGTGTCCACCGTGGAGATACATTTTGGGGCAGTTGTCGCGGGAATACTTGCGTTGTCTGCAGTTTGCACCCGCTTGTGAATGGGGTGTTAAATCTATCTCCACTTTTGATGGATTAAGGTGGAGATAAATCGGCGGTAGGTCCTTGTGAATATGCCCCCTAGTTTCTTTATACACAGCCTCTTATTCAGTGCACCTTAAGATGTGCACTACCAGAGTCCTTTTGTTTGTTCACACTGGACTGTATTTATTGTATGCTCTGTGCCCTGGTTCCTAGTAAACAGTTTCTCATTTAGGACATCACTTGAGCCCTCACCCTAACTCCAAGGAGTGCACTATCTGAGTACAGGTTTGTTGACATTCTGTGTAGGAGAGTAGGATCTGCTTCTTATGGTTACCCCCACTTTTTGCTGATGTTTCACTGTTTTTCGACTTTAGTCTGGCTGGGGCCCTGCTATCCAGGACCCCAGCCTAGCTGCTTCCTCTCAAAAATGGATTCCTAGTACCTTAGGTACACTTCAGATTGGATTCTGGGGTGCCCTTATAAGTCCCAAGTATATGTTATACTATGTACCCAGGGCATAGGTACCCCAGAGGCCTACCAGGGGCTGCAGCATGTATTATGCCACCCCTGGGAAGCCTTCCAAAATGACACCACAGGACTGCTACAGCAGCCTGAGTGAGGTGGTGCATGCACCCCTTACTGAGATATAGGTTCACTATATCTCACCCTATCACTGCACATATAAACCTATCAGTCACCCCTATGGCAGGCCTTATCAATCCTGAAGGCAGGGTGCTTGGTTTTATGTGAGAGGGTGCCCATGCATGAGCAGAGCCCCTCTGCAGCCTTTGGAATCTATCCTCCGGGGTTGTCTGTGAGTGCAGCCTGACCATATACTCTTAAGTGCATTATATCTCAACGGTAAATGCTAACTTTGGGATGGCTGCACGGAAACATGTCGTGTTTGGTGTCAAACACCTTGGAATCATACCCCCACACCAGTAACTGGTGTGGGAGTATGATCCCACCCTTCTAGAGGGAGAGACATGACAGCACCGGTATACCCGGTACCAGCTAAACAGAGCCCTGGCATCACAAGATGGATGCTGCAGCCACAGACACGAGTCTGGCCTCCTGCTACCGACCGAAACTCCGGCAGGGGAGGCCTGGACAATAGGTTTCCTATCACAGGGAGGTGTTACCACCTCCCAGACAGGCTTTAGTGTATTGGGGCTGGGTGGGTGCACTCTCAGAGTGCTTTGAAGTCCTGCACTGGGGGCACATTTGGTGTCCCTGTGCATAGCCCAGTTCAAACCGGTTGCAGGGGCTACCAGCCCCTGCTCTGGCGCGAAACTGGACAAAGGAAATGGGTGTAGCCACCCCTCTTTCCAAACCCTCCCATAGGTGGGTCCCCTGAGTTAGTCCAACCCCTTCCTTGGGTATAAGAAAGGAACCCCTGGCAACAGGACTTTAGATATTCCTGGACGAAACTCTGCAACTGAATCCTGGACCTTCGACGATCTGTTAAACGCCAGATGACTGAAGAATCTCCTTTGGAGTAAAGGAGTTACTCCCCTGCTTGGCAGGCACCAAAGACGCATCTAACCGGTCTGCATCTTCGAAGCTCCCGCTGGACACCAACAACCCTGCAACCCAGAGGGTGGATTTCCAGACATCCCAGAGGCTGACCCGAGTCCCCAGCAAAGCTGAGACCCGTAGCCCTCGTGGGTACCGTGGAACCGGAAACCCTGGACACCGTGCACATTTGCAAGTGCATAAGCTTCTGGTCGATCCTAGAGGCTGTGCTTTGGGTTATTTGTAGCCCTAACCCCGAGCAGTGAATCCACCAAAGATTGCCTGCCTGGCCACTCCGAGTGACCCGTGGGCCGCCATTTCGTGATTCCGCCCGAGGTCCCTTCACGATCCCTTGTCCGTTGACTTGTGGGTCCTTCAGAAGGACATCTTTGATTTCAAGGGGTCCTCCTGGTTGCTCCAGGCCTGCCCTGACTCTCCCTCGCTTGGGGAGTCCCTCGGACCTCGCTGGTCCACACCGAAGCCTTTGTTCTCTTTCTGCGTGGGTTGCTGTTACCAAGGCTTGTTGGGACCAATATGGGCACCGACACCGCAGTCAGCTTCTACCTTTGTGGGACAGCTCAATTCCAGCTCCTGGTTGTTGTCGACACCTCCTGGTCCTGGTGGCTGCAGAGACAATCTTCACCTCTTCGAACTTGAAGCACCCGACATCGGTGGACATTCGACTATCGTGCCCCTGGTCACTGGCTAGTGACCTAGACTCTGTCCCCTCTGCTTTCAGGTTCTTCTCATCCTCGATCCAGGCTTGGATCTCTTCGGACACTTCGCATCTTCCCGGCAGCAGCACCTTCCCGCAAGCGGCCATTGAAAACGACGGCGCGGCCCGACACCATTTGGCACCTATGCACCCGGCTTCCCTGGGTGAGGTAACACGAGTACTCCGGTGCTCCCGTGGGTGTTGGCCCTAGAACCCTCTAAGTCCAAAAGGGTTTGCTCCTAGTCCACTCCGAAGTGTCCCTAAACTTTAAAACTCTAACTGCGACTTTCCCCATGGACGCTAACGGAGCTCGCAGCTGTGTTCACACACTGCACACGTCCCCCGTGGGTCCCCTGTGTCACTACCTTGGGTGGTTCCTTGGGGTCCCAGCGATACTACAGGCTCTAGGCCTTGTTTCTAGTCAAGTCGTGGTTCTTATACCACTTTCTTAATATATGGTTTGGTACGCCCCTAGGGCTAATCGTATATTGTGCTAATTTACTGTGTTATTTGACTTGTAACTTGTGTACTTCGACCTCTAGCCTCATAAAGAGACTAGTGGGTAGTGTTTAGTAATAAATACATATATTTTATATATATACCTGGTGTGGTTCTCCTTTCATTTGGTCATTCATGAGATTATAGACTGGTAAAACAACTAGCTGTACACTCCTTCAAGACTTAGCCTGAAGGCTGCTCTCCATAGCTACCACTAGGATAGCTTTCACATAAAGTTGTCTTAAACCTATCATCAATAAAGGTCGTTTGGACTGGTGCAAGGTGCCCACTATAACTAGTGGACAGCATATGCCAGGCCAACTTCTCACATTCTGCACCCCATTGAGTTTATCACCAGTTGTTTATTATCACACTGCACAACATGCAGTGCATCACCAATGCCCTGGCTTACTAACACACTGCACAACATGCAGTGCATCACCAATGGAGTGCATCACCAGAGTCGTTGTTTGCTGATACACAGCACAACATGAAGTGCAGCACCAACGCCCTGGGTTATTAGCATATTTCACCCCTTGGAGTGCTACACAAATAGGGTGCATCACCAGAATCGCTGTTTACGGAAATCTAAGCACACTGTGTTGTGCATTACTTGAATGCTTTACTGACACATGGCATCCATATAATGCACCATCAAGGCCAGCTTTACTGACACACTGTAGCCCCAGGAGTTCATCGTCTAGGCCCTGGTTTGTTGAAACCTTGCAGCCAATCAAGTGGATCATCTGAGTCCTGCTTGATTGACACTGCGCCGCCACGTGCAGCGGATCACCTGACTCCCTGTCTCGCTCCAGGGACCTGTCCTCGTGATGCTGTCTTTATGTGCGAGAAATAGATGATAGAGCACTCTGCTTTTCGGGGAGTTTTAGGTGGCTTCACAGAGCCAATTACTATTATAAATCACGTGAAAATGAGCCCTATTCATCATTGTCTTTCCTTAAGCCTTGGCTTTCTTTCATCTCGATTTTTGGAAAAACAGGACGGTGTTTAACTCTCAGTTAGAAAAGAGCCTCGTAAGTGGTCCATTGTGCAGTGTTTTATTATGATATGCTCACTGTTTTATAAAATACGTTTACGAAGGTCCCCTTGATTGCGAGGGGCACCGTGAGAACGCAAGGGCAGCTAAGGGAATAGCCGTGTCGTTAATGAACGACTGAACCTCAGAATGTCAGTAATGTTCCTAATGCTCGTAGGAAGACTGTTGCAGGCTGGGCAGCCTCGTGGCAAAAGCAGCAGAGTCTTCACAGTGAGAGCCAGAAATCCAAGTGAACAATTCCACTCACACCAAATTTGCGTTTCTAGCAAAGGCAGCCACCGAAGGGGGCCTAGAGGGCCGGCGCCATAACCGACGCCGAGCCCCGGACGAAACCGGTTTTTGCGCCAAGGAGCAGGGAAGCTCCCGCCCCCCCCCCGCTGCGACCGCCAGAGAGGCGCCGGCCCCCCCGGCCAATGGGGGCCTAGGCGTGATACAAACCCCCCAATGGGGGGAGGCCATGCAGAAGTCGACCCAGCACCTGGGGGGGGGATATAAGCACTGCTCCCCCAGGTAAGCTCCTATCTTTTGGAAGCGGGGGAGCAGCACCGGAGAGAATCTTTGTTCGTTGTCAGCGAACAGGGCAATCGGAAGACGCTCACGCGCCGGGCAGCACCAAGAGGCAAAAGAGCGGAGAGAATTTCGGGCCACCCCGACTCTACCGAGAAGAGGCGGACGACCGGGAGCCCACCCCGGCCTCCTTGGCTCCAAGGAAGACCAGCAACGCGGAAGGGACACTGCGGATGACCGGGAGCCTACCCCCGGCCTCCGCGGCGCCGTAAAAAGTGACCGCCAACCCGGAAACCAACGCAGCTGCGGACGACCGGCACAGCGGATGATCAAGAGCCCACCCCGGCCTCCTGGGGGCGCCAGAGAAAGGATCGGCGCACAGCGGACGACCGGGAGCCCACCCCGGCCTCAGCGGCCCAGAAAGAAGACATTGCGGCGTGCAGGGGACCGGAGTCGGGACAAAGGCTGTGGTGAGGTTCGGGAGCGCTGGGGTGTGGTGGCGTGTACCGGTAAGCCCAGCGGTGGGAGTTTGAGGCTGCCGGACTTCGGGAGTGCTGTGCGCTAAATCGGCGCAACTGCCATACAAACCCCGGTCTCCTTTTCTCACGAACTCACGCGGCAGGCGGTCTCCGGCGGCGGCACTGCACACCCCCAGTCAATCCCGGCCTTCCACTCTAGAGCCAGGAGCGTGCGCCGCCGAGAAGCCGGAGCAGGCGCGAGAGCAGAGCCTTAAAGGGGCAGGCGCCTCGGTCTAGGCGCCCGGCTGAAAAAGACAAAAAAAAAAAAAAAAGGGAGGAACACAAGGCCCGGGGACCACATTTCCCCCGCACTGGTGACTGAGCAAGCTGGCTTGGCAGCCCTGACACGGGGGCCTTGAAGGGACAGGAGCCTCGGACGCGGCGCCACTCACAGTGCGATCAGCTGGGGCTTGGTGCATCAGGCTGCGGCAGCACCCTGCATTAATAAGCGTCCACATCTGACCCCCACAGCAAGGGGTGGACAACAGCGTTTGGTGCATACATTGGCGGCAGCACCCCGCAGTGAAGCACGTAAGAGATAGGCTGCAGGAGGATCACGAGTGGGCAGCTGCTACGGCGACAAGAGAGATGGCAAAGAAGGGGAACAAAAGTCAGCAAGAGGACCTCAACGACCTGCTGTGCCGGATCCGGGCGGCATCGGAAGTCCACGGGAGCGAATGGCTGCAGCCCCTGCAGGAGGACACAGGGGAAGGGCCAAGTCACCAGCATCAGAGCGTGCCCGGCACACCGGCAGCCAAGCGACAGAGGAGGGCACCGGCCAAGCTCTCTGAGGCGGCAGCTCCCAAGAAGGCCCCCCAGAAGAAGGCCCAGCCACCTGTAGCCAGCACGGCGGCGGCGGGACCGAGCAGGGGGACAACGGATACAGCGACAAGCGGTGAGCATATCAGTGCAATTGTGCAGGAATGCCTCAAGACTATGGCGCCACTTTTTATGCATGGGTTAGTCAGGCAGGCTGGGGCACCGGGTGCGCAGGCAGGAGGGCGGCAAGGAGACACGGGAGGACCAGGGGGGAAACGTGCCCAGGCAGGGGAAGAGTCCTCGGGGTTACCATGGCACCTGATAGACCCCGGCCACGCGCGCCGGCAGCGCTTAGGGGACCAGATCACCCCGGGGGGTGGGGGCGAGCCGGGATCACCCACAATGGCGTGGGGGGGCACGCCCCGGCACCCATCCCGCCCACCACACCAGCGGCACCCGACGCATATACACGCCCCTCTCCGGACCCGGCGTCCTTAACTACCAGGGCCACAGGGCTAGCTAGCCTCATACCGCTGGCGGTCAAGGAAAGAATTTGGAGGAAAGAATTCATTGACATCTTTTCCTTGCTAGAGATACAGTTAGAGGGGCTTGACTTGACCACCTGCGATGAGAGGGACGAGGACAAAAGGGAAAGGAGAAAAGAGCGCAAGGATAGGAATTTTGATAATTGGCTAGACGCGTTTCGTATAATGGCCTGTATTATAGTGGAAAAATTCCTGCGCTGCGCAACCGACCTATGGCTGTATGAGTCCAACATCCACAATGCGCAGAGACAATTCCCAGGTGAAGCATGGCTGGAATATGATAAGGGGTTCAGGCTAAAGATGCAAACACACCCAGAAATGGAGTGGAATGAGGCGGACGTATCAGGATTAATTCACAAAATGATGGCGGCAAGGGAGGCCAAGTCATGGGGGGGGTAGAAACGAGCAGTCCTTTCGAGGGTCCGCCCACAAGGGGAAGGGGAGGCCATTTAATAAGCCCAAGCAATTCAACTCGTGGAGAGCACCTCACATCAGCTATCTGCTGGAAGTTCGAATCAAACGAATGTACCTACGGGGCAGCGTGCAAGTTCCAACATACCTGCTCCTCCTGCGGGGGGGGTCACCCGGCGGCAGGGTGCAAGCGCAAAAAAGACCACAAGGGAGACAGGAAAGAGAAAAAGAAGCAATGATCTGAGAGAAGGGGGCGCGGGGGGGACTACGGGTTTTCAAACTTACAGGCTAGCACGGTCCCCCATTAACACGCACCTGTTGCGCAAGCTAGCCAACGGCTACCATAACAGGACTGACGCTGACACCCTAGTCCACGGCTTTGAAGAAGGCTTTCCCATCCCGTTTACAGGCCACCTCCCACCAGGCAGTGTTAGAAACTTGAAATCAGCAATGCACACCCGGGGGTAGTAACGAAGAAAATAGAGAAAGAGAGCGTCCTGGGGAGGATAGAGGGCCCCCTGCCCGATCACATGATCAAGGAATTGGTGATCTCTCCTTTAGGGGTAGTCCCCAAGAAGGAGCAAGGGCAATATCGATTAATTCATCACCTGTCATTCCCCGACGGCACTTCCGTAAACGATGGGATTAGCACGGAGGTATGTTCAGTGACCTACTCCACGATAGATGATGCCATCGACCTAGTTAGGGCGACGGGCCCAGGGGCCCTCATGGCAAAAGCAGACATCGAGCCCGCCTTCCGCTTACTCCCAGTCCACCCCTCCAGTTTTCATCTACTAGGTTTCCAATGGGAGGGAAAACTATACTTTGACAAAGCTATGCCCATGGGGTGCTCGGTGTCGTGTGCCTATTTTGAATTATTTAGCACCTTTATGGAATGGGCGCTACACGTAAGACACCCGTCAGGCGGAAAACTCCACTACTTGGACGATTTCCTATTCACTGGTCCCGCGGAGTCCGACGAGTGCGGAGACACCCTATCAGCATTTGTGAAGTTGGCTGGGGAACTAGGGGTCCCACTCTCAGCAGAAAAAACAGTAGGCCCGGTGACCAAAATCACATTCCTGGGAATAGAGCTAGATTCCGTCGCCGGGACGTCCAGGCTCCCCCCAGAAAAGGTGGAAGATTTCAGGGGGGAAATCAGGAGCCTCCGCGGGCGGGAGAAAGCAATGCTGAGGGACCTCCAGAGACTCATAGGCAAACTGAACTTTGCGGCTAGGGTAATCCCAGCCGGCAGGGCATTCGCCAGGCGTTTGACCCAATTGACATGTGGACTCACCCATAGACACCACCATGTCAGGCTCGGAGCAGAAGTCAAGAAAGACCTAGCAATGTGGGACACGTTCCTGGCAGACTTTAACGGTGTACTCATCTGGAGGGAAGGCTGGGTGACTAGCAAACAAATCGCGCTATAAACAGACGCGTCAGGTAGCACAGGTTTTGGGGCAATCCTGGGTAAGAAGTGGTGCGCAGGGCAGTGGCCTGGCAGCTGGCACAAGACGGGCAGGACCAATAATATCACCTTTCTGGAGCTATTCCCCATCATAGTCGCACTCACAGTCTGGAAGCGCGAGTTGCAGAGCATGAAACTAACACTATGGTCCGACAACAAGGGGGTAGTGCAAGCAGTTAATAAGGGGACAGCCAGATGCCCGGATACACTTCGACTAATGCGCAGATTGGTTAAGTTACAGCTGGAAAGCAACATAGACCTGCGGGCGCGCCACGTACCAGGGGTGGACAACGAAGTGGCAGACGCCCTGTCCCGGGCACGGATGGAGAAGTTCAGGGAGTTGGCGCCCAGAGCAGGAAATGACCCCTTTCCCGGGCCAGCTGTGGGACCTGGCGGGATAGATTTGTCAGAGCTGGTCAACCAAGCCCTCACCCCGGAAGCCGCCAGGAGATACAAAACGTATATCAATACTGTAATGCGGGTGGTGGGGATCCAGTCACTGGGCAATATGAGTGCCACCTGCAGGGCAGCAGAACAGTTCATACAGTGGGCATTTGACGCCCAGAAGTCCAGATCATGGACACAAGCCCACCTGTCCGCCGTGGCATATTACGCCAAGCTAGAGACCAGCTGGATCCCATGGCCACACACTACACTAAGGCAGCAATGAAGGGGTGGAGGCACGCGGAGGGCGCAAGAAGGGACACCAGACACCCGATAGACTATACAAAGCTGGGGGCCCTGTTGGGTGCACTGCGGGGCACAACAAAGGACAATTTCGAGCACCTACTGCTCAGGGCAGCCTTTTCTACCGCCTTCTTTGGGGCGTTCCGCATTAGTGAATTAGTAGCACCTGCAAGGACATGCCCAGCGGACCACTGCCTACAGGCAGGCGACGTCACACCGAGAACAGGGGAGATAGAGCTACTACTAAGGCGTTCAAAGACAGACCAAACCGGTAAAGGGGCGGTGGTGAGGTTACGGTGCATTAAGGATAAGAACTGCTGCGCGGTGTGCTGTTTGCTCGCCTTTATGACAATACGTCCAGCCGGCGAGGGCCCTCTCTTCAAGCACAGCGACGGTACACACCTTAGCAGATTCCAGTTCACCGCGATCATGCGCCTCACACTCAGCAAAGCAGGGCTGCCGCCGTCAGTTTCGGGTCCCATTCATTCAGGATAGGGGCCGCCACGATAGCCGCACAGCATGGGATGTCTGAGGCTGGGATACAGGCCGTGGGGAGATGGCGGTCTAAGGCATACCGGACGTACGTAAGACCCCAGCTGGTATAATAAAAAAACAAAAAAACAACCTCAGCGCCGGCCCAGCCGAACAATTAAGTGACATGTTCTCATTCCCCCGGCAGGACGGAGACCGCGCTTGGTGTGGGTGGTGGGCCACTCCTTCATAACCCGGATGCAATTCTGGTGGCGCCAAAAGGGGTACAAGCGAGAAGGACGGCCAGCAGACACCTGCATAAGGTGGTTTGGCCAGCCGGGAATGAAATGGGAGCAGCTGCCGGCAAAACTCGCGGAACTACAAGCAGAGACTGTTTGGCACCCAGACATTTTGGTCATACACCTAGGGGGGAACGATTTGGCCAAGCGAGGGAGGTGCAATCTGCTTCAAGACATACAGAAGGATTTGACTGAGGCAGGCAAGGCGTTTGGGGGCACCACCATCATCTGGTCAGAACTGATCAGCAGGAACGAATGGCGAGGGGCCCAATCACAGAGCGCAGTTGAGAACTCACGGAAAAAGCTGAACCTCACCGTGAGCAAGTTCTGCAGAACCAATGGGTTTGAATCAGTTAGGCACGGGCTCATCCACACAGGCCGCCCGGAGTTCTATGCGAAAGATGGGGTGCACTTGTCTGATGAAGGCATGGGTGTCTTCTGGAGCAACCTGTGGGGCGCAATGGCGTTAGCAGGCTGCAGATGAAAGAGCCGGCAAAGGGAGGTAAGGGGGAGCCGCAGGAAGACGGAAGCCTCCCTGGCGGCGTGGCGAGAAACTACGGGGATAATGGTTGGTACGGAGGCACACCGGAGTGCGGTGCGCCGGAATAGGACCACTCACCTTGGGATGCCTTATGGCTGGGTGAGTTGGCCTAAGGGGCGGTGTGTAGGACCACTCACTCTGGGATGCCTTATGGCTGGGTGAGTTGGCCTACCACAAGGGGGTAGCTAATGGAGACAGCGCTCGCTGCCCAGCCCCCGCCGGATGGCAGGGCACAACAAGAATCGGCAAGGTAGCGAGTTGTGGCCTAACTCCGGGGACGGAAGCTACACCCCCTGCGAGGGCAAATCCAACCGAACTAAGCAACGACCCAGTAGGGCCAAGAGACAATGTAAGCCTGCAAATGACCTGTACAACGAACTGTCAGTCTAATCTGCTATTGTGCAATGTACATTTACGCTAACGCAATGTATAACGAGATGCAAACAAGGCACGACACAAAGATGACAGCTCGCCAATAATGATGTATGGCAGGATGCACAACAATAGGCAATATGTATATGCGTGTATTCCTAATAAAACTGCGGCCAACAAAGGACCACCACAAGAGAATGTGTATGTTGGCTTATTTATGACAAGGAATACAGGGATGGAAAGTTGGGAGTGGGCAAAGTGCAGGGGTTATAGCAAAGGCCGCCACCGAAGGGGGCCTAGAGGGCCGGCGCCATAACCGGCAGCTGAGCCCCGGACGAAACCGGTTTTCGCGCCAAGGAGCAGGGAAGCTCCCGCGCCCCCCCCGCTGCGACCGCCAGAGAGGCGCCGGCCCCCCCGGCCAATGGGGGCCTAGGCGTGATACAAACCCCCCAATGTGGGGAGGCCATACAGAAGGCGGCCCAGCACCTGGGGGAGGATATAAGCACTGCTCCCCCAGGTAAGCTCCTATCTTTTGGAATCAATCAATCACAGAATTTGTAGAGCGCACTACTTACCCGCGAGGGTCTCAAGGCGCTGGGGAGAGGGAAGGGGGGGGGGTGCTGCTACTGGTCGAACAGCCAGGTCTTGAGTAGCCTCCTGAAGGTCAGCAGGTCTTGGGTCTGTCGTAGGCTTAGTGGAAGGGTGTTCCAGGTCTTGGCGGCGAGGTGTGAGAAGGATCTGCCACCGGTGGTTGTTCTTCGAATGCGAGGGACGGTGGCGAGGAGAGGTCGGCGGAGCGGAGCTGGCGGTTGGGGACGTAGAAGAAGAGTCGTCTGTTGAGGTAGGCTGGGCCAGTTTTGTGGAGTGCCTTGTGTGCGTGGATGAGGAGTTTGAAGGTGATCCTCCTGTCGACGGGGAGCCAGTGCAGGTTCCTCAGGTGGGGGTGATGTGGCTGTGGCGTGGTACGTCGAGGATCAGGCGTGCGGAGGCGTTTTGTATGCGTTGCAGTCGCTTGATGAGCTTGGCCGGGGCTCCCGCGTAGAGGGCGTTCCCATAGTCAAGTCTGCTACTGACGAGGGCCTGGGTAACTGTTCTTCTTGTGTCTGTCGGGATCCACCTGTAGAAGCGGGGGAGCAGCACCGGCGAGAATCTTTGCCCCACCCACCCACACCTAAGGAACGGCTATGTCGCAGTACGGAGGAACAGGCAAGACGCTGGCGAGAAACTACGGGGATAATGGTTGGTACGGAGGCACACCGGAGTGCGGTGCGCCGGAATAGGACCACTCACCTTGGGATGCCTTACGGCTGGGTGAGTTGGCCTAAGGGGCGGTGTGTAGGACCACTCACTCTGGGATGCCTTACGGCTGGGTGAGTTGGCCTACCACAAGGGGGTAGCTAATGGAGACAGCGCTCGCTGCCCAGCCCCCGCCGGATGGCAGGGCACAACAAGAATCGGCAAGGTAGCGAGTTGTGGCCTAACTCCGGGGACGGAAGCTACACCCCCTGCGAGGGCAAATCCAACCGAACTAAGCAACGACCCAGTAGGGCCAAGAGACAATGTAAGCCTGCAAATGACCTGTACAACAAACTGTCAGTCTAATCTGCTATTGTGCAATGTACATATGATTTACGCAAACGCAATGTATAACGAGATGCAAACAAGGCACGACACAAAGATGACAGCTCGCCAATAATGATGTATGGCAGGATGCACAACAATAGGCAATATGTATATGCGTGTATTCCTAATAAAACTGCGGCCAACAAAGGACCACCACAAGAGAATGTGTATGTTGGCTTATTTATGACAAGGAATACAGGGATGGAAAGTTGGGAGTGGGCAAAGTGCGGGGGTTATTCGTCTGTAAAATGACACATCTTTCCCTCAAGATAGTAGGAACTTTCCCAATCTTTTCGTCACACTCTTACACTGCACTTCCAAAAATTAACTCCTCCTGAAAGAATTGTGCTCCTTCTAAGGTACCCAGAGGTAGGATGATCAGAATGTTAAAGCCAAAAACCGACATTTCACAAAAATAGAAGAAGGACTACAATTTTACTTCAAGCGAGCGCTAAAAATGACAGCCCTCCTCAGCAGAGAATTACAGAACAGGCAGTAAGAACATAAATAAAATACAAATTTTAAACCAAGTAGCTTGCTTGTTAATTAAATTGCTTTCTTGAAACAACTGCAAATTATCCCTGCTTTGTAAAACATAAAAAAGAACCTCCCGACGTTTTCAGTTGACCCTCTCTAAAAACCGGGACATGAACTAAATTTCCTGAAATCTGCCGGGACAGCAGGCAGGGCACAAGTCCTAAAGAAAAAGTGGGGGGACTAATCAGTATGCAAGTGACATCACAGCGTGTGACATCATGGCGCGTGACATCACGGCGCGTGACATCACAGGAAGTGGCATCATAAGAAGTGACATCAGATCTTAAGCCCTCACATATATGTTTAACAGGTCTATCATGAGTACATTGGAGCACATTTCGAGTATGCAGGGAAACCCTCCTGATTTAGGCAAAAGATTCAGGGGCATATTATCAAGGATCTGCGATACTTATCGCAAAGCGCGCTTAGCGCTGTTTTTTTTATCGCCGGCTATCGCTGGATTTCCTCGCCGTGATAGCGAGGTATTATCAACGCGTATCGCAAAGGCGATAGGAAATCCAGCGATAGCGTGTAAAGCCAGCAATAGCGTGAGAATTCCAGCGCTAAATCAACAGCGCTAATGAAAAGCTTGCTAATAGGGAAGTGTATACTTAACCCAACAATCCACCCCCCATTGACAAGATGGTTAAGGCAAGTGTTTTTCAGGCGTTAAGTTCCAGCGATAAGCGCGGTTAGCGCGAATTTTCCTATCGCTTCGCGGGCATTGATAATAGGGGGAAGTTGTGTTTGCGACTGTTTCAATGGAGTTTTAGTCAGGAACGCCTACTTTGCATGTCATTAGCGATATATATCGCTGACATGCTTAGAGGTAAAAGAACGGCCGCTATCGCTAATAAACGCACGCTAAGGCCCGTTAGCTGCAGCTTGTTAATAGTGTGATAAAAATATCGCCGCATTAGCGGCAGAAAAGTGCCGCTAACGCGGCGATAAAGGGCTTGATAATATGCCCCTCACACTTTTGTAAGCTACACATAAAGCAATGTTGCCTTTTGTCAGCGTAAACTTCCTCTAACCATAGTGCTTTACAAGAAAAAGAGTGATATTTAAATTATTACAACGCCTCCTCAGGGGTAGTAAGCTCTATATAAATGCTATTTATTTTGTGCAAATACTGGGAAAGACCTACACATCTGACATTCTTACAGCATGCATATCTCCTAAACAGGGCCTGAACAAAGTGAAAAGTTGCCTCTCTTAAGTATGTGTAAAGTGCTAACAAGGTGTGAGCCTTTGTTTCCCCTCTGCTGCATTTGCTTCTAGGTGTGAGGCTCCTGACTGCTCCCAGCCAGGAGAATTAAACAAAAGGAGGCCTGATGACCCCTCAAATTCGGCCTTTGTTATGGGCCCAGCAGGTGTCTAAAATAAGAAAGCCCCGTCCCCGCCTGCACGTTGTTTGCAGATGGAAAGCAGACAACGTGCAGGCGCTGCTGAATGTGTCCCGGTGTTTGCGAATTACACCGGGACGAATTCAGCATATTTTTCAGTGGGGCCCAACTTCTTGGCAGGGTGGACGGTGTCCACCCTGTGAAAATAATGGGTGGACGCCGTCCACCCGCGTGTACCCCCGACTTGTGCCCTGACAGCAGGTGAAGAACCAGGACCGTCCTGGCAAATCTGGGACACCTGGTCACCCTACCAAGAGGTCCTTCATCAAATGCGGAAACACGGATGCAGCTGAAAGTAACTCAAAATGTATATAAAAAGGTTCCAAATGATGTCACGAATGACGTCAAATGTACAGACTTCTTATGTACGTGAATCTAATGAGAAGATGAGGTCAGATCTAATGAAGGGGGAAAAAAACCTAGCTCCTCCCATGCTCACATCCCTGTTACGTTGCGTGAGGGAAACCTATCTACAAAACACACCTACTCAAAGCCCTCACACTGATGCATAACATCACCTCAGCACTGAGTTTGCGTGCCACTACCACTGGGGCAGACTACTCAGTAGTCTGAACAGCCTCTATACTCCCAGGCTTACATAAACTTTCTAAATCCCTACAAACTGCATCACTTACATTATTAGTTTTTTTTTTTTTACTTTTGTCACAACAGATTGAGAACCTTCTTTCATCTTTATTCTATAAAACAACCCATTCTTCCCTTCTGGGAACTCTATATTAAATGCACACATATATTTTCACTAACAGAACTAATCTGCAATAGTGGATTGGTATTAGGGTTAAAAACTATCCCAAAGGGTTTCTGGAGAGACAAATTCAGTACACTTTCACCTTTTACTGGAATGTACACCTTATCCCTTAATTTCATCTCAGAATCAGAATCACCCTTTAACTAAATTGGTGTACGACCATATTCCCCGGTCACACATCAGATGTGTTACGTGCAGTGTTTTACTAAAACGCTTTTAAAAATCTTCATCAGAAATTTCCATCAAATATGCAGCAGAATACATCATCACCTTTTTTGGAAATGGCCCTTTCTGCACTGTTATCCCAAACTTTTTGCCTTCCTCCTCCTCTGTTTTTGACTTCGTTTTTGCTGGCTGTAGGACTCTGAGCACTTTACCACTGCTGACCAGTGCTAAAGTGCATGTGCTCTTATCTAAAATGTGATGGCAATTGGTTAATCCATGATTGCTATATTTGTTTCACTTATAAGCCCCTAGTAAAGTGGTATACCATGTACCCAGGGCCTGTAAACCAAATGCTACTATTGGGCCTGCAGCACTGATTGTGCCACCCGCAGAAGTAGCCTTTCAAACCTGACTCAGGCCTGCCACTGAAAGGCCTGTGGGCGCAGTTTACTGCCACCTCCATTTGGCATTTCAAACTACTTGCCAAGCCTTAAACTCACCTTTTATTACATGTCATGCTCCCCTAAGGTAGGCCCTGGGTAGCCTTAAGGTCAGGGTGCTATGTAAGTAAAAGGTAGTGCATGTACCTTTTTGTTTTACATGCCCTGGTAGTGACAACCACCCAAGTTTGTTTTGACTACTGTGAGGCCTGCTCCTCTCATATTTTAACATTGGGAATTCATTAAATACACTTTTTCAGTGTAATTCATGATTGCAGAGGAGTAGCTGCTTTATGTTTTATATAATTGTATAGGTAATGACAAATCCTCTTCAGTGGTAAAGTTGGATCTGGTATTACTAATCTAGAAATGCCACTTTTAGAAAGTGGGCATTTCTCTGCTCTTAGTTCTCTTGTGTGCCTTAAAGCCTGTCTCCAATACACGTCTGGGATGGGGTGATAGTTACACTTTGTGCATTCCCTCTAGACAGCCACAAGTACAGGACACTCCGCTGCATCTGCATTCATCTGCATACTGGCGGGTCTTCGTAGGCAAGAGGAAGGGGAGGAGCTGGCACACACCTGAATAGGTGGTGGCCTGGCCTCACACAAAACACTGATTTACCCCCCACATATAGGCTGGCAGACAGAGATGGACTGGAAGGAGACTTGTACACCACAAATGCTTTGCTTTGTACTCACTCCCACTTCAGTGACACATTTGGGTGTAAGTATTGGGCCTATGACCCCCTCTCACTTGTTCAGTTTAGGAATCCTAAGGAGACTCTGCCAAGAAGTGGACCTATGCTACAGGAGGGACTGCCACTTTGCTAACTGCTTTGATGTGTTGGTCAGCTGCCTGGTGATTACTGGACTACAAGAGGGACTGCCACTTTGCTATCTGCTCTGCTGTTTTTGCCTGCTGCCTGCTGCCTCTGACCTGGGAGGTGAGAAGGACTGGACCTGTTCTCTACAACCTTTTGCAACCTTTAGTAACTTCAAGGGCTTGTTGGCTTGCCCCCTGTTCATGAAATCTCCAGGCCATCAAACATTTCATTTGCACAAAAGACCCCTGCTAGGCTCTGCTAATCCGGAGTCTGACTCTGCCTTACTTGCCCTCAACCAGTCCTGGGCCTTCGCAGAGTGTTGGCAGATGCTTTTGGGCATCACAGGCATCAGCGTGGTGCACCGATCAAGAACTGCCGTTTCTGCCTGCTTGAGCACAGATCATCATGTTTGTCGACTTCGCTGAAGCCACAGCACCCGAAGGCAGTCCACAGTGACCCAGCGCACTCTGCACGCATCAAGAAAAGACAGGCGTCTGCCTTCTGTGACTCCAATCACTGTATCGTATCCATTAAGGGGAGACTCCAGCAGTGCAGGTCACAATCCCGATGCAGACTGCACCGCTGCAATCCCCCGAGAAAGGTACTGTGCACTCCGGGACTTACAAGGTCCCTGTCACCCACCTGCGCTCTTATGGGCAACCGGAAGGGAGCGAGAAAATCAGTCTCCCGCAAACTTGACATTGCATTTTAACTGCAATAACTTTGGAAGCATTGCTTTGTGTTGATCCGGAGGAAAGTCTGTTCCCGATCCACGGCGTGGATCGCTGTCATTTCCCTAGCGCAACCATAAAGAACTTACTGAAAGTGCAAGGGCTCTTTCAGTATTGTCCATTCTTGACGTATTCGTAACTTGAGATGGTGTAATTGGATTCTTATTGTTTTTATCTTGTTTTAAAGAGTAAAAGATATACTATTTTCGTACTTCATTGTGGAGTCCTTTTTGTGGTATTTTCACTGTGTTACTGTATCCCTGTATGCACAACTGCTTTACACATTGCAGCTTATGCTAAGTCTGACTGCTCTGTGCCAAGCTACCAGAGGGTGAGCACAGCCTGATTTAAGTTTGTGATTGACTTACCCTGACTAGAATTGCATTCCCTACTTGGACAGGGTGCATACTTCTGCCAACTGGAGACTCGATTTCTCACATCTTACATTAACACCATTAACCTTTACACATTCATGGGGTGATCGCTTTCATCGTCACTTTGAACCAGTATTACAAAGACCCCACACTCTTCTTTAACTTCAAATACTTTACCACGATTTTTCAATTGTGCAACATTTAAAAAATTTACCTGTTAGACCTGGCATCCTTGGCGTGGTTTCCCCTGACTTTTTGCCTCTACCTCCTGTATTTTTGACACTTTGCTGGAATTCGTTTTTGCTGGTTTAGATGCTTTGGGCACTTTGCCACTGCTGATCAGTGCCAAAGTGCAAGTGCTCCCTGGTTAAATTGTTATTGTGATTGGCTATCCATTATTGGTATATTTGCTTTACCAATAAGTCCCTAGTAATGTGCACTAAGTGTGCCAGAGCTGGTGATTCAAATGCTACTAGGGGGCCTGCAGCACTGATTGTGCCACCCACAGGAGTAGCCCTAAAATGGTGTCTCAGGCCTGCCACTGCAGTGCCTGTGCGCAGTTTGTGAACTGCCATGTTGTCCTGGCCAGTGTACACACTTGCCAGGCCTAACCCTTCCCTTTTCTTACACATTGGACACCCCTATGGTAGCCCCAAGGTACCCCCCTGGGCAGGGTGCAGTGTATGTGAAAGGTAGGACATGTTCTAGTGTGGGTAACATGTCCTAATAGTGAAATACTGCCAATTTCGTTTTTCACTATTGAAAGGCTATCTTGCCCATAGGTTAACATGGGGAATGATATGTAACATGGTTACCTGCATATCTTCCCATAGCAACAAGATAGAAAGTTGGAATCTGGTACCCCTGAACTCAGAATTTAATTACACATCTTTTAGTGAAGATGGTTTTTAAATTCTAAGTTTGGAAATAGCACTTTTAGAAAGTGGCTATTTTCTTGTTCAACCTTTCTGTGTGCCTCTGCCTGTTTGTGAATTGACTGTCTGGTTTGTGAGTGACAGGGGCTGGGGGTGGCTGCAGGAGGCTGGGTGAGTCAGCACTAGGCTGAATAGACCTATCTACATGTAGAGTGGTGGGAGGAGAGCACCTGGGTCTGAATAGGGCTGTGCCTGCCTTCCACAATGCTGGCTCCACCTCCTGCGGTGTGTCTGATGACCCTGGCCCACATTCACAAAGGAAAGAGAGGTGCCCTGGCAGAATGCACCCTGAACTGGTTTGGACTGGGTCCAGGACCCCTCACACATGGAGAACAAAGACTTTTGGGGTATAAATATCAGAGCTGAAACCCCTGAACTTTAGACTACTTCTGGAATCAAGAGGAATCCCTGCCAAAGAAGATCAGCCGAAGAGACTGAGGAGAAGTACTGCCCTTGATGTGTGTCTGGGGTTGGCCTGCAGTTTGCTGTTTCTACTGAGGAGAGATCTAAAGGACTTTGCTGTGTGCTGTGTCCCCTGCTTGAAAAAGGACTTTGCTGTGTGCTGTGTCCATCTGAAGAGAAAGTCTCCAAGGGCCTGAGAAGAGCTGGCCTCCTGTTTCTGAGGTCCCAGGCACAAAAGGACTTCACCCCCAGCTACCCTGAACTTCCTTGCTGGGAGTTCCAGTCTGCCAGGAGGGCCTGTAACTGTGTGTGAGGCCTCTCTTGCTGTTGGGAGCTGGAAGCGCGACGCAACAAGAGAAGCGTGACGCCACCGCAGCAGCCGCTGTCGCATCATCGAGAAGCGTGTCGCCGCTGCTCGCCGCCGCATCACCGGAGAAGCGTGTCGCCCTCACCGAGGGTGTCGTCGCATCACCGGAGAAGCGTGTCGCAGGGCCGTCGCATCGCTGAGGAAGCGCACCGCCGCTGATCACCGCCGCATCACTGGAGAAGCGTGTCGCCGTCACCGAGGGTGTCGTCGCAACACCGGAGAAGCGTGTCGCAGGGCCTGTCGCGGCTCCGAAGATCACCGAGTTCACCGCACGGCCGTCGGGCGTGCACGCATCGCATCTACAGTGTCGCATCGCAACAAAGACGCCATTTCATCGCATCGCACCGGATCAGCATAACGCATCAAGGCGCCATTTTGTCGCACCGGAACCGGAGCGCAGGAAGAACCGACGCATCGCCTTCACTGCGCCCCTTTTGCTTGTTTTGCGTTATGCATCCCAGGTACTTTGAGACTGAAAGTGTCGCATTTGAGATCTACAAGTTTATTTTCGCAACAACCCTTTTTAAAGACATTTTACTGAGTTTTGTATGTTGGATTTTTGTCGTTTTGGTCTTGTTTAAGTTTAGTAAAGATACTTTATTTTTCTAAACTGGTGTAGTGTCCATTTGTGGTGTTTTCACTATGTTACTGTGAGTGTTGGTACAAATACTTTACACATTGCCTTTGGGATAAGCCTGTTTGCTCGTGCCAAGCTACCGAGGGGGTGAGCAGGGGTTATCTAAAGTATGTATCCCCCTTACCCTGACTAGAAGCAAGGGTCCCTATTTGGACAAAGGTACCTACCTCTGCCAACTAGAGACCCCCAGTTCTAACATTACCTATTTGCACATTGCCTTTATAACAGGACAAACTTTGTTACAGGTTGTGTGGCCAACATTTCCACTGATGAAACAAGCACCTTCGGTTTTTTGTTTGGGTATCTGTCACCCGACTGGATCCAATCCTGTTGCAATTTTATGTTTTTTCATTTTACACACACACGGATCATTTTTTAGCTAAAGTTCCTCTCTCTGACTTTATCATTCATACATATTAACATAAATTGGATGCTGATTATTTCATCTGTACTTCATCCAAATTTACAGGCAGATGTTAATTTCCCTAGAGCAGTGAGAAACTGCTAAACCCTCTCAACATCCATTTACACATGCTGCCCAACTGTGGTGATTTTGGGCAAGCAATGTTTGTCTAATTTGTTTATACTAATGACATATTCATTAAGTATTTCATTTTTTTCATCCCCTTCGTCTGATAGATTATCTAAAACGTCTTAAACTTCCAACTCCAAATTGTGCTTTAATAACAATGTTTTACGTTCTGTCATCAACTTAGTACCATATACTTTGGTACAGCGTCATTTTGACCCCACCTGTACAAGTTACAAATACATAATCTAAATGGCACATAGCACATGTTTACTTTGTGGCCACATGACATTAATAAGAAATGTTGCACTTGTCATCATTATTAAAGTGCATTCACTGTAGAATTAGAAAATTCATACATAACACTGTGTACCTTAACCATATTAAATGAGATAATCTTTGAAGACTTGATGAATAAACCATCCTCACATATGTAGTATGCGATTACTCTAGAAATGATAGTGAATTTATGTAATGTGTGCACTAGTTTTACATGTGTATTTCATATAAAATATAGTTCTTAGCATACATTCACATGATTATTAAAGATTTACTGTATGCCACATGCAATATGAATCTAATGTACTGACAAATTGTATTCATTTGTGTTTAAGCGTACGCCATTGATATAATATTTTAAACTTGACCATTCTTATCCATTCTGCATAAAATACTGTTTTCCATTTCTGAAAACATGACTTTTGCCTTACAGGTATTCACACACACTGTTAGCTTGAGAATAGATACAATACTGATAGAGATCCAATTGACCATATTCGGAGCTTCTAATATGTAAACTGTGCTACAGGCTTTTTTGATTTAATAATCCATTTTTGATTTCATGTCAACATATAAAAATACTCTGAATGTATCTTGTCCGAGTTGTTCAAATGCTGTGCCGTCATTCATTGCTCCAAGATCCCATTACAGAAGTGGGCCATTGGAGACCCACGATTCATACAGTGCTGCAGTTCTCATCCTATCAGTTACATTTTTTTCTTCATTTGTACAGGGCACATTTGCCTTGAGACATCTTAGCACTATTTTCTACTGTTTGTTTTGAATGAGAAGTAGGCCTAAATTGGCGATGGGTTTGCCGAATTTTGATACTTTATTTATACAAATGTAAGCCAATGGCTTTTTTTGCTATGCAATGAGCTTGACCACTTTGAAAGGACCTGTTAAAGACCCGAGTAAGTGCACATGATGGGAGTATGAGTAAAGAGATTTCAAGTAAAATACAGGAAGGGTATTAAAAAATTAGATAGAGTAATCAATTTAGACAGCTCTGTGGAATTATCTTACTAATTGACTCAGAAATAACAGTATGGACAACTCTAATATTATTCCTGATATTAGTTACTTTGTCTAAAAGAAAATCTGAACTGTTGAATCATTGAGGTGAGAAAAACTGAACCACACATTTTTTTCATTATCATAAAAAAAAAATTCTGTCCCAAGTGTAATCTCTTGTAGTAGAATGAAAGAGCCAGGCTAATGCTAGGCCTAGGCGGAATTTTAATTAGCCTGGAGTGATCAGAGTGATTTCAGGAATTCTGCTTTACTCTTTGAGGCGGAATTACAGATAATTACATGATTAATCCTGCTCGCATGATTTGGGGGGAAAAATTCTACTGCAACAGCACATTCATAAAGCACAAGCAGCTACATGTGCTCATGTTCTGCTGCATTTAGCACTATTTCTTAGCGCAAAAATGCATTCTCACGTACATTTTGGATGAGAGGGTGCATTTTGCATCAAAAAAATAACTCTAAATGCTGGGAGCAAGATGGGGAAAAATCCTACCATAAGAGCACATTTAGCGAGCGGCCGTTCGTGCTCGTTAATCGTGTTCTGCTGCATTTAGTACTATTTTTAAAAATGCATCCTCGCATCCGTTTTGGACTGGAGGGGGCATTTTTCTCTAATAGCATTAAACGCAGAATTACTCTTCTCACATAATTCCGCATAATCTCACTGAATTCCTAGGTAATTCTGCGTGATAACGCTACACGGAATTACAAGAGTTACGCCCACCCCTAGTTATTGCCAGAAGCACGATGGGACAGAATAATTTCTGACCCATGCCACTCTGGCTGACCTTTCTTGATGTTTAAGTTGCAAAAGCCATGTGAACCAACTTTTTTACTTCTCTTACAACCTGGACTGCATCTAGTTGAAGTTAATTTGCCAAACTTAACAAATGACAATGAAAGGAATTCAGCAGGTCACTCTGCCTCCTATGAAAACTAGCGGGTTGCCCTTTCATATCCTGTTAACTGAATCTGGGATGATTTTCTTCCAAGTTTGAAATGCAATTTGTTTTGAAGATGGACGTTGATGTGAACACTGTGCCAGACTTTATGAAGGTGAAGAAAAAAGAAAAATTATTGGGCTGAAGGATAGTTAACGTACTTCTGAGTGTGTTAAACTCAGTTTTTCTTCGCACTGACATCCAGACGGGGGTTATTATCCCCGGGCGGCCATTTTGTTGTGCCACGCGTCTTCTTCTGTTAGCACTCTAGTGGCTGCATGCCATCCTGCCTTGGATCCTATTTAATGGGCAGTGAACGGATGCGCGCAGCGGGGGCGCCAAAGGCAAGCCCGTCTGCGCCCGTCCTCGCCCGCCAGGGACCAGGGGCCACGAACCCTGATCCACTTAAGAGTCATAAGCTCTGCTATTCATCCAATCAACTATTAGAGTACCGTAGTATGCCGTTGTCTAACTGCACCATTTTGGACCTTAATAAGGACTCCACTAGATGTTCATAATGTGAATTTGCTCCCATTGCAGCCACACACAAGGAGTATAACGGCAGCATCATCTTTAAGCAGAGTGACTCTGCGATGGTTACCCATACTGATCCTCAGGGACAGATCTCACAAAAAAACACACTTTTACCCTAAAAGGAATTCACCTTTTATAATATTAACTGCCGATCGCTTCCTAAACATAAGGCGGATATCTTTGATCTTCTGATCAATGAGCAGCCGGTTGCTGTCTTTCTTACAGAGACCTGGCTCCATGAAAGTTCAGGTCCTGATGTAGCCTCAGCACTTCCTATAAATTATTCCATTGTTAGGAAAGACAGGGAATGAAGGGTAGGGGGGGTATTGCTATCATTTACAAAAAGTCTTTTGATTGCAAATTCGATGATATATCCTTTGCTGACTGTGAGGCCTCTTTATTTAAAATTACACTTACTCCCCAGTTTACCTTTTCGGGTATACTGGCCTATCGTCCTCCTGGACCTCCCGGATCATGGGTCATGTCTCTCCCCGATTTAGTAACCCCCTACCTTTTGAATGCCGCTAATTTTACCATGCTGGGTGATCTGAATCTTCATCTTGACGACCCAGCATGTGTAAAAAGTGCCGCACTCATTGCCGATCTTGATGCAATGAATATCTTACTCTGCAGTTCGGGTTCCACCCATGTAGCTGGTCACTTATTAGACCCCATTTTTTCCAACTTGACCGATATTTGCTGTCCCCCTGCTCTCCCACTATGTTGGTCTGACCACTTTGCTGTTGTCTTTCGTTTTAAAGTTGTTTCTGGCCCCCGTTAGCTCCAAGGGGATCTAAGCCCAAAACGAGAAATTGGGGAAAGCTTGATATTGGAGCTTTGAACAATCTTTTAACCAACAGTACCCCTGCAATTGAACAAATGAAAAGTGCGGACCTTGGGGCGATCCAAAGCTGGCTTCTACATTCAATTGATTCCTGTCTCCCTCTCTCTAATAAACGGTTTAATAATCACCGTCCCCTGCCCCCTGGTTCACGGAGAGGCTTAAAAATGAAAAAGCAAAATGTAAAACTTTAGAAAGACTATGGAGGAAGAACTATGCGCCCGATACTAAATGGACCTATAAAAAGGCCATAAGGGAGTATCACTCTCTTTGCAAAACAGCCCGTGCTGAATATGTGACCAAAGTTAAAAAAATATATTCTGCACTGACGGGTGATAACCTGACTAATATTGCACAGCCAGCCTATGCTTTTTCGAATGCAGTCACTGCTACAGGACCTGAGTATGGTAACAATTCTAAATCCATCAATAAATTGTTAACTTGGGCTTTATTGGATACTAGCTCTTTTAATCTGGTCCTGGCCAACTTAAAATCTGGCTCCCCCTGCGATTTACTCCCTATCTCTGTACTGAGGCAACTTGAGTCTCATTCGATTATGCTAATCATGGAGCTCCTCAATGCCTCGTTACAGGAGGGAATAGTACCACCAGAATGGAAACATGCCATGGTTCTGCCACTCTTGAAAAAGACCAATGCTGATCCCTCTCAGCCTTCTAACTTTCGACCAATCTCTCTTCTTCCGGCTTTTTCCAAGATTTTGGAAAAACATGTTAACTCCAAGCTATCCTCTTTTGTTGAGTCCCAGAACTTTTTACACCCTTCACAATCTGGTTTTAGAGCAGGATTTTCTACTGAAACTACTCTATTAGGAGTCACTGAAATGCTGCGACACCGACTGGACATTGGTGACACGGTGGCCCTCATTCTTCTTGACCTGAGTGCGGCATTCGACACGGTGTCTCACACCGTGTTATTGAAAGCGTTGCAATCCCTGGGCATTGCGGGCCTTGCGCTCCAATGGATTGACTCCTTTCTTACCAACCGTACGTTTCAGGTCTTCTCCTCCACGGCCAGTTCCAAAATTCATCGTTCCCCATATGGAGTGCCCCAGGGCTCGTTTCTGAGCCCTCTCTTATTTAATATTTATGTTCGCCCACTGGCAGATATTGCCAAAGAGGCAGAGCTGTCCATATTTTCTTATGCTGATGATACTCAGCTATTTTTTTCCCTTTCTACAGCGAAGGAATCTGAATCTTCGACTCTCCAGTTTGGTTTGAGGAAGATTGCGTCTTGAATGCAGGACAATCTACTCAAACTAAATGGAGAAAAAACAGAAGTTCTGATCTTAGGTAAAAAACAAGATCTTTGGGGTCCTCAACACTGGCCCCTGGAGATGGGAGTCTTACCCCAGCCTGCTCATCAAGTACGTAACCTTGGTGTGATTATCGACGATCAGTTATCAATGAAACATCAAGTCGTGAAGGTGGCCTCAATCTGTTTCACCATTCTCAAATGGCTGAAGAAGATTCTTTGGATGCCGCCCATTTCCACTCAGAGAACTGTGGTCCAGGCCCTTGTAACATCCAGGCTGGACTACAGTAACGTCTTATATCTGGGTTGTAATAAGGATGTGATACAAAGACTTCAGGTGGTGCAAAATGTGGTGGCCAGATTGCTCTGCCAGGTTCCTAGGACTGCCTCTATTTCAGGTTTTCTTCGTAACCTTCACTGGCTTAAGGTGGAGAATCGTATTAAATTCAAAGCCTTGAGCTACATGTTCAAAATCAAAACTGGTTCTGCCCCTCAGTACCTGCAGTCTTTAGTCCAACCCTATTTACCTTCACGCACTCTTCGCTCCACGACTCAGCTTAAATTTACTGTTCCTAGAATCAGATTGAGGCGCATTCGCGGTCGATCCTTTGCCTACCTAGGACCCTCCCTGTGGAACTCTCTTCCCATTTCTTTACGTAAAGAAACGGTTTATGGTAACTTTCGTAAATGTCTGAAAACTTGGTTGTTCAACTTGTAGGTCCTCTTTTTCCCCTCCTCTCCTCTCAGGCTGGCGCCGGGAAACCCCTTGGGGTAGCTGTGCGCCTTATAAATTCAAATAACATAACATAACATGCTTTTAATGCAATTAGCAGGGCCAAAATTTTAATCAAGTGAATGTGTGCAATGTGAGTGGGTTACTATCCAAAGTTGATCAGGATAAATTGCCTAGGCAAATGACGAAATCAATATCTGTGAGGCCAAAGGGCAGTCCAACCACAAAACAAAATAATGCAGTATTAAAACCAATAAGCCACTATCCAGAACCCAATCAACTATATCAGGAAAAAGGCTATGGTAAACAAGGCATCGTGCCAAGTAGATCAACAGATACAACAAAAATGAAATTTAAAACTATAACAAAAAATAGAAGTTGAAGAAAGTGAAACAGAGAGAAAATGTAGAATTATCATAGTGAGACAGCAGCAAAATGTAGTTTCAGTCCTGCCGCGTGCTGGTAATAATGGTAGCAGTGTGACGTTTTGTGTCCGCAGGGAGTGCATGGGCTAGGTATGGCGAGTAAGGTTGTTGAAGCCAGCTTTCTGTAACAAACTCAGGGCCAAATTTATGAAAGAGTTGCATCGCCGTTGCACCACGCAATGGATCGTAAGAGCAAAGGAACTCTTAAGTTTGATTTATCAAGCCATGCAAGGCCACCTTGTGTGGCTTGATAAATCTAGAGTAACTCACCGCAGGGCAAATGGCTGCGTTGCATTACTCTGCCCTACGGAGGTGTTCCAAGGGTGTAGCGTGGGTGGTCCCACAAATCCACCCATGTACTCTGCTGCATTCACTGATTTACCATTACTGGAAGACCTGGGAATGCGCCAAAATGCTACACCTCCCCAGGTGAGGCATAACAAAAATATCTTTATTTTTCCTTGTTACTTCCTCTTTCTATGCATGCTGAATTCTGCAGCACACGTGGAAAGAGTGAAAGGCCTCAGGGGATTTTTTTTGTGCAGCAAGGTGTCCGTCCCGCACAAAAACAATCCTGCTGACAACGCAGGCACCGTTGCACCATGGTGCAAGGATGCCTGCGTTGGCGCTAGGCAGCACATTGTGCGCCAGCACTGGGAAATGACAGGAATGCGCCGTATATTGTTAAGTATGGCGCATTCCTGCCCTTTCCCCATCACGCAGTGCAGCGCAGCAAGGTGACTTGCTGCGCTGCGTGATTATTTGTTAAATGTGCCTCATAATGTTTAAAGACGTAATTTAGAGTTTGATGGTGTAGTAGAACTGCTGTAAATTGGTAGTTCTTCAGCCCAGACTCCCCAAACTCGTGGTTTCCCCACCCCAGTTAGAGCAGAGGAACCACTAACTGACCACCAGCAGAGGAGCCAATAAAAGACGTAGTGCATCAATTTCAACGAGTTTTTTACACATCAAAAGGTCAATCCTATTTACGGTGGTTCCTTCAATACATATTTTACCTGCGTTGTTCCATTGTGGCCTCCACCGAGAGGGAGAAAACTCCCAGTACATCAGGGCAGCTGCCATTTTGTTTTTCAGAAACATTCCCATAGTTTGGGTGTTTGTTTCTGAAAAAAATGCATGCTGAGCAGGCTGCACCAATATGGCACACCTCTCCCCATCTTGTTACAGCTAAAAAGGCTTCAGCTGCACTGGGGTTCGTATTCTTGCTAAAAGTGATAGCTGATAATGCATGAACCTCTAAGTATGACAGATGGTCTTTTGCAAGGAAGGTGGAGGCGATGAACTCCAGCCCATGCCGTGCAGGAATGGGCTTTGGCGCTCCCACAGCGCTGCCTTGCTAAGGCTCTCATATGAGCCAGGGGCGTAACACAGGCTCCCGCAGCCCCTGCGGTGCGGGGGGGCCCCGAGCTGCAGGGGGCCCCCTCAGCACAGTACTCGGGCATGAGAGCTCCGGATTAAATCTGGAGGGGGGCCCCTCTGTGTACCTTGCAGGGGGGGCCCTTCACCTCTCGTTACACCACTGATGAGCCTTAGCACAGCACCGCCGTCGGACCGCCAAAGTACCGCCCACCAGACCAGGAGGAAACTCCTAATCTGGAGGGGGGTGAGCGGACGACTTTGGCGGTGTGGGAGCCTGGCGGTGGCGTTGTGGCCTGCTCCCACACCATCAAAGTCGTAATCAGGCTGTTACACAGGGCCGGTCCTAGAACTTCTGGGGCCCCGGGCGAAAGGGAAGATGTGAGGCCCCTCTAATTTGCATGTAACATCCAGTCGCGGCCGGCACGACTCGCGGGTGGAGGGTCTCGTGGGGGTTCGCGGGGGGGGGTTAATTTAAAAATAAAATAAACTTACCTTCCCGGTCCTCGCGTCGTCTCTGCTCCTGACCTGCTCTCCTGCTTTCCTGCCTCTGGCAGGAACAGGAAGCAGGCAGCCTCCCTCTCCTCCCCTAAGCCAATCACAATGCTGCAATGGCAGCATTGTGATTGGTCGGGACGTCGACCAGCCAGGCGCCTATGGGGAGGCCATTTTCTCCATGTAGGCTGCATTGCAGCCTACATGGAGAAAGGCCAGAGTGCGCATGACTGGTTTGGTTGGCCCCGGAGGACCAACCAAACAGTCAGCGCCCTTAGCAGTGGGCAAGGCACTCCTCCCCTGCCCTAAAGCGGACCCGCCCGCCCCCAACCAAACACTTCTGCTTTCTCGTAGTGCGAGAAGCAGAAACATAAAATGGTAGTTTTAGCATTTTGTGTTTCTGCTTCTCGCACTGCGAGAAAGCAGTGGAGTGACGCTCCTCCGCCCTAGAGCCGCCCTTGGTAACATCACAAGAAGTGACATCACAGAAAGTGACATCGCAGGACTATTGATCTTATTTGGCATCACTGAAGAGACCTAACGTGGATATCAGTAACATGGACAAAAATATAAATATACAAATGAAATAAGTCCATATATTTTAAAACTGTATTAAATGGATTACATTTGTCACATTGGATGGAAAAGCTAGGTGCAGGTCTCACAAAGATGTATATTATTTACTCCTCGTTAACTGATTGTTTCCAGATGAGTGCATGATACAATTTCCAGTTCTGTCTCATAAAGGGGGAGATCCTGTTGAGGTAATGAGGGGCGGGATCATTCAAAATATAAAATGACACAAGAGAAAACCTCTCACACCATGGATATAATTGCAAATTTCAAAAGGCTCCCTTATCTTTCCGTGCCATTATTGTGCTACCTTAGGATGACATTAATACTTTGCAATTTGTTTTAACGTAAATCCTCTCACCAGTATCCCACACGCACATGCTAAGAGACGTAGGACAATCTTTTTTGTGTGTGGGCTCTTTACTCGCCAGAATTATGTTAAGTGCAAAAACACAACACATATAGTACAAAATTACAAGACACCATTGCAAACAAATAAAGATTGTACATAAATAAAAAAGACTTAGAACAACCGAGACCACTGCTAAATCATACATTGACTTGAAGGTATGCTTCAGATTCAAGGGGTTTTCAAATCAACGTTTTTGATTTGGTGTTAGAACTGTAGGAAGTAGAAGTGGCCGCCTTTAGCGCTGGTGGAGCCCTGTGCGACAATGTTGGTGCCCCCAATGACTCGCTCTGCCACGGATTCCCTCACTACCACCCTTTAACAGTGCCCCTCAAGTCTCCATAACCACATTCTCGCTCAGATGCATTTAATTTGATTTACAGCGCCACTGATACCAGTGTAGGGTGTCAGAGAACTTTATTTCACACATTACACAGAGACAATCAATCATACGTGTGTAAATAACAAGAGGTAATGTTACATAAGACAAAGGACTAGGAGTCGCATGACAATCATACTAGTAGGCAGTATAGTTTAATAGTGATTGATCTGGAGAAACACAAACTCTGAATTTAGAACGTAATACCATGGTTGGGGGTTCTCTTTAATAACCAGAATTGATTTCTGTCCAAATGAACCCTTTTTGCAACATTAGGATCATCAAAGGCTGGGGAAAAAAACATAATGCTGTAATTTATACCTTGCAGTTTGCATGCAGCTCTTAGATGACAGTTAATAGCTCATTGTTCTATGTTAGGATTTTGACTTATAAACTGCAAGTAACAATAGGGTCTCTCTGACAAAAGCAGTAACCCACTGGCCTTTTTACACTATGTGGACTTAGTGATCTGCATGGTACATGTTCTTTGCAGCAGGCACATTAACCCTCTGTGCTACCTTTCCACAAGTCAAAACTTCCACTTGACAAAACTCCATCTCTCTCTAGGAAGAACATTAATCACCGGAGTTATCATGACATTTTTATTGTTGCCGATAATTGCTGGAGGCCAGGAAGGAGGCAGCAAGGGCTTTTAGAAACATAATATACTTGCAAACATGACGCCCCCACCCGAAGTCAGCGCCTCAGTGCGATCTCATCGGTCGCACCGCCCTAGAGCCTTCCTCCTCAAGGGTTCTGTGACCTCAATGACAGAGTCACTGTTGCTCTAGGGTGTGCTGCTTCCTAGGCCTGCCCAAAAGACTCGAGGTGAGCTTCAATAGGGGTTGTAGTGGACAGGCCTTCAAGGTTAACCCACACTTGCCACCGCTATGGTCCACCTGCTGGTGCTCAGACACCACTCTTCTAAGGTCTTTCGGGGCCTTCTAAGGTCTAGCATGGAAATGTGCTCTCTCAGGAGAGTGGTCTGGTGGACTGGTCATGAAGGCTGAACCTGGTTCCCCAGTTCCAAATTCGGCAGCTCTGACCATAGTGCCACATCCTCTCCCCCACTGAACACCATACTGCCCCACTGAGAGAAACTCGCACTGCCTTCAACTACAACCCAATTGCACCCCGCTATAAACACCTGGAGGCGACTCAATTCAAATTATGCACTAGACAAGAGCAAAATGCTGCCTAAAAAAAAAAGTGACAACATCCTGGAAAAAGCAAACACTCATAAGGAATGCAAGATTAAGTAAAAGCATGTGAAATGTAAGCAGGAACAACATATCCTTACAAAACGTAAGCAGTACGGTTTAAAAAGACCACATTCGTGAATACAGAGCTACGGTATACATTTTGTTTTCCAATCTGCCCATCAAGCAGGTATTATAGTACATCCAGGGCCGGACTGAGAACCAAAACCGGCCCTGGCAAAGTGCTCGGCCGTCCCCCCCGCCCCCGTGCTTGGGGGGGTGCGGCCGAGTTGTTTGCCAGGGCCGGTTTCGGCCGATTTTGTTACAGGGTCCGATATTGCAGCTATGCTGCAAAAACGGCCCTGTAACAAAAACGGCCCCCAAGGGCCCAAAATCGGCCCCCACCCTAGCGGCCCACCGGGGAAACGCCCGGTGCCCGCTATGGCCAGTCCGGCCCTGAGTACATCCAGGAATGGTGCACTTCCCCACCAGGGGAAAACAATGCTGTTCAGAGAAAGACAAGAAAACAAAAGTAGCGCTTCACTGGCAAACTCTGTAAAGTGGCACTAATGTGTTTTGGGTGTGAATAAAATCAATCTGGCCCCTTTTCGACCCACTCTGTCTTGCTTTAGTTATTTTTTACGTTTTGAACCTTTTATTTCTCTCCATCCCAAGACTGCACTTTGGAAGTGAAAAATGTCAGAAAAAAGACGACCTTTCCAGCAAAAGCGTTTTTATATTTTGGATTAATTTCACAGGGGAACAAATAAAGGAAAGAAAAGAGGGAGTACTGGCTACAAGGCCCAGGAAGGGGCCCCCACACCTGGACCTCGCAGCTTGCTCTAGTGCTTAGAGGCCCAGGGAAAGGGGGCCCCTCCCCTGGGCCTTCGAAGCAGTAACGAGGCATTTTGTAAAACACTGCCCTAGCACCGGCAGTACTACATACATTTTAAATACACATTCCCATTAAAAAAAATGGGTGATGTAAAAGTTAACAAAAGCCAGTTGATCTGGCTACTCCCTCCTCCCCTCATCCACCTCGCCTTACCTGTGTCTGGCTGGTCCTGGAAACAAAGGGGCCTTCTGTCACCTAGCAACAAAATGCAGAAAGGGAATGGCCGGTACTTAACAGAGGTGCTGCCCCTCCCCTGACACTGTGAGCCATAATTGCTGGCCTGGCTGCTGTGCCTTCCCCACTCTGTTTGTACCTCCCCCACCCCTGCACCCCCAGGAATGCCACGACGACGCCCTGACCAGCAAGGTCCACTCAAGATGTGTATTGTGATAGTGTGGGGCAGGGGGCCTCGTAGGAGCAGGTGGGCTAACTGTGAAAGTGTGGCCTTTCACACGGAAGCGGGGCCCCCTGTCTTTCAGCTGAGCGCGAGGCTCTGGGCAGCTGCCCACACTGCCCATGCCTAGCGCCGGCCCTGAGGCCGTAAGTGTATCACTCCTCTGCCTTTCACAGAAATGCCACTTGGCTTTACTTTAGCGGATGCTCTGTATAGACTATAGAGCAGAGTTCTTCAATCTGTGGGGCGCGCCCCCCTGGGGGGGCGCAACACCCTCTCAAGGGGCGCGCACTCCATCCTAAACTCTGCACAATCTCACTAATTTCGAGTTGTTCTTGTTCTGGTGAATTTCCCGCAATTATGCACTTACCAGGCGCGCAACACCCATTGGGCTCACCCCTCCCGCCGTCGTGTGAGTCAGCCGGCTGAGACAGCTTCGAGGGCTGGCGACGTCTAATTGCAGCCGCACCCGAGTACTTCAAAGGTCTTTAAAAGACCATTTACTTGTTAATTAGGCTTTTGTTCTGTTTTCACCCCTTCTTTAGAGCCGCTCTGCCTATGGCAGGAAGAATTAGCCCCCACCCCGAAATCTTTTTCACCCCCTCCCCCAGTTGCCCGCCTGGAACTTACACCATACCCACAGCACAGACACCGGTCGCAGGAACACAAAATGTATTCCTCAGAGTTTAGGAATGAACGTCCGCTGTAGGCTGTGACATAACAGGGCGTGCACTGGCGGTCCTCGTGGGCAGCACCTGCAGTGTTTTTTGTACATTCTCTAACTAAACTGCAGCAACTTCTCGGCTGAGGGTGTGCTTGAAAAGAGGGGTGACAGGTCATTCTTTTATCATTCTCCGTGTCTCCAGTCACATCTACCTGCAACTTCTCGCATTGGTTTGGTGAATAATGTCTTTTGTTTTTCACACATGTGAACCCATTAGCAGTGAGATGCTGGCAAATGTATCTGATTAGCTACCTCTGCCTTCTCATCCACTGGGCTGTTAACCCGTGTATGCTTACATGGAAAAAATGCTCAAAGCTAATAACTACATTCAATTTTGTTTATTTCAACTGTCATTCTGACATAGAATAGTGAATATGAAAGTTCGAACACCATTCATGCTTAGGGGATATTCTAAGTCTACATCTGGAAAATCCTGTTGCTGTCACTTGGAGATCTGCTGTTTGTATATATTATTTGGGTGAATGGATGGATAATGAGAGAAAGGATGGATGGGTGAGTGAGTGGGAGGATGGATGAGAGAAAAGGTAAATAGATGAATGTATGAGTGGAAGGGTGGATGGATGAGTGAAAGGGTGGATGATGTGCGAGTGAATGGGTGGATTGGTGAGTAAAATGATGGATGGATGGATTGATAAGTGAAAGGGTGGATGGACAGATGAATGAAAGGGTGGATGTAAGGATGGATGAGTGAGTGAAAGGGAGGGTAGATGAGTGAAGGAGTGGATGGATGAGTGAAAGGATGGATGAGTGATGGGGTCAATGGTTGGATTCATGAGTGGATGAGTAGATGGGTGGGTGGATGGAAGGATGGATGGCTAAGAGAAAGGGGAATGGAGAGAGAAAGGGAGGATGGATGGATGACTAAAAGGGTGAATGGGTGGAAGAGTGAGTGACTGGGTGGATGGATGAGTAAGTTAAAGAATGGCTGGATGGGTGTAAGGGTAAATGGCTGTATGGATGGACAAGTGTACGGATGGATAGGGTGAAAGGGTGGATGGAGGGATGGATGAGTGAAAGGGTGGATGGATGAGTGAAATGATGGATTGAAGGATATATGATGGATAGGTTTGCAAATGGTTGAATATGTGTGGCTATGGTTGGGCACACAGATGGAAGGACATGGTGAAATGAATGAATGGTGAAAGACTGAATGATGGATGAAAGACTGATTACACCTTGTAGCCCCATTATCTTAAGTACATTGACTTTCACATTTATATGAGTCATTGTCTTTATATAATATGTGTGTGATGTAACGCACTCCGACACTCTGCCATACATACTTGGGACGAGTAGCACTATAAAAGAAATCAAATACACATGAGAAGCAGTCTATGCGAAGATGAGGGGCACCATTGGGTGGTAGCAAGGCCGGACTGGCCGCTCCAGGTATCAGGCGTTTCCCTGGGAGGCTGGAAAGGTGGGGTTGGTTTTGTTACTGGGGGCTGACACTGCAAAGTACCTTGTATATCCAGCAGTTTTTAGGCAACAATAAAAGCGTCATCACTTATATTCAGGTGTGGTTCACCAGTGTCTGGTGACTAATGTACCGGCGGGAAAATTGAGTTTTGAGCTGTGTAATAAGCCGCTGTCATTTAACCACACCCACTCACAAAACTGCAGTTAACTAAACACACTTACTGTGTTGAACATTATTTGCCGGATATGGCCCGGGATATGTGGGTGGCGGACGATTATGTGGTGCACGAGATTCCAGAAATTTCTGTCAGGTTGAGGGGGGGGGCCCAACATTTTAAAAAATTCAGCTGGGGGGGCTCAGCCTACAAAAGTTTGAAGACCTCTGCTATAGAGGGATGTGCACCTTAGCTTTATTGCCAGTCATAAATATTGAACTTGAATACAGCAGGGAATAACGTGCTTGCACACATATCATTTTGCTGCTTTGATATTAAGATTGAAGCTTGTTCACTTGCCTAGAGGCTTTATTACAAATCGGCACGTGCCAAATATTGATAACATTATGTGATTCAATAGAAAGTGCATGAAGTACCTTAATTTTGTTTAGGTAAACATGAGACCTAAGGAACTGTAAATCAACTGAGAGCAAGCAGATATGCAGAGCAGTGGTGGTACAATCGCAAGCAGATGTGCAGAGCAGTGGTGGTACAATCGCAAGCAGATATGCAGAGCAGTGGTGGTACAATCGCAAGCAGATATGCAGAGCAGTGGTGGTACAATCGCAAGCAGATATGCAGAGCAGTGGTGGTACAATGAAACATAGCCATGGTTGGGCAAACAGTTATACTGATATGTTTATGGATATGTTCACGAGCACACTCAGTCATATCCTCTGGCTGTTTATCACCTATGATATAAGTCGAGGAGCGCTGCGACATGACTTATGGATGGACTAACAGGTTATTTAAATTCTAGGTATTTTTGGTGGCTTATTTTTAAAAATAAATAACCGGTTAGTCCATCAATAGGCCATTTCACCACGCTCCATAACTGATAGCCTAGGTGATAACCAGGTACAGGATGTCACTGTGTGTGTTTGTGACATATTGGAGAAATATTATCTAGATATCCTTATAAGGAACCTCCCTGTCCCTCCCAGACCACATCCAGGGGCGTAGCTTCAGGAGGGGGTTTGGGGTGTTACACCCCCCTAATAAATGTTTTTTTCTGGTGAATAGTTGGGTACAGGTGCTTTCAGTTGGGTGTGGTGTGGTGCTTGTCAGAATTCACCTGGGATTTTTGCATGAACACACTGACAGAAACACACACTCTCCCAGTTCTGTTTTGAAAGTCCTCAAAATGTTGGTTAATTTACAAAATATTATGTTTCTCCCACTTAGTACTCCTATCAGTCTGCATTCCTCTTCCGTTCCACTGCCCCTTAAGTCCCTCTCATGCAGCCTGCATGTAGTATAATGTATTTTAACATTATATGCCAGCGTTGATTGTTGGGAAACCTGACGCTTAAATCCCCTCCCCCCATCTTACTGACCAAGCTACCTCACTGACCACATCTGGTAATTCTGGGATTAATTGGGTGTATTTGCATGGATTTTTAAGTCATTACCTCCTCATCTGCCCTCCTCTTCCTAGGCCTTACGAATTGAGGAGTGCCTCGTCCGGCACAGAGGCGCAGATGTCATTGGTGCAGCCGATGCAATGCACCGGCGCCGAGAGGTGGGAGGGGGCCCCGCCTCCCCTGCACCAGCTGATGTTATTTGAAAGGCTGCCTGGTCTGATTTTGTTTAGCCACAGTACATGCCAGTGGCTTGGCTGTGTTTACTTTCCAGGGGGAGGGGCACAGAGGGAGTAGAGGATAAGGGGATAAAAAAGAAGTGAGAAAGAAGAAATGGAAGAGAAGGAGAGGGTGGAGGAACGGAGAGTAGAGCCGGAATAGGTGACAGAAGGGTATAAGGTTGAGTGAGAAAGAGAAAGGAGGTAAGGATGAGCAAAGTGGGTAAGGGGAAAAGAAGAGAAAGGAACCAGAAATAAGGAGAGAATGGAAGAAGGAGATGAGTATGAGTGAGAGGCAGAAGGGGGGAAGAATGAGACTAAGGAAGGGGATGGAGAAGGGAGCATTACATGGATGAAAGAGCTGAGAGGAGAGAGGGGCGGAGAAAGAGAGGCGAGAAGGAAAGACGAGTAGAATGAGGAACTTGGAGAATAGTACATTATATTAGTGAAGCAGGTGTCCCGGGGTGTGATGGCACGCTGCACCTCATTTATAGCAGTATTTAATCCCATCTGGGGGGCCTAGTTTCATTGCTTGCACTAGGGCCCCTTACTCCCATTTATGCTACTGGTCCAGCAGATAGGATATACCTAACAAACCTAGCAAAAACAGGAATATCGCCCATCCTTCCTGAGAATCACAATGAATCAGGGGCAGCGCTCTCATTTTTTTCCCTTTGGCTCGCTGTGGCGGACAATTCCTACTTAACTCCATATCGACAACGTCTCCCCAGCCCGGACACAATTTTGTTTTCGCACTGGATGCCCTCTGGCAGAGCAAATTAAACAAAGGGGGGCTTATTTACAAGCTCCGTGCGCCGCCCGTGCGTCACTTTTTATATGGGAAAAAGTGACGCACTGGCGGCGCAAAGAGCTTGAAAATAAGCCCCTGGATCTTTACAACTGCTGTATTCACTTTATACTAAGTCATTCATTAAAGAGGGTTACTGACATGCCCATATACTTCCAAAGCACTGTACAGTTCAGCCTCTAGCACATTGAGCGTGTATCTCTCAATCTTCAGTCGGGAGCCCGTCCTAGTGGAGTAAAGATAATAAAGAACCTTTCCGACCATTACGTTTAATTCACAGGTAGCAGTTTAAGTAAAGAACAATGACAATGGAACAAAGTACTTGTATATGCCCTGATGAATCCCTTTAATGGAAATAATGGGTGAAACATGTCAACTTTTTACAGAATGAGGAACAATGAAAAAGTAAAAAGACTAATAATTTACACCAAGGGTTTAGAATGACAGGAGATGAAGTACCAGACTCCTCTTTCTACATGGACCAGACCTCATGTTTGCCAGAATAAGCACCTACTAGTGTTATGTGTGCCAAAACTATCTTCCAAGCACTCCAATCCTCTAAAGGACAGTTAACTTGTTGTGGGTAAAACATTTTCATGATCCAGTGGTGGCTCATTTTTAATGTTTTATAAATATCACAAATGTGTTTGAAAATACAGTAAAATGCGTTAAATGGGAACATCATGATTTAAGTTCTTTTTATGAACCAGTAACAAGATTAAGAAAGTGTTTTTAATTAATATATGATTCATAAGTAGCCAATCATGTGCACATAAGTAACCCAACTGTAAGAGTTACCTCATTAATAAGTACATAAGAGCAGGCGCTTGAGATTCATTCTTTCTTACTGATACTTAACTAGGTATGTCATTTTTGTTTGGGTTTCGTAGTTACTTTGAGTGCACTTTCTACACTTTTAATGAGCTGTTTATGTTGAACCTTTCAATAGTAGGCATTCTCTGTGAGCTAGCACAGGGAAATGTGTGACTCCTTGCTGCTTAGTATTTCCTGCTTCCTTTCTCCACCCACACCACGTGCAATGCCTCCACCCGGGTCTCCCTATTTCTGTTGATTAGAGTTTTTCGCCTAGGGCTGCATGTGTGGAGATGGTTGTAACAGGGTGGGGTTAGGGGGGTGAGCTCTAACTGTAGCAGGTGCACGAAGTTCAGGCTGCTCACTCCCCTGGGGGGCAGGGAAGGTCTGAACTCTCCCTGAGTGGGTCCCCCGAGCACCTAGATGTTACAGCTTTGTTTGCACTGTGGGTGTGATCTGGCCTTGTGACAGTCCTGCGGTCCGTGCTGTTTGCTAAATGGAAACCAGGGAAGGCTTTCTTTGGCTTGGGTGCCTTCTGAAATAGCAACGCTGTGCCTCTGTTGTCTTCAGCTTTTCTTGCCCTGAGGAGGCTCCTGACATCTGCTTGGACTTTGAGCAGTCCTACTCTGTTTGTAGATGATCCTGGGAGCTCAAAGGGTTGAGGGTTGCTTTCCCAGGTGTTGTAGGCATTTCTATGTACTTGGGCAGGAGAGTAGCACGTTGGATGTTTTCTTTAGCAGTGTCATCGCCTGTATTGTGCCATCCCCTTTGCATGGTCCTTGGTTGATGCTTGGGCTCTCAATGTGAGGCTGGATGGGATGGAATGGTGCATTACAAGCCTGCCCAGGCCTGCTTGTCGCAACAGGTCTCGGTGCGCCTTCCACTGCCCTGGCCTTGCAAAGGCGCAGATGGTCCATGCCAACTCTCCCCTATTTGTTGGGATGCTCCTGGTTATTTCGCTCAGTCGAATCCTGGGTATTTCCTTTTATCAGCTCTGATGCAAATGAGTAGTACTCTCTTGACGCATTTACCTATATTTTGACTCATTTGCGACATTAGAAAAGTGCCCCATCTCACTTCAGTCCTACCACTTTGTCAACGGGAACAGTCTTCCCATATCTGCGTTAGTCATTGTCTGTATTATCCTGACCCTCTTTGTTGGTTCCCGTCTACTGCTTACGTTCGGACCCTGTCACATGGACGCAGTGCTTTAAATGGGAAAAAATAAGTGCAGGTACTCATTAAAATGAGCTAGAGGTGTGGCAAGTGGGCGGAGCTAGGGGCGGGGCTAAGGGCAAGACATGATGATACATAAGGACTTCTATACCAGTTGCAGCACATATTAAAACACGAGAAATGTGTTTATGTAAACAAAACAGGTTAACTTATTACACAAAATGAAAACCAAACAGGATGTTATGTTAACATTTCCATATATATATATATATATATATATATATATATATATATATATATATATATATATATAATTATTAAAGTTAACAAGAAATACAGCAGGTTTTTAACTTTACACAAATTTGTGTTAAAATGCCATTTCTAAGCCCCGATTTCAGAACTGAACAAATATCTGGTATTTTTAATCTGAAAAAAGTGTCAATCCTAACTTCACCTATCACCTCACTTTTTACATTCCTCCCTCCCCCTTCCTTCTATGTTCATCTCGTTTTTCCCCCAACCAGACCCATTGCCAGTTGTCAGGGGAGCTCATTCCTGGAGTGCTGCAGCGTTCCCTGCTATTCATTGCTCTTTGGGCAGGGCTACCTTCACACCCATGGATCCGTGGCTGCTATGTAAATGCAGCCATTAGTGTTGGAGGGGCACACAAAGGGAAGCAGCTCCTGCGCTGAAAAAAACAAACATGAAAAGAAAACCGGCTTTGAGGAAGGTGTAGGATTGTGCTGCACTGCCACTCGCTTCAGTAAGGCCAGGCAATACCCTAAATGGGACTGGATTACTGACTGCAGCCCCAGCCCAGGCCATTTCACGCCCCTGACGGAGAGGGGGATGGGGTGGGGGGAGATGGGGAGGGGGTTAAAGCACTTTCACCTGAATGGTCGTTGCACGCCTAATTAACAGTGCAGGGTCTGCCTAGACCCTGTCCTGTTAATCACAGCGTGATGCAAGCGCTCTCAAATCCCTGCAGTGTGGGGAAATTCAAAGGGGCACCTCTGGACTTTAGCAGCGTCCCTGCAAAAGTCTACTTCAGAGTCTGAGTGCGATTGTGAGATCCGGAAGCAGAGCGGCACCTGACCTGCGGTAGAGGAGATACCGAACCCGAGCCTGCTGTGCCATCAATCAGGGTACCGGTACTCTCCCTGACTAAAGAAAAGTGCCGGTACTGACGGCTAGAAAATTTGGAAGTGCCGGTACTCAGTACCGGTGAGTACCGGCCCATTTAAAGCACTGCATGGACGTCAATTCACCGAAATGCCAGGGGTAGCGGAAGTGACATCACACACCCTTTGACCTCCACTTTGACTCACACACACATATTTACACATACACACAAATTCGCACATATACTCTCGTTCACACATAAACACATTCTCACCCGCAAGCACGCACACAACATACATTTAAAAGCATTTTTTACTTACCTCAGCTGCCAAGGAAGGGCATATTCCAGCTTATTGTACTCCATTTTTCTTACACTATTAGTGAATAACATATTTTATTTATTCACTATTAGTGTAATAAAAAATTGACAGAAAATGAAGAGAGTGGAGCCCCAGCTGCCCCAGTGTTCCTGGCACTGAATTCGACACCTCTGAGACCAGGGGTCGCACAGGAAGTGCTAGGGGTAGCAAAGGGTAAGCCAGGGGTCTGCAGCTGCGACACCTGGTGACCCCTAAATGACCTCCATGCGCTGTCATCTTTTAGATATCTTTCTAGACGTCCACTCATTTCAGCTTTCCGTCCCTCAGGACATTACCTAAACGTCCCACTTTTCTTTTCTTATTTACTTTAGTTTCATTAAATGACTGCGGCTGTCTTCATAATGTGCATTCTATTTCTCTGCTGTGCTGTGTTGCATTGCATATTTAATGGGTCTGGGGGTTGCCTTCCTTTTAGTCTGGCATAGAACAGGGAAAAAGCGTGATTGCAAGATGTCATTGTTCACTCTTGGTTCTGGATTTATTCAGCCTGAGTTACATTGTGGAAAGTTATTTACCTTTTGTATCACGTACTACGCTCAATGGCACTGCCTACTTGCAACCTCGAGTAGTTTATCTGTGCCTTTCCATGCAGACAGGGTGTGCAACAGTCTGGGGACTAATTAAGGTATTTTTTTGGCTGTTATGAGAAGCACCAAAGGGCATGTCCACTGTCAGACTAGTGGTGATATTGTTACCCACTACTGGTCCCTTCCATGTAGATCTGCCCTTTCAGCAATGTGGAAATTATTAGTGTAGCCTATGGAGATGTGGCGGTTGCACATAAGTGTTGTTGTGTGGCCTGGACGCCATGGCGGGTTGACATGGGGAGTGGGAAATCCATCAAAGGAAACACATACAGCACCGCCTGACATCATCGCTGCCCCCACTCCCAGGCAGCAGATCCCGGCAGCACATGACGAGAGGCTGCCACGGGGAGGGCAGAAAAACAGAGCGGCATGGCCCAATCCTGAGCACCTGGCGGCCGCAGCTGGATTTCAAGATCGTGGCCTGCCCCGGCCGGCAGCCGCAGCCAGGGCCAAAGGCATGATTCAAGTCCAGAACACCACCTTGACAGCGGTGCAGGCACCCAGAAACGGCCCAGACAATAATCCGGTAGGATCCACCAATTTAAACATAGTGCTGACCCCCCTCCCCCCGCCTGGAGGGAGACTGAAAATACTGGCCATCGGAGTGCCTATGCACTTAAGGAGCAATCCCAGGGGTTGGATACGCAATACTGCTGCTGGGGAGTGGGCGGAACCAGGCGGGAGTGGCGGCTCCTCCGCTAAGGTGGAGGAGCGTCGCTCCACTGAACAAAAGGAAAAATAAAATGATAATAACCAGTGCTTTAAATGGAAAAATAGAAGAGCAGGTACTCTGTACCAGAGTACCTGCTTGTTTCTGAGAAGTGCCAGTACTCTCCAATTAAAAGTATTAGGTCACTCTTGAGAAGTGCCGGTACTCTCCAATTAAAAGTATTACGTCACTCCTGAGAAGTGCCGGTACTGTCCCTCTCAAAATAAAAAAGTATCGGTACTCAGTACCGGCCCATTTAAAGCACTGATAATAACTATTGTTATTATCATTTTATTTTTCCTATATACTTCAGTGGCTCTCGGGCGGGGTGGGCACTGGCTGGGTAGGGAGAGGAGTGGTTTTCTCTCCTGAAGTGCGCAGGAATGCTTGGCTGGCCCTCTCCGGCCGCCCCAAGAAATCCTGCAGACTTTGCATGTCCCCCACCAGGCTGCATTACTCAGCCTGGTGAGGAACATGCAAAACCTTCCAGTCCCTGTCTGAGCGCCGAACCATGGCGCTCAGACCAATCACAACGCTGCATTGCAGCATTGTGATTGGCTATGGGGGGGCTGGGAGGGCGGGTGCTTCCTGCTCCTGGCCGAGAGTGCAGGAAGATATCGGAGGGACGGATGACGAAGGAAAGGAGGCAGCCTTTTCAGGGAAGTTTTTTTGTTTGTTTATGTTTTCTTTTTTTGTCATTCTCCTGCCCCAACACCCGGGCCCCATAGCAGCCGCTACTGGAAGTCCCCCCCCCCTCGCGACACAGCAAGATGGTGTGTGACAAATCAGTAAAGCCCGTGGAAACAAATAAAATGGACAAGTATGCGTTTTTGGGTTGAAGAGTTGCAGAGGTCGATGGCGCGCAACAGGTCCTGGAGCTCGAGTGGTGGGAGAGCGAGAACCCTCTCGTAGAGCACTGCCCTAGAGCAAGACCCCTCCCTTAAAGAACTGCCCTAGAAAATAAAATAAAATGGATACAGAGGCAGTAGATATAACTCTAGTCCGCACAGACATCGGGAAGATCTCCAAAAGGGTATGTACAACAGAGGATACCCAAACATACCATGCAAAAGCCATCCAAAGCCTGCAAGTGGAAGTGTGCCAGCTGAAGGAGAATACCATCCAACTACATGCAAGGGCCGATGAGAGACGGTCCAGGCACAACAATATGTGCCTAGTGGGTGTACCCGAGAAGGTGGAGGGCGCAGATGTGGAGCGCTTCCTGGAGAGTCTGGTGCATCGCATGTTAAAACCAGATGACCTGTCCTCACACTTCGTGGTTGAAAGAGTGCAACAGGTTTCTGAGGCCCTGCCAAAGATCAGGGACAGACCGAGACCCCTCCTGACCTGCATCCTCAACTTCAGGGACCGCAACTCAATCTTCAGGGCGACCCACCTACAAAGCCCCCTGCACTTTGAAAACCATGCAATAATGATTTTCCCAGACTACACCCAAGAAGTGCATGCTCAGTGCACATCCTTTGATAAGATGAAGGGGGACTTCTGGAGACAGAACCTGCAATACATGATAATCTTCCTGGCGCACCTGAAGGTAATGGTAGAAGGGCGTTACTGGCTCTTTGGCAAACCGGAGGAGGTCTGGGAGTGTCTCGAGGGGTGGAGACTGGTGAGGAAGGGGTCACACATCACCAAAGGGGCCGGACACTGTGGAGCAATGAGATGAGGGAGAAATGCCACAGTCAGAGACTGATGAGAATGCAGCAAACGGCATGCACCCCCACACACAATCAGACATTGAGACCTATGGTTTAATGGGCAAACGGATGGGAGCCAAGCAGTGGTGATTGCAGAGGCACGGAACAACAGAAGTTAAAACACTCCAACCAACTGAGTGACACTCAGGCGACAGAAGGAGACCTGGAACTCAGAAGTTCAAGGGAAGGTTTAGTAAGAGGAATGGGAGGGCAGTCGGCATCTCAAGTGTTGGGGTAGTGGGTAGTTTAAAACCTGTAGGTTGTAGGGGGGGAGTTTCTATTTTGGCGGTGCAACAGACAGTTGGAGAGACACGCATCAGCGCCACTAGGTCGGAGAAGCGCCACCCCCCCCGCCACCACCCTCAAATGAAGCAATACTAAAACGGGTTTCTAATCCGTTTTATTATCGTTTTATTTTAATCCCCCTGGACCCGCCCCCAGGACTCTGACGAGTCTTCGGGGTGGGTCCAGGGGGATGACACTGTGGTGGGGGAGTGGTAGTGCACTCCCTTGTCCCTTCACTGCTCATGAGGTGTTTGGCCAGCCGTTTCAGGCCGGCCAAATATCTCATGAGCAGGGAAGCTTTCTCCAGCCCCTGCTGCGTTGCTGGGGCTGGAGAAAGCAGGCACAGGCTCCCAGTCTGCCTGGGAGCACAAAGTCATAGCGTGCAGGCCAACCTGACGTTGCTTTCCTGCAGCGTCATGATTGACCGCAGTGCAGTCTGGGAGCCTGTCCCAGAAGCAAGACGAGCGTGATGGAGCAGACAGGGGAGGCGGCTGTGATCAGGTAAGTTTATTTTATTATTAATGTTTTATTATTTTGTCCCCTGAAACCCCCCGCCAGCTCCCTCCTCCGGCCCGCCCGCCACTTTGGCAGGAGACGGGCTGCAACTAGAGACACGCACATCCGTACAGATGAGGGGCAATCATGGGAATTTTCACAGCACACAGGACAACACAGCGGCTGACTGAGGGGCACAAAGATGGGCTCACTATAATATAGTAGAATGTTAGTAGCCTAGGACACAATCTGAAGAGGAGGGTGGGATCTAAATTACTAAGTTTAATGTCTTATTGGGGTGAATTTGAACTAGGATCTCCTTGGCGCTCATAAATTTAAGGCTAGCTATTAAGCCTCAGACTCTGCTCACTCGCAGTGCTCTAGGGGAGGGGAATCACCCTGAACCCTCCATCATTCGACCCTTGGGTCGTTTTCCAAGCTAACTCACAATCCTATGCACACGCATAAAATCACATTACATTCATGTTTCAGTAATTGCACAAACAAAAAGAAGAGTAGATCGTGATGTTCGGTTCTTTGTCTTTTAATTCTCTATGCCCAGCCAACACGTGTTTCATCGATAGGGGATTACCTCACGACTTCTTCAGGGCTACAGAAACATGATAATATCGAAACCAACAACAGATCGTACTTGTATTATTCAAAACATGGTGAAGACACATTTCACCACTGTGTTGGCCCCTACTTGGAGGATACATACTGTTGGTGGAGAAGACAATATCTCCTCCGTACTGTGGAAACCCTTGCATTATGTGCGTTTATGCGTCGCATGTCAAATAATGTGCTAAGATCAACTTATCATCTGGTGTCCGTGATGTCCAATGTAACCAGTAAACAAATTTGTGTGGTGCCTACGATCTGAATACCTTTCAAAACCCATCATGCTTATAAAGCGTGTTAATCTATGGCCAGTCACAACCATGTGGTAAGGAGGTGATCCTGAAACATCTAGAGTCAGACAACCAGATCATGATCAGAGAAGCAGATAAGAGAGGGAACATTGTCATCATGAATAAGAAGGACTATGATCTGGACGCATTGTCACAACTGAATGACAACACCTGTTATGAGAAATTGAAATCTAATCCCATGTGGTCACTGACTAGCAAAATCAATAACGATCTCAAGAAGTGGTATGAAATGGGCCTTCTGGACAAGGACGAATACATGTACTTAAAGGTGGTGAGACCCACGTTCCCATGTTTTTATACACTACCCAAGGTACATAAGCATTTACCCTTCCCACCAGGGAGACCCATTGTGTCAAGCATTGGGGGTCCAACGGAAAGACTCGCCCAATATGTGGACCTCTTTCTTCAACCGTTGGTATGGAACCCCCCATCTTTCATCAGAGACACTAAGCACATTCTCAGCCTCCTTGCGGATTTACCTTGGGAAGATGGAATGATCCTAGCCACACTAGACGTAGTATCACTATACACTAGCATCAAATCTAACTTGGGTCTGAAAGCAATGGAACGATACCTCAACATGGGCACAAGACACATGGCTGTACTACAGTGCCAAGATGCACAGGCTAAATGAAGTGTGAAATAAAGCAAGTAAACAAAAGAGGAGGACCGATGATGGGTACCCAAGGTAGAGGACTAAGAGGGGGCCACACTGTGGAGGGCATAGCGGAGACATTTGCAGTATACCTGGGGAGTCTATATGAGTCCATGGGAGGGATGGTGTGGCCACAGTGCCATGAGTTTGTGGTGGATATCCCGTTGCCTGTCCTCAACACTGAGGACACAGAGATTCTCAACAGCAGTATAAATGGCAGGGAGATCAGGGAAGCATTCCGCCAACTGAAAGGGCAATAGATCTGTGGCCCTAATGAGTTTCCGCTGAAATTCTGCAAATGCTAGGGGAGTAAACTAATAGAACCCTTTAAGGAAAGGTGCTAGGAGGTGGAGAGGGAGGGCTCCTTTCTTCAGGACTTCCAGACAACCATTATAGTGTTCTCTAGAAGGGGGTAAGCCAGCGGAACAGTGTGCCTCCTAAAGACCTATCACCTTGCTCAACCTAGAGGAGAAAACTCCAGTCAAGGTACTGGCGAACCACTTGATCCGAGTCATAGATAAATGAATAGCTCCAGACCAGTCAGACTTTATGCCCCACATATCCACGAAGCACAACCTCCGATGGCTGATCGGTTGCCTAGCGAGACGGGGGCGGGGAGCTCTGAGGGAACTGGCTGTCTTGCTGACACTTGAGCCTGAAAAGGCATTAGATTCTGTAGAGTGAGTGTACTAGCTGGCGGTACTGTGGAAGATGGGTTTTGGGCCAGAGTTACAGGAATGGGTTAGGCTCCTCTACACCGGACCCCAGGCTTGGTTCAGAGTCAATGGAGCGCTGTCCGGAGAGTTAGATCTGAGCAGTCAGACCAGGCAGGGGGGGCCCCTTTCGGCCTTGCTGTTTGCACTGGCGGTGGAGCCACTGGCTAACTGGGTGAGGGTGAACGCCCAAATTAGAGTAGTCTGGTGGACCCAAGACTGGTGAGACATGATCTCATTAAACTCAGACAATCTCTTATTCTACTTAGCAGACCAGGCTTGGTCCATACCACTTATCTTAGAGATCCTGAATATATTTTGGGAATGCTTATGGATGCACATTAATTGGGCCAAGTCTGTGGCATTCCCCCTCACCCTATTGCAACCCTCTGTGGGATGCGAGTGCCTGATCCACTGGTTGCGGGAGGGGTTTATGTTTCTAGGCATATACATAATGCTCAACCATGTGGCGTTCCACAAGCACAACGTAGGGAAGGTCCTCCGGACTATAAAACAGACATGGGAGACTGGTGGAAACTCAAACTCTTGCTGATGAGCAGAGCTGACCTGTACAAAATGATCACCCTACCCAAGTTCCTGTATATGCTACAAAATACTTTATACAAGGTGCTCGAGATGTTTTTCCATCAGCAGATGCAATGAAAAGACTACTTCTCTAGGATGGGGAGGTCTCATGCATCGCTCTGCCGGTGCTCACCAGAAGCTCATACGAGGGGGGGATATTGCTCTCCCAAACCTCAGACTGTACTACTGGGTGACTAAGCTACTGGTGATCACTAAGTGGGCTTTTCAATCCCAACAAGAGCCGGCCCTACTGGCGGACAGACACCATATGGGCTTGGGAGGTTACCTACTCTAACTGTACCACAGAAGCTAGGCGATCCAGGCAGCAAATCTCTCACAGGTGGTGATTGGAATTTGGAGGACGTCCACAAGGAGACTGGGATTGGGAGGAAAGCTGACGCTGGAGATGCCTCTCTGGGAACGAAAGCTATTAACAGACCTGTGACAGTTAGAGGGTCAGAAACAGTGATACATGATTGAGAGACGTATGGGGTAGCAAAGGACTTTGCTCTTTCAAGGATCTCCAGAGCCAATATAAGTTGGAAGATTCACAGCGCTACAGATATATAGAGATGAAACATGCACTGGCACGATACGGGGACAAATTGTGAGACATGGCAGACGTGACTCCACTAGAATACAAAGTGGTAGTGGTTGTGTTGTACAGACACGTGGTATCTCAGATCTACCATACCCTACCGAACAATAGCCAAGTCAGAAAAGTGGGAAAGGGACCTTGGCACTCTACTAGATGATGACTGGGGGAGGCATGCAGACACCCGAGGGAGGTGGCCATCAGGGCTGGATTCCAACTAATACAACTAAAGATCCTGCACAGAGCATATTTTACAAGAACCAGACTGCACTGTATGGGAAAGTCAGACACAGACAGATGCCTGAGGGGGTGTGGACAGTCAGTTACACTGCTGCAAACATTGTGAGGATGCCCACGAATCAGGCTTTATTGGGATCAGTATGTTGCCAACTCTCTAGGGCAATGGGAGAGACTAAAACACTGGGACCAGCATTGGCAACCTTAGGGATATGGGGAGAACAGACACTGACCAAATACAGCCTACTGCTGTGCAACATAGCCCCAATGGTGACTAGAAGGGACATTGTGCAGCTGTGGGGCAGCAAGGAGACTCCCCCATAGATTAGTAGGTGGCAAACCTGAACTGGTGCATGCAGGATGGGAAATTGGTATATAAGGCCAGAGGCTGCCCGATGAAATTTGAGCAGGAGTGAGGCCCCTGGCAGGCATTCAGAGACATGGATTAACACCCCACTCGACATGGGCAAAGGGGGGAGGCTCAGGGAAGTGAACCTATGCGACACCAGTGTAGTGAAAAGTGTTGACTTTTTGGTGCAGTGTGATGACGTACAGTGAGGCTCGGAACTCGTCAAATTCTTCACTAATGGCTAGGAAATGGAGTGAAGTGATTCTTGAACTGGCAAACTCATCACTGTAGTTTGTATCAACTGTAAATGTTTACTAAAAAGAGTTAAAAAAAAAAAGAAAGTGTTGTGTGGGGGCATCTAAGATATACTGCCATGTTGTTGCCACTTAGGGTGAATTGTTGTCATCTGTATTGTGTTGTAGGATCCACTGCTGTATGTAATGACATTACACCACATCTAAAACATGACTGTCGGTTTGATTTTTGGTCTGTGCAAGAAGTACCATGTTTCAGAGCCGCATCAGTCACTGCACTTACTGCTGATTAAGCGGAGGATCCAACCCAATGAGGCCCTTGAAGTGGACTGGCCCAAAGTTTGTTTCAGATCTTATTGATCTTAATGTCCGATTCCTCTGAGATCTGGATCCTGTTTTTTACTGAAGATCCCTCGGTTCAAGAGGGCAGGGTATGGTGGAACTTTCTTCAGAGTATTGGGACCTGAGCTCTGGAACCCTCTTCTTTCTGTTTTTTTATTAGGAAAATATCAAATATTGGTAAAGTTACAATAAAATGCACTTACATTACTAAGCGCAGAGTGCATCACACGTGATAACGACAAATTCATAAACACTCAGATTGAAATTTCTATATGAGCAATAAGGCCAGTAGAAGACCAATGTACATTTAAGGATGTTTAAGGTGTATAACCAGTTGTGAGCATCAGCATCCAATCTTTTATGGGATCCCATTTTCTTGCAAGTTTGATCTTTCTTGGATTGTTTTAAATAATTGACATTTATTAGCCTCAGAATGTTATATATTCCTGCCACCATGCTATAGGGTCAGAGGGATCCTTTTGAAGCCAAGGTTGTGCTGTACCAAGTCAAACAAAAGAGATGATGACATAAAAGTAAATACCTTTACAGGAAGAGGAGATACACATTGATTGCCCCAATACAATCGCTTTAGAGTCCCAAACTATGTTAGTCTTCAAGGCTTGAATAATTTGGAGGAAACACCTGATTCCAGTAATACTTAATGAAAGGGCGGGTTTCATAAACGTGAGTGGTATCTGGTTCAGTGGATTGACAGAGACAGCATTCTGAAGTTTCCCAAAGACCCCACTTATGCAGCGGATAAGGGGTATTGTGTAAACCATGAATACTTTGAAGTTATGTACCCTAATACGAGAAACATTAAGAACAGATTGGCTCAACATAATACTCTGTCTGATATCATCGACAGAAACCTCAGTATAGAGGTGACTCCTCCATATAGAAGCAAGATAATTAAATTTACATACCTTGCTGTTGTTAAAAAAATCTATAAAAATGTGTGGTAAAAACACTCAGGGGTGTCTTGATAAAACGTTCCAGAAATGTGTTTTGTGCTTAATTAATTTTTGATCAGAAGGCAGTTGCTGAAGAAAACGTCAGAACTGCAAATACCAAAAAACACGTTGTGGATTGCATATTTCTTCAGCAATTCTTCATAGGAAAGCAAGACGCCATCTTTGGTTGTTTGACCTAAGGTATTAAAGTGCAATTGACGCCAACAGGATAATTAACCTATATGCATAGATGGTGGCAAGTTATAGTTGAAGCCTAATAATGTATACTGGTTAAAACCAAAGATACTATATAGTCTAAGTTTATTCTACCGTATTTGATGAAATACCATTCAGGGTTTAATCTAGTGTACTTGAAATTGGCAGTATCAATGAGGCCTTCTAAGCGCTTAATGACATATCCACTACATTGATAATATACAAAGGTGTTTCGTAATGGCTCTTCCACCTTTCCCATAAACACCGACAATGAAAGAGGAAGTATACCAAAGATAGAGGGCCTTATTATGAGTTTGGTGGTATTCGTCTGGGACCGCTACCACGGCGGTCCCAGGAAGACTGCTAAGGTATTGCACCTGCCCGCCGGATTCCGAGTTGAATCCAGGGCGGGAAGGCAGTGCAGCGGCGGTGTCACTGCAGTGGTCTGTCTGGCTCATATGAGAGCCTAACAAGCAGATCCCTTCCGTGAGAGAGCCTTCTACACGTATGTGCACTGTGTGGCATGCACCATGTCGTGCACAAGTGCAATTGTAGGGGGGCACAAGTGCCCCCCAGCACACACCCCCATGGTCAGATTTGCCCGGGGACTTCCGGCAACTTTTTCATGGTGGCATCACCACCATGAAAAGGCTTGCAGAAGGGCATCTGGTAATATGGACAGTGGTGCCGGGATCGGCACTGCCTCCATTCCTCCCCACTTTACACACCGCTGGCACCACAGGATCCAGGATCATGGCAGTGCCGGCGGTGTTGTAGTGGGCTGGTTCCAGTCTGACCTCCGCACTTGGAATACGGCAGTCGGAGCACGGTGGACGGACCACCACCACGAGTACGTAATAAGCCCCAGAGTGACGGTAGCGACATTCCACCCAGATTACAGGCTAACTGAAGAAAAGGAACTGCGCAGCGGAGTTTTTTATACAGGTAGAGAAACCTTTGCCAGCTTGCATCCACTTTTTAAAACAATGCCTTCGGAAGGTCAAAAGTAATAGACGTGAACACACACAGGTATCGAGGCACGATTACCATTTCAATGACATTACACCAATCAATGCATGTACTGGCTTTACAAAGCAGGGATCTGTTGTTATAGAAGATGCATTAGTCACAATCTGTGTTTTCTCTACGTTTTACTTGTAACCTGACACCTTGCCAAACTGACAAGATAGCAGTCATCCGCATAAGCTAATACTCTCACTTCTAGCTTATGTAAGCACGATGAAGCAAGGGAGGTCACTTTTTTTAGAGCTGGATGCATGATTCTAGATAAAAGCAGAAAGCTGTGATGACACAGGACAGCCTTGCCTTGTTCTGCAATTAATTAGAATAGTATCCGATAACCTCCCCTGCGCACAAACAATTGGAGCTGCCAGTGAAACATATTATGCCATAACTCAGCCTAAAATATTAGGCCCAAAACCCGTATGGGTCATAACGGATCACAGAACGTCCAGGAGACCCTGACGAATGCTTTTTCGGCATCTAACAGCATCATCCCAGGGAGGCTTCCCAGCACCACTGCAACCTACAGCACTGTTATAGCTGCATTAACATGCGTGGTTGTCTCTCTAGAAGGGATACATTCATGGTGCATGGGCTCTACCAAGCGAGGTACTACTGCAGCCAGATGGTTAGACAATATTCTATCCGAAGTTTTAAGGGTCCTTATTTTCCTTAGGGAATATAGATATATACGTTTCACCCCACGAAGATGGCACTGTGTTCGGAAATGTCTCTGAGTTGAAGAGTTTGTATATTAGGAGAATCAAGATCTTAGAAAAAGTTGTATAAAATGCAGTTGGAATTAAATCAGGGCCTATTGCTCTGCCAGCTGCCGTCTGAAGAGTTGCCTTGTCTGTCGCAGCACACGTTTTATGAGAATCTAACCCCTCTGGTGTGTAGCTGACAATTCTTGTAGTTGAAGCACTATTAGATAATTATCGATCTGCTCTGGGGAAGCCCTACAATCTTCCGCACACAGGTTCGAATAGAACTGATGAAATGCTCCCCTTTATAGCCATCTGATTTGTGATCAATACTCCTGCCGAGTACTTAAAATTCAGAATGGAATTCATACTTCTTCTGTCTTGGATCTGAAATGCCAGTAGCCATCCCATTTTCTCACTATTCTTGAAGAGAGAGCTCTGATAAGCCTGCAGTCTTCGATTTCTTTGTCCCAAACCCTCTTTTTCAGAGACATTTGAAGGATAGTTATTTGTTCAAAGATTAATGGTGCCTTATGTGATTCTAATTCCTTACCAATGCTAGAATTTTTCTAGTTGCAGGAGGCTAGATTGCAAGCGCTTCTCTGTGTTTTTTTCAACCTGCCCTTGTTGGATGGCAAAGCTCAGAGTCTGACCTTTTATGAAGGCCTTTAGAGTATCCCATACTATAGTAACAACTGTTGAGCCCAGATTGTTACCTATAAATTATCTAAGAGAGCCTTCCCTAAAATAACATACATAGGGCCATATTTATGACCCGGTTTGCATCGCTCTTGCACCATGCAAGGTGGTGCAAGAGTGACGCAAACCTAAAGTCATATTTTTGAAGCCACACAAAGCCACTTTACGTGGCTTTTCATGGCTTCAAAAATATGGAGTAATGCAACGCTGCACAAATCACTGAGTTGCATTACTTCGCGCAAGGGAGGAGTTCCATGGGCATGGTGTGAGTTTTCCTGCGCAACTCCCATGGTTTTTTACACTTTCCCAGATTCACCAAACTTGATAAACCTGGGAATGCACCAAAAAGATATGCTTCCCCAGGTGAGCCGTAATGAGGAGAAATATTTTTATTTCTCCTCGTTTTTTCCGAGAGGAAAAAGCCTCCCCGGATTGTTTCTGTGCAGGAGGGTGCCCCTTCCTGCACAAAAACAATCCTACCTCCAACCCGTGAAACCTTTCACCATGGTGTAAGGGTGCCTGCGTTGGTGCTAGGCTGACAAAACAGCACCAGTGCAGGGTGAAAGGACAGGAATGTGCCGAATTGGATAAATACGGTGCATTCCTGCCCTTTCCCTGTGACGCAGGGCAGCACAGCAAGGTGACTTGCTGCGCTGCCGTGCACCACAATGGTCATAAATATGGCCCTTAATGTCCAAAAGCAACATATGGTCAAAGTCAAGTGAGGGAGAGCATTGTGGTCCGAGACAATCTTAAGATTGAGTTTTATATCCAGATATGGAATGATTTTATGTCTGGCGAAATTCCGAGACGATGTGTGATGGCGAGCAGAATAAAATGTAAACCCATCTTCAAATGATCTGCACGATCGCCATACATCTGCTAATGCGTAGGAGTTTATAATTTGCTTCAGCAAGCTTCTTTATTCTCTTGTATGTCTGATGCCAACAGCTTCCATTGATGTTGAATCAAGACCTAGTCGAAGGGTTAAATTAAAATCAGCACAAAAGATGTTATGATCAGGTCATTGATGTAGCTCACCCATGAAAATGTTACATACTGAAGGATCATCAATATTACGTGCATTGACAGAACAGATAGAAAGTTGAAATCCTTCTTCCTTAATCTCCACAATTAACAATATCCAGACCTATCAACCTTCACATTGGTCAAAGCCCATTTTCTCCCTCTAGTGAAAAGGGCCATGCTGCGCAGCATCAACACTGGATGGTGCCAAAGATTAATATCCTAGTTTTCAAACATTATGGCACTCATACACAGCAAGATATGTCTCCCAAGGATGAAGAATTTGTGGTTAAAGTATATCGACTTCCTCCCTGATAAGGTAATTTTATATGAAGATCTCATACTGTCAAAATTTCAGGAAAGTATATGCACATCCTGGTTACTATTTTGTATTGCTATGCTATGCGAACTATTATAGCACATGGCTACCCGAAGGCTTCCAAGCGCTGAATGAGCCATAGCGTTGCACCTGAGCCACCCGGGTACACATGAGGAGAATTTTTAATGGGGTAGAGCCAAGCTTTAAGCTGTTTCCAAAACCGTTCCTCATTGTGTAGGCATCTTAATTCTAAGGGCAGTGTGTTCCAGAGTTGAGGAATAAGATGTGAGAAACAATCTGCTGCCCCATCTAGTCCTGTGAATTCGGGGCACCTTCAGAAGTCGGGCAGTAGATGATCTTAAAGCCCTACTGGAGATATAAGGTGTCAAAAGTGCCCTAAACAAGGAGGGTCCTTTAGAGTTAAGCCCTCTATGAGGTAGACATAGGGCCTGATTACTATGTTGGTCGGAAAGCCTCAGACCGCAGATCGGAGGCATTTCGACCGACATTGTAGGTTTAAACTCCGACCGCCATATTACAATGACCATAGGGGCTGATTTCGATGTCGGTCGGAGTTGCCTCCGACCGACACTGTTTCGGTGTCTGAACCGCCCGACCATAGGTCGGCGGTTCCGCACACCTCATTACGATGCGACCGTACATGGTGTGGTCGCAGACTCCCATTTCTCTATGGGTGCATGCGTGGCAGGCGGAAACTGCCCGCAGCATAAGCTCCCATTGAGAAATGGGAGTTTGTGAAAATCCCTGCACCGTGTGGCAGGCACCTCATTTTCAGGGGGCACCATAGGTGCCCCCCAGGGCCATATACGGAGGGCCAGGGGGGAAGGGGGACCTGCTGGGGCCCCAAAGTCACTTTCCGACAGCCTTCCCAGGTCGGAAAGGCCGACATGGAAAGGCTGTTGGAAACTGACATCATAATCCTGATGGCGGAAACGCCATCCTTAAGGGATTATGAGGCCATTCCAACTGTCCGACGGGCTCCTTGAGTCCGTTGGAACCCAGCCGGATTCCCCGGCTGGTTGAAACTCTGACCGCCGTCATTGTAATACAGCGGTTGGAGTTTAAACCTACAATGTCGGTCGGAAAGCAGTCGCTTGACACCCTCATAGCCTTACCCATAAGTATGAAGCTGCATTTGATTATTATGCCTGTATTTTTCCTGTTTTTTCATTTTCCTTACCCATTGGCATTTCCAACAGATGCACCAAAGCATCCCCAACATCCCCCAAACCCACCGCCCTTGGATCCCTTAATCCCCATCCCATTCCCCCAAAACCATGTCACCCCTCCTGTGACCCAACCCTCCCCATTACTGTCCAGATTCAGAAGAATGTGGACCTAAGTAACTATAACCCCTAGGTAAAGGTGGATCTCACAGCAGAAGACACAAGGAAAAATCTCACAGTAACGATAGTAGCAAAGAAATAAATATTTTACACCTCTTTTTCCCTACTATTTATTATTTCAAAAAACCCAAAACTATAGAAAAGAAAGGGAAGGAGAGGAAAATGAAATATAAAGGGTAGAAAAAGACATCCAAACGTCGGTCAAATTTTCCACCTATAATCCAGCTTCTTACTATGTGAAGTCAGAAGACCTTTATTATAAAGCCGCCTTCTATATCAAAACAATAACTATCAGTTTGTGCCATATTGGCGCCACTTCTCTTATGCATGTTATGAGCTTGTTTGAACAGCCCACTGTTGTGTCATTTACATTGTTCTGCCACTCTTTGTGCAAGTCTAGCACTTTGAACATTTTTTGGCAATAATAATTTTGGTCCTTACAAGTAATACGGAGATTTGCAGGTTCAAAAAGCGTGACTATGGAACGACTTTCTGAAGGGCAGGTATGAGCTCACTTAGAGGCCAACGGCTCTCATCAGTCTCATGATTTCTGCTCAACTGTCTTATGACTGAAGTCCGATCTGACAAAAAGCTTGACCCCACATGAATTAATTGGAGAGCGTGGAAGGGGTGCATCAAGGATAAGTTGCCTTAGTATGAAATTCACCACATAAATGAGAAGAGCTTGAGGATACTGTGTTGCACTTCCTTTATTGGACAAAATGGAAATCTGTGGGCTCTTTGTATAAAACAGTCCATATCCCAGTCACTGAATATCGGAAAAGCTTATCTAAACAGATGAACAATATACGTCCCTAGCAACATCATTCTCGCTGTCTTCAGGGACACTAAATACTCACAGATTATTCAGTCGGAGATAATTCTCTGTATCCTTCATCTTTGAGGCCATAGTCTTTAGCTTGGTTTCATGAGCCCCAGTTTGAAGTTGCATAGCCTGAATTGCCTCCGTCACTCCTGCAGAGCCAGTCTCCATATCATTCAATCGGCTATGAATAATGTCCATGTTTTTGGACATTTTTCGATGAACCACCTAAGTTTTGATGTGCAAAGTTTTCAAGACTAGAGTCCTCTTAGTATTCTTCCTTGAAAAGTTGTATTAGTTCATACATGACAATAAAGTTGGTGTGCTACCATCAATAGGTCATGTTTTGGACACCTCCCTGAATATATGTCTGTGCATGGGGGACGATTATGTTGTTGGACGAGTTGTGGAGAATGGGTGGCTCAGTGGGTGCTGGGAGCTCCCCCTAAAGCCTCACAGAACTTGCAAGGAGCAGTTGGAGAGCAGGTGGAGCCGTTCTATTGGAGATTAAATACAAAATGATAAGGCAGCAGTAACTCAACGTTGATTGCAAGAGAGAGCACTGCTCAACAAGGAAGACAATGAAGGAACAGGGGAGCGTTGCTTGAAGGTACAGGTTTTATCGGCTCAGTTAAATCTGCCTACCCCTCCAAATGTTTCTATTCAGGGTGTATTAGCAAGAAAACTTTGAAAGATTATTTTCACCTAAACAGATGGGGTTCAACTGAGTATGGTAGCACAAATGGAAACCAGCCTTGATGAGCGGATCGGTGATCAAGCCCTGCTAACTGTTGCAGGAGTTGGACAAGAGTTTGGAACTCCCTTTAAGTATTTAGGCTTGGCGCGAACATCATATTTATTACTCATCAACGGATCAGCTAATCCCAGCAAGCCTGGGGGGAACGCTTCTTCCAATAAGGGGCAAAACAACGAGCCTTACTTACTAGGGATGGGAAAGACTGATCTTTTATTAAACTTGGAGGGTCCAGGTTAGACCAGTGATACTGACAGAGTTATGCCTCTCCCCTCGCTTACCCTAATCACAAAAAGCGATGGCCAATTTAGCACCTCAGCAAGGTACTTATGACATGCAGGAGTTGTTGGAAGCTTTTCTTTCTCTATTCGAGGCAGATAGCCCAGTTACTTCTTCAGAACCTGAGTCTGAGGTTGAATTATCAACTGGCAAAACAAGGACCGAGCTAGACATAGCAGGATTCAAGCTAGCCTGGCTGATGAAGAGTGTTACCCAGAAACCGGTCCCAGGATGCTTGTTTCCGGTCCAGGGAAGACATGGCTTTGCAGTTTGGGCTGGACTGTTCCCATGAGGCACAGGGTCAAGACTGATTTGCATTTGCTGTGCCTGAACTGGGGTGGCGTAGTGAGCTAAAGAGCAATGATGGATTCAACCCAGATCTGTGACTGGGTGTGAGTGTCTGAAAAGTTTCAGCGCTCCGTCCATCATCTCCTTGTGTTTGCCAAAACATTTTAAAACCAAAGATATCACTTACTGTTGTACTTTTCTGCTAAATTAGCCAGATAGTCATTGGAACAGAAATCAAAGCTGGTAACCTTGTCTGAACCTACCCAATCCTTTTAAGCTAAATAGTAGTGCCCACAGCTGTACGTTTATGCTAAATGAGGTGGATAATAATTGGTAGGATATTCAGACAAAATATCGAAAAAAATGTAGAGGAGCAGAACTATCGGGTTTGAGATATTATGAGGAACTAATATCGTGTGCAAAAATATCGTTGAGAAGAATATCGATTTTAAGGTAAGAAATATCAATGTTAAAAATATCTATATTTTTATGGATGTTAAAATTATCTATATTGTTAATATTGATGTTAAAATATCTATGTTGTTAATATCCTTGATAAAAATATTATTGTTAATATTGTTGTTTTTAAAATATTTGTATGTATTTTGGTATATATATTTTAATTGTATATGTTATCAATTGTTTGTATAACTATTGTTAATGTTTTTAATATAGTTTATACATTTTAATTGTTTTTAAATTGAATGTATTAGTTTATTTGTATTTTTAGTGCCATAGCAGGTTTTAAAAAAAAACATATTTTATTGATTTTTTAATTATAAACACCACAAGTTATTACAGTGACACAATGTACACAGTGTATGTACCAATTAGTTCTTATACAATCAAGACCCACCCCTATCTGATAGTAACAACTACCCAATTCTCCCTCCCTCCCCACCAGACTCAATCCTACATGATTTCCGACTAATACTATCAACCAAGACATATTGCTCTTCATAATTGTCCACCATTCAGTTTACAACACTAATAAATGACCCATTAGGGTTACCACGTAATTCGTTATTCACTGGGGTCAAGATATCGACAACAGGTCTAATACAATTATCTTCTAGTGCAATGATTGTTCAGCAGATAGAAATTGTTCCAACAATGCATCCCATGCCATAAAAATTAGGTGTTTCCTAAGTCCTCTATTCTCTTCTCTCCTTATCTCCATACTTTCAGCCTTTCCCCGTCGCACTACTTCGCCGTGCCATGATAATGCCGTCAGAGGTTGTATAAATTTCCAACGCATTGTAATTGCCCTCTTCGCCAGTATTAATAATAAATTAGCAAACCTAGCCTGAGTTCCTTGCGATTTTTTTTGTTTACTTTTACCCAGTATGCAGTATTCTATAGTGTCCTTCACGACCCCTGGTGCCACCTCATTGAGAAGTTTATTAATTGTCGCCCAGAAGGATGTCAATTTCGGGCATGTCTAGAGCATATGCAGCAGCCTAGCCGGTTGCATATGGCATCTAGGGCAGTCATCCGCTGTGTCTGGAAACATTTTACTCAACCTGTGTGGAGTCAAGTATGCTCTGTGTACTATCATGTATTGAATTATTTTAAATTTAGGGTTCCTCGAGACTTTCTTGGGGTATTCCAGTATTTTCGTCCATTCCTTATCTGTAATATTACGCCCAGTGTCTTCAGACCACTTAGTTTTAAGTTCCTGTAACGAAACCGCTGCTTGTGACCGAATACTGCTGTATAGCCATTTTACGAGGTGTCCTCCATTACCCATAAGATATAACATGTGGACAAGTTCATGTGTTGGGGGTTTCTGCGCCCCCGGGAGACCACGTATTTCTCACATATCTACTGATGCTAGCATGAAGTATATATAGGGGGATATTCTCAAGAACGTGCGATAAACATCGCCAAAATAGGTTAACGCAAGTTTACATATCACCGTCTATCGCAGGAAAATAACCCCGTGTTTACGTGGCATTCACAACACGGCGGTAACATGCGATAGTACCCGATAACGCATCAAATGTCCGCGATAACACTACCAGGACGGCGATGAAAATCCAAACCTGAACGCGAAAAAGTTGCGATGGGCCCAACCGCGATAAGACAATCAGCGAAAAGCAGCGCCAGGCCTGCAAATCACACACGTCAGGCGGGAAAAATCACTACAAAAGCAGAAAGAAAAATAAACAAACAAAAACTGAACTACAGCGAAGCACAATGGAGGCAGCCAGAGCAGGTACAGAGGACGGCCAGAACCCCACAAGCCCCACGGAGGACCAGCCTGGGACTTCGGAGACAGGGAAGGGCTAGGACAAGAAGAAGAGCAAGACGAGGTTCAGTCTGCAGGAAAACAGGATCCTGATCACGGAGGTGGTAGAACACCATCAGCAACTGTTCGTCACCTCCACTGTGTCATTGGCAACAAAAAATGGAATATGGCAGTCCATCCTGGACAAGGTGAATGCAGTCGGAGTGCTGAGGAGGACAATGGAAGAGCTCAAGAGGCGCTGGAATGATGTGAAGCGCAAAACCAAGCTGAAACTCGGCAACAACCAGAAGGTAGCAATGCAGACTGGAGGTGGGAGTCCAGCGCCACAGGAGGAGCTGGATGAGATGGAGGAAATGGTGTCCACAGTCATCAGTGTGGAGACGGTGGCAGGAGTTGGGGCACCGGACACTGCTCAACATGACCTGACACAACAGCAAAAGGGCGAGTAACCACAAGGGACTGGAGGGACGGGGGGAGATGGGCACAATGGCACACATGCACAATCAAGCGGAGCACAGTGCACACCCACAATGACTCTGGATCATGTCCCTGATCCCCTTGGCACACTGCAGCACACCTAGAAACAGCAAGCAGGCCCCCGTCGACTATGTGCCCAGAGGGGGCCCTTCCCACACATCACCAATCTCACAACCAACCCATGCACATGTGCTGAACCCAGCAAAGCTGCGGGTCCATGAGCCACACTGACAATGCAAGTGACACGGCATGACGATTAGCATGGCTGCAGTCCGATCATCATGACATGGTGCACGCCACCACACTGAGGTGGCTGAGTGTGGACCACATCCGTAAAGGAGCAGGTCACACTCTGACACATCCACCTGCACAAACAACCCCTGACGTCAACAACACATCTGCGGACAAACCATGCCCCAGAGTCCCAGCTCCCACCAAGAGCCCAATTTACCTAAGAATGCAACATCTCAGCACTGTATAAGCATAGAAATCAAAGGCACACCACCGGAAAGGGATAAGGGCCAGCCAAATCAGAGCTGCAGGGGCGACTCTCCCAAAATGCAGCCACACACATGACATTCAGAGCACATCAACATTGACAACAATGTGGTACAAACTGCAACAGGTTCACAACAGAACAGAGGACACAACTGGTGCCGCTTGTGTGTAGAAACTGGCCAATCACATTTGGCATAGCAGGGAAATGTGAGATGATAATGTACAAGTACAAACACACATCCGTGATGTTGTCGAAATGTCCACTGTCCCGCATCAAATAGGCAGCTCCTCCCAAACAGTCACAATGTACATTGTCAAGCAGTTTGTATGTAAACTTGTACAATGCGTCAACATACATGTGAACACAATGTCAAACTGCACCTCCCCTTCACATTGCAGAGGGAGAACCAACACCTCCTGCAGAGCAGACCCAACAGCTCTTCACTGATGAAGAAAGAGGACCTCCACACCTTCGACACCGACGCCCTCCAAGAGTTCATGGGCAGCTACGGCACCTCACCTCCAGGAGCAGGGTAGCCCAGCTGCATCGAGGAGACCCCACCCCCTGCACAGACCACAGAGCAGGAAGCACCTACCACCCCGGCTGTCTCCCAGGACCCCCACGGACAACACATGGCCTTCCAACGCCGTGTGTTAGAGGGCCAGCAGAAGATGGCTGATCAGGTGCGGGTGGGGTTCGACTTCATGGTAGCCAAACTTGATGCCATACATGGGTGTCTGAGTACCATCAGGGACCACTTACAGTCCCTAACGGACACCCACAGTCTGCTCCATGCTCTCCAACGATCCATGGCTGACATCGCTGGAGTCATGATACTGAGACAAGCACAACTGTCCAGTCAGAGTGGCTCCAGCGATGTCAGCCGGGAGTTGGGACCGATGCGGGGGCTCATGGAGAACATGGAGCGGATGACGGCGGAAAGAATGGCTGCCACGGCTGCACACCAGCGAGATGTGGCTGGGACCTTCCATGCCCTGCAGCACATCGTCATGGCATTGCTGCCTCAAGGCGTTGCGCAGATGAATGCTGCTGCTGCTTCTACATCCACATCTCTGCCCCCTGATGTGTCAGTGCCTCACAGTGCGGCAGGCAATCCACCACCACCCACGTGTGAGGCACATGTGACATCAGAGGACGAAGATGCGGGTGAATCAACCTTACTGGTAAGGAGGATGCAGTAGCATTCATCTCCGCCATATGGCCTGTTTCTGCTTGGTTCTGCCCTTTGCATCATACCTTCCACTGTCCCCCGATACACTCTACGACACTCACCTTGGACCTCGACATGGACTGCCATTTTCTGTTTGGTTACCAATGACACAGCAATCAGACTGCGGACTGAACTCTTCCTCTTCCGATGTACATGTCATTCCCTGAAGGACTCTGGCTGGCCCTCCACGGGCCAATAATGTGAAGTGGGGTTTGCATGGCCCTGTACTGCTCCAGCTGCAACACTCCACTGGATGTGAATTAAACATTCAGAATCGCACAGATGTGTCATGCCTTTGATCATTCAAGTATGAGAGTATGGATGAATGTAGGGTCAGTGATTCCCCCTTACGTCCATGTTGCTCATGTCGTGGGACTTGAGTCACAGGGTGCAACATTGTCGATTGCGTTCCGGGTGGTGTAGACACTACAAGAGAGACACAAGCATCAGTTACTTCCATGTCCAGCCCAGAACTGAAGCACGCCCAGGGCCCCAGGCTCATTGTTCCCACCCCTACGCTGGCCTGCCATACGCCAGGCCAGTCCACTCCGCTTACGCTCAGAGGGGGGGACGACAAAGCTACATGTCCCAGGTCTTCCCTGTAGTGATCTGATGATCACTGGTCTAGTTGTCAGCATGCCACAGCCACTCCCTGAGGGCTGGTTCACACCCACACCACACCCATCCAGCACAGGCGTCACAGGACATGTGACCCTGCCAATAAAAGGGGCCTAGCATGTTACATTCCCCACTGCCGGAGACGACATGATGGCGTCCGCACCACGCGACCCAATCATGAAGGGTCCATGACTTGTGGCGCACTGAGTTGGTGGCACCCGCTGCACTGCGGCCCGCACGGGCCTACCGCCACGTGATGATGACTTGCGTTGCACAGGGTCAGTGGCACCCGCTGCACTGCTGCTGGCAGGGGCCTACCGCCACATGACGATGACTTGCGTTGCACAGGGTTAGTGGCACCTGAAGAGCTGAGCGGGTGTGCAGCCTGCGATGATGCGTTGGCCTCGATACGGCGTCCAGCGAATCAAGACTCAAATTGAACAGTGTGCCCTGCTGGACCGCAGTGTACGCGCAGGCAGCAGTCAGCACACACATGACTCCGCGGTGCGGTGCCGCAGGGTACGCTGGGGGCCTGTGGCGTGGAATCCAGCGATCGGCTGAGGAGGATGCACGTGGTGGGCCCTCTTGGAGACACGCCGGTGGCGGCAGGTGAGCATTGAGGCCTGGGTGCGCAGGGGCGGCCAGTCATCGCTGGGCGGAGGACCGGTCTGGGGACCTGGGCTGGGGTGCATCAGGCGCACAGGATCGCGCAGGCACCACCGGTCACGGTGGCGGACTCGTGGCTGGGTGGGGGGCGCCGCCCTTGCTGACATGGCCCTGCATGCGATGTTCGTGATGTGCGCGGGTTGGTGTGTGACGTAGCCACCTCGTCTCCAGTGTGAATCTGCCCGTTGAAGGTGGTCGGCCATGTGTGTGTAGGCCTATAGGCAGGTTGTGGCAGAGACTGAGACACACGCAGTAGTCACTTTGGTGGTGGAATGGTGACGTGTGCATTCCCACAGTTGTGAGTTGGGGGATTGTGGAGTTGAGGTGTGTGGTGTGTTCAGTTGGTACTTACCGATGGGCAGTGCATTTCCATGGGGGCCATCCTCAAAGCGCTGATTGGTGGCGGACTTGCGGACATGTGGGAATCATGCACACTGCCTGGGGAGTTTGCGACGACATTGGTGGACAGGCCACAGTGGTCCACTTTTGTATGCACAGTGATGGCATGCATGTGGTTGCTGTTGCGGTGATTGTGTGCAGTGTCGGCAGGGGGCACAAGTCATACACGTGTGCTGTGAATTTCCCCCAACACATGCGTGATGCCAGCTATGGCGTAGTTCCCTTGCGTGGTCTCAAGATGTTCCTGTGCAGTGTGGGGGTGTGAGGGGCAGGGGTATCGAGCTGACACACACCGTGATGCTTTCAGGTGTGATGAGTCCTGCATGATGTGACCGTAGCAGCAGTTCGTGTGGTCGTTACCTTCCTCTTCATTCCTACGACGGTTACGGCCACACGTAGTTCTGTTACGGTCTTCTCATGCATGGTTTATCTGGCCTGTGAGCATTCTGGTTTGTCCAAGTGCAGTACACTGTACCAGATTAGGCATGTGACTATGCGGAAGTTTGACCATTGTCACCATTTTTCCCACAGGTTTCTGAAGACACGTTGCCCTGTTGGAGTTCCCCGTTGGGAATGGAACGCGTTGGCTGAGCTTTTCGTTTTGTTGATTTATGTATTTGTAATAAAGTTCTGTTTTTCCACTACCGTTGACTACTGGACTTCATGACCTTGGGGGGAGGGTTCGGGGGGGGGGTGCCTGGGGGTAGTGGCGGTGGGTGTTGTGGCCCTCTTGGGTCTCCGAGCTGCATGATCAGTGTCTCCATGGCATCTGTTGGTCTTCAGATGTGGCTCTGGGCTGGACTCCCTTTCTACTGCAGTTTGTCATCCTGCTTAACACCAGTAAAAGGCAGGTGTTAAATCCCTGCTGCTAATGCGCCTTATCACCTGTTCTTGGTTCGAATCGCAGATCTGACTGGTCGTTGTGAATCTCGCGAAGTGGTGTTTTCGTGTGTTTTTGCACAGGAACGCCTACTCCGCATATCATTAGCGTTAGTTGTCGCACTCATCCGTGGCGATGTTTTTTGCGGCAGCTATCGCTGGAAAACTGGCGATATCGGCAGTTTGCACCAGCTTGAGAATAGGGCGATAAATCTATCGCCACTTTTGCGGCGCTAAAGTGCCGATAAATCGGCGATGAGTCCTTGAGAATATGCCCCATAGTGGATTAGGAACGGTGCACAGACAGAATATCGAGTTGTGAATATCGAAGTGCCAGAATATCGAGTTGTCAATATCGAAGTGCCAGAATATCGACTGCCACAATATCGTGGACCAGAATATCGACTTTCAGGTAAGAAATATCGTTTTTTTTAATATCGAAGTCAGTAATATCGTTTGTAAAAATATCGTTGTTAATAATATCGATGTTTATATTAGTGTTATGTATTTTAGTATGTATTTTAAATGTATGTGATCTATTTTTTTGTCTAAGTATTGCATTTTTTTTTAATATATGTATTACATTTTTAGAAGTTATTAATTTTATTTTAAGTACATTTTGCGTTTTAGTTCCTTAGCGGGTTGTGGGTTTATAGGGGAATAGGGTGGGAAGTAATTTAATTATGATAAATTATTATTAATTTTTAGAAGTTATTAATTTTATTTTGATAAAATTTTGCGTTTTAGTTCCGTAGCGGGTTGTGGGTTTACAGGGGAATAGGGTGGGAAGTAATTTAATTATAATTAATTAATTAATAATTTTTATTAATTAATATTTATGTTTAACATATTTTTATTAATATTTGTGATAGTAAATTTCTTATTATTTTGTTTATTAATTGGTTGTTAATTATTTTTAAATAAATGGTAATTGTGTTAATTGTGTAATTTTTTTAGGAGAGGGTTGTGGGTTGATAGGGGAGTAGGGTGGGAAGTAATTTAATTTTAATTAAGTAATTAATATTTTTAATTAATTAATATTTATATATTTAATATTTTTATTGTTAATTGTGTTAATTAATTTATTATTAATTATTTATTAATTGGTTGTTAATTATTATTAATTAATTGGTAATTGTGTAAATTGTGTAATTTTTTTAGTAGCGGGTTGTGGGTTGATAGGGGAGCAGGGTGGGAAGTAATTTAATTTTAATACATTTTTAAATTTTTTTAATATAATATTTATTTAATGTTATTTTATAGTGTTTATTGTGTGAATTAATTTATTAATGATTGTTTTTATTTTGTTTGTTAATTGTTATTAATTAATTAATAAATTGTTAATTAATTATGTTAATTGTGTCATGTTTTAGAACATTGGTGGTGTTATTTATAGGGGAATATGGTGGTAGCTAAATTATTTGAATTAATTAATTATTTGTTAATTATTGCTAATTAATTAATTAAAAATTTAATATGGTAATTGTGGAATAATTCTGATGTGTGATTTGTGGGGTTTATAGTTGTAAATGTTGGGAAGAATTTTTTTTAAAATTAATTAATGATTTGTTGTTAATTGTTATTAATTTATGAATAAAAAATTGGTTATGGAAATTGTGTAAATATTTTTAGGTGTGTGTTTTGGTGTCTCTTGGGGTAGAGGGTGGAAAGTAATTCAGTTTAAATAAATTAATCAATAGTTGATCATTAATATTCATTTATTAATTTATAAATATTTTTGGTAATTGTTTTGTTTTTATTTTGTTTGTGGTTTTTGGTTCAATAGCTGTAATCTTTGGTTTTATCCCTTCCGCTATCCAACACTTTCCCTACTGTTGCACTTGTTGGAGTGGGAATAGTAATTTTTACCCTTCAGCTATCCAACACTTTCCCTACTGTTGCACTTGCTGGAGTGGGAATAGTACATTTTCCCCTCCGCTATCCAACACTTTCTCTACTGTTGCACTTGCTGGAGTGGGAATAGTAATTTTTACCCCTCCGCTATCCAAAACTTTCCCTACTGTTGCACTTGCTGGAGTGGGAATAGTAATTTTGCCCCTCTGCTATCCAACACTTTCCCTACTGTTGCACTTGCTGGAGTGGGAATAGTAATTTATTCCCCTCCGCTATCCAACACTTTCCCTACTGTTGCACTTGCTGGAGTGGGAGTAGTAATTTTTACCCCTCCGCTATCCAACACTTTCCCTACTGTTGCACTCGCTGGAGTTGGAATAATAATTTTTACCCCTCCGCTATCCAACACTTTCCCTACTGTTGCACTTGCTGGAGTGGGAATAGCAAATTATTCCCCTCCGCTATCCAACACTTTCCCTACTGTTGCACTCGTTGGAGTGGGAATAGTAATTTCTACCCCTTCGCTATGCAACATTTTCCCTACTGTTGTACTTGCTGGAGAGGGAATAGTAAATTATTTCCCTTCGCTATCCAACACTTTCCCTACTGTTGCACTTGCTGGAGTGGGAATAGTAATTTTTACCCCTACGCTATCCAACACTTTCTCTAACGTTGCATTTATTGGAGTGGGAATAGTAAATTATTCCCCTCCACTATCCAACACTTTCCCTACTGTTGCATTTATTGGAGTGGGAATAGTAAATTATTCCCCTCCGCTATCTAACACTTTCCCTACTGTTGCATTTATTGGAGTGGGAATAGTAAATTATTCCCCTCCGCTATCCAACACTTTCCCTACTGTTGCATATGCTGTAGTGGGAATAGTAATTTTTACCCCTCCGCTATCCAACATTTTCCCTGCTGTTGCACTTGCTGGAGTGGGAATAGTAAATTATTCCCCTCCGCTATCCAACACTTTCCCTACTGCTGCAGTCCCTGGAGTGGGAATAGTAATTTTTACCCCTCCGCTAACCAACATTTTCCCTGCTGTTGCACTTGCTGGAGTGGGAATAGTAATTTATTCCCCTACGCTATCCAACACTTTCCCTACTGTTGCACTTATCGGAGTGGGAATAGTAAATTATTCCCCTATGCTATTCAACACTTTCCCTACTGTTGCACTCGCTGGAGTGGGAATAGTAATGTATTCGCCTCCGCTATCCAACACTTTCCCTACTGTTGCAGTTAATGTAGTGTAAAATGCAGTTTTAAAAATAAATAAATATTTTAATTTAATTTATAATACATATCTATTTTTTGTTTTTTTTATGTTACAGGTGTATGTATATATATATGTATTTATAATTTTTGATATATTTCTAACATTTTATAATTTATTAAAATAATTATTTAGGGGCCCATTACGATACCCGGCGTAAAAAAATCCGCCAGGCATGGAAGCGGCAAAAATCCGCCCGCACACACCGCCTGAACACCGACCACGCCATTACGATTACACAAACCGAAAACCGCCATCGGCGGAAAAATCACACAAAATACCGCCCGCCAACGTCCGAGTCGGAGTCAAACCGCCCGCCACGGACGGAAACACGCACGACAACACAAAACCGCCCGCCCTCACGGCCGACACACCGCACGTGAAATTACGATCGCACCGACATGAGCGCGGAAAAACCACAAATATACCGCCCGCCAGCGCAAACAACGCCGATGAGAATCGACACGGCAGAAGCCATGGCGCCCACGTACCTGCACAGAAACCATCCGCACACAAAACCAATAGCACACAACATGGCCAACAAGTCCACACAGCAAGGCACGCACAAATACACAAGCACAGTACACATCCCGAAAACACCCCCGGACAAACAAAAAATACAAAGGCCAGAACCCCAGACACAACACACCTGAAAACAACAGACCATGAGGACACACCCACATAGGTGAGTACAAAAGCAGCACTCCCACAGACCACAACCCCTTGCTACATTGCAAACCAGAGAGGAGAGGAGAGGACACAGTGACACAGCAAGGACAGCAGCACACCACAGAAACGCACACATCACAACCACCACCACCACCACCACCACCACCACCAAACACCGGCACCACAAACCCCCTGCACATTACACAACACACACCGCACCAGCACCACAAACACCATGGCACCACAAAGAATGCCCAAGTACACGCCCATTGAGCTGACGGTCATGGTCGACGAGATCATCAAGGTGTACCCACAAATCTATGGGAACATGGTCCAGCACACACCACTAGCCACCAGAAACAGAATGTGGAACCGGATCGTAGACCAGGTCAATGCAGTCGGGACCCTGCCCAGGAACAGAGGTGAAATAAACAAACGTTGGAATGACGTAAAGAGCCTGGTCAAGAAGAAGGACGGCAAAAACAGAGAGCTGGCTGCCGTCACTGGCGGAGGGAATCCCGCGCTCTTTAAGACCTTCAAAGCGTGGGAGGAGAAGGTGCGAGTCGTAATACATCCGGAGATCCTCGCCGGATTAGCAGGGGGAGTGGAGGCTGGTAAGTACAAACTAATGTATACCAGCACACCGCTATGTACTCACATGCGCAACCACCATGCCACAGCTCCCAGGGACAAACACCCCCATGTCCAGCACACAATACACAACACATCACACACACATGCAACAGACACCACCACACACAGCCCAAACCGAACAACTGTAACATACGTGGGGACATGTGTACACTCAGCCAGCCACGTAACCACCAACAGGTCCCCAAACATGCCAGAAGCGCCACAACGAGCACCCACCACACCCATGTGTCCGCCACAGCTGCACTAACCGACAAGTAACAGGTAAGTGGCAGGAACACAAAGTGCAGTGGGTGGGAGGGTGGACAGCCCAAGTACAACACACACCAGGCCCCAGTCCCACAGCACAGCAAGGAGGAGCATCCCCACACCCCACAGCCACGTGTCAGCCACCGCAGTGCACAACGACAGCCGAAAGGCAGACATCACGGTCCACAGCAATCGGTGTCAGTGGGTGTCCAGCCACCCCCACGACCCACAACACCCCCCACCCCCACAGACCTGCAACATGGAGCACCCCCCGCTTAGAGCCATGTGGCATCCAGTACAGTGCACGCACGAACAACTTGCAGGTGGGAAACTGGACAGGGCTGGATTACTGGAGGCATGAGGACCATAACACGACCAACACATGGGACATGTCACGTAGCAGACGAACACGCAGCACCGCCCACCGTCACGAACAAGTGAACAATGTGCACACGGACATGAACAACAGACTCACACCCACATGACCCATCACATACATAGCAACACCCAAGGAGCCATGTCTGCATGCACAAGCCACACTGAATATAGTACCACACGGCAGCCACTGTGCAACTCATCACACACAACCGAAACACCATTGAAGTCCTGTCCATGTAGCCCCTACTGCCTGTCAACCACACACCCCACAACTACGCCTATGTAAGACAAACAACACTAGACGCAACAGAGCGGAACAACATATATGCACACGAACACCACTGAACCCATCAAACACACAGACACACCATGCACATACAACATACCATCCATCCGTCAGCCCCAGTCTCATGAAAGGCATGTCATCCGCACAGCTGCCACACATACAGCAGTCACGCTAAGATACATGCCCATGACCAACCATGTGCCAGAAGTCAATGAAGCGCACGACACACTGTGAGCAACAACACACAACATGGGCCACACCCCCCGAGCACTGCAGTGATGCACATGGCACAGGGCAGCACGCACACCAAGGAGATGGGACAACTGCAATACGTTGGCTGGCACACAACCATCACTCACTCATAACGATGCGTCCAATGCCATGTCCAGTAATCACAACAGACAGCAAATATGCAGGCCATGTCAAGCATGCACACACCTCAAACCATGCACTGTCATGCTGCCACAACACATGTCACATTCGGCACCCATGGCTCACAGCATGTACCCCAAAAGCATATTCCATCCCAAATGCGAATCTGGGGCATGGCCCCCATGTTGCCATATGCGTTCCTAAGCGTTCCATTTGAACCCCAAAAGCATATTCCCTCCCAAATGCGAATCTGGGGCATGGCCCCCATGTTGCCATATGCGTTCCTAAGCGTTCCATTTGAACCCCAAAAGCATATTCCCTCCCAAATGCGAATCTGGGGCATGGCCCCCATGTTGCCATATGCGTTCCTAAGCGTCCCATCTGAACACCAAAAGCAAAGTACAAACCAGACCCAGGATGGGCCAGGAGCCCGCATACACCAGAGTCACAATAAGTAGGGGCACAGCAACACACCCATCGGCATGGCCAATCCGTCCCATGCCACATGTGCACAGCACACAGTCCCATTGCCAAGCACACACAACTACAAATGCTACAGCCACACACACGCCTCCGGGAAACCCATGTACGAGATTGCACGAACTGTTAATGTCAGACGACAACTACATACTTCGCCAGGTGCAACACAATAACAAATCTCATTCTCTCCACAGGTGACGAACTGCTGGATGCTGGGGATGGAGCCAGCAGCCAGCACAGCCAGCCGACAAGCCCCCACGAGGACACACGGATCTGGAGGATCTGTCCTCCTCTTCGGACACGGACCACCAAGCAGGCCCATCTGGTGTGGCAGGGCCCAGCCGCTCCCCAGGACCCCTCCTACCCACCAACCCATCATCCAGGGCTGCTGAACATTCCCAGCCCCCTGCTGCCACTGTCGTTGCGGCCACACCCACGGTCATTGCGGCCACACCCACGGTAATTGCGGCCACTACCATTGCCGCAACCGCCACCATCGCCGCACCGACCACCACCGCCGCCACCACGTCTTCGCTGGCACCAGCCCCAGCGCAGGTGGTGGCCCGGCCGACTGGATCCACCCTGGGAGCCACAGCGAGGACCGTGGTGAGCAATGTGGCTAGTGGGCAGGCCGGTGGCAGCAGGACTGGTAGGAGGAGCAGGGTCAGGGAAACGCCAGCCTCCCCTGGGAGCCATGCCCTGCCTCAAATGGCCAGAGTCCTTGGGGCCTATGAAGAGGCCCAAGGACAATGGGTCCGGTCTGCTTCAGACACGCGTGAGGTGCTGGGGGTGCTGAGGTCCATGGACGCCCGTATGGGCCAACTCGTGGACCTCATGGGCCAGCTGGTGGTGGCGGTGAGGTCACTGCCAGGGACAGCAGCTCCCCCTCCGCCACAACCTGCCGGGGCGCAGGGTGGAGCAGCAGTGTCCAGTTCCCCTGCGTCCACAGCCAGTGAGCACACCTCAACCACCAGCATGTCGCAAGCAGGCACCCCCTCGCAAACGTGGAAGGGGCCGTCCGAAGTGGAAACAGATCTCCCGGGAGGACTTCGCACGCTCCAAACGCAAGTGAGGCAGCCAGCCAGCCTTCCGCCAGCCTTCCTTGACCAGCCACTGCATTGACTTGGACTACGATCCCACTCCACACAGCCATCTGGATGGCATGTGTGTGTTGGACTATGGACATAGAACCAGTGGGTACACCCTGATCATCACGCAGCCATGACCGACAGCTCATTGTCACTGCACGCACCACTTTTGTCATCACCTTACACACAATCACATGTCACAGTTTGTAATAAATGCACCTTTTTCACTAACTGCTGTTTGTGCCCTGTGTTTTATTTGTACGGAATACAACGGCCACCTTGGGCGGAAAGGCACCTGATGCGTGGCATGGCAATTGAATCCGGAGGGCCTGTAGGGACCTAGGGGTGGGAGACAGAACAGGAGCACATTCAATGAGTGTGTCACACACCCATCACACAGTATATGTCAACAACTACAAGCAATGTACACACATCGCACAGAGCAATAGGGCACAATGCCACAGCCACCAACAGTGGCATACTACCCTGGCCATGGAGCGTTGACACACAGCACGCAGTGAACAAACGGCCACCCTGACACAGCACACACACACCTGCACAGATACAGCCACATCAGCCGTCGTACATGGACACTCACCGTCAAGTGAAGTAGCGGGCGATGAGCTGCTGCCGCACATTACCAGCTTCCTCCTCTCCGCTGTCCTCCTCACTCGAGCTGTCCTGGTCTGCGGGCTGGGGCCCTGGTTGATCTCCGTCATCCATGATGAGGGGGATCTGCTTCCGAATGGCCAGATTGTGCAGCATGCAGCACGCCACCACTATCCGGCACACCTTCTGTGGGGAGTACGCCAGCGCACCCCCGGCATATTGGACATCAGTCGTGGCAAGATGCTGTTGTGCATTATGTGTGCGTCATGGGCCGAGCCTGGGAACTTTGCACACACGTGGGTGATCACCATGTCCGCAAGGCACACCACTTGCACATTCAGGGAGTGCGTGTGCTTCCTGTTGCGGTACAGGTGCTCAGTGGCCTGTGGTGGAACAAGGCCGACATGTGTGCAGTCAATGGCTCCAACGACGTGTGGGATTCTGCCAAGGGCATAGAATGCACCCTTCACTGCCGCCAATTCACGAGCCCTGGGGAAGCGGATGTACCTGTTTCGGTACAGCATCATGGCTGCCAGTACATCCCTCAGCACCTTGCTGAACATGGGCTGGGACATCCCTCCTCCAATGCCCACTGTGTGCTGGAATGACCCAGTGGCGAAGAAATGCATGGCGGCCATCACCTTAGCCGTGGGGGTGACAGCAGTCGGATACACCCTGCGGGGACGGAGATGGGGTTCTAACATGGCACACAGTCGATGCAGGCTTGGCCTTTCCAGCCGAAACTTCCTAATAACCTCTGTATCGTCCATGTCCGCCAGCAATTGGTATGGGCGGTCAATGTTCGGTCTCCGCCTAGGGACAATGGCAGAGGACACATGTCAAAGCAACACGACACATAGCAATTTCGCATACACATCACTGACATGACTGAGCAAGCACATGAGCCACAGCCCAGCTGTCAAGCTGGGACGGCATGGCCACAATACACTTACACAGGTCTCCCAACAATGGCAATGGCTAGTGATACAAACCACTGCCATGTGCATGCACATGGGGATCTAGGCCCCAATGACTTGCGGGGCGTGCTGATGGGGACTGACTGCATATCCGTCAAGCGGCAACGCCACGGCAACATGAATGTCTGCTGAGCATGGAACTGCTTCCGCGGCTGGATGAGTATGGCACACGACGACGACGATGTGGGCACAGGCTGAGCGGCCAAAACAAGTGGGACCTGTGGCACGAGGGGATATGAGACAGTAGTAGGTGTCAGCACTGCACCCTATGTACAGCACTGTACGGATCACACCTCCCGAAACATTGACAGGTGTCCACATTGACAGCCCCATGCCAAGACGGCTGTGTGCTTGCAGTCACACGTCACAGGTGAGAGGTTACATTGCACGTGCCAGGTGGCAGACGTACATAGTGGGAGCTGGCATGTGTGTGCATGTGTCTCCTGTTCAGGATCCACCAGATGGGCGCTGACTCTGTACTGACCATTGGACACAGCATGTTCAGTGGAAGGCTTGTGTGTGTGGGATGGTGGCACTGGATGTGCCTCCGTTGGGTGGGGGCCATGCACAGGGCGGGTACGTTGATGATTGCGCATTGTTGGTCACGGTGGGTGCACCAACTGAAGATGTGTTGCCCTGTGTTCAATTCCTATGTCCGCATGATGATGGACTGTAGATGTGGGCAGACTACACATTGGTCGATGTGCTGTCTATATGCATGTGCGTTCACACCAGGCACAGCTGCCCCTGCACATGTGACCCCTGCTGGACTCGCTGCTGGGTCTGTGGAGCTGATGCACCTTCTGCGCGTGGGGCGGACAGCTCTCCTCACTTCCCTCATTGCGCATGTCATGACTTTGCCGCAGGTGACATGGATCATGGAGGGCCCACATGTACGCGTGGGTAGGCTACACATGATTGTACACTGGTCGCCACCCCCAGTCAGTGTTTCGAATGGGAAGGTTGTCGTGCTGGTGGTATGTTCGATGTGGCGGATGGGCGGGCCTAGGTGCGGGCTTACATTCCGGACATGGGGGGGTAGTTGGATTGGCGACTAGTTGCAGTACACACGGGACACGTCTCTTCCTTTCCACATCTGAGTCATCCCTTGTACTTACTGACAGTGATACAGTCATCTTCGCCCCAGCCCTCATGTCCTCCCCTCGCTCCCCCAATATGCATGCTCACCTGCGAGGCTAGCGCCTGCACAGGCAGCCCCAAGCTCGCACCAGAGAGGGCAAGGAGTGTATGTGTGGGTCCAGTTGCACGAGTGGGCTGTCTCAGGGTATGATGTGTGGCGGGACGCCGTCCACCTGCGTGGTGCCCCAAATGGAGACCTGGCCTGCATGGACTATGCATCACAGTCTTCGCCTTCCGGATCCGCCACCTGCGACACCCAGTGGCTGTGGCTGCCCTTGCGGCCAGGCCGCGTCCGTCTGTGGCTGATGGCCCACACATTCACTCTTTGGCCTCTCTGGGGAGGGCTCGGGGGTGGTGGCGCACGCGCTTGCACTTAGTCGCAATGGCATGTGGCGTGGTTGGTATGATGGGCAATGGATGGGATGGTGCGAGCCACCTCCCGTGACGTCAGTGCTGCTCGTGCTGTGGTGCGTCCCCCTACACTTCCATGTGACTTGTGCCATGCTAGACGTTGAGGTTCTATTGCCTGCGTGATATGACCAGGAGGAGCGCGAGGAGACCTCTCACACACCATGCTCCACTGCCATCCCGTGCCCTGTATCGCCTGTGCGGATTGACTATGTTGGGGTTACACCTGGTCGACTGGGGCTGTGTGTGCCTTGTCAAGGGGCATGGCGGGCGCACAACAGGATCCAGCTTGTCCACAGAGGGTGGGCTGAGGTGCGCCTGGTACCGCTTTGTACGTGTGCCCGGCTGCTGTGCACACACGTGTTCACTCCCCCCGACAGGTGTCCTCTCACAATGCCCAGGGAAGCGGTGGTGTACTGTTCATGACCCCTCCCAACACGGCGTGCTCCAACTTGGCATGTGCGCATCTACCCGTCGCACCCACCCACCTGAGCACTGCGTCCATACGACTTCACACGACACATGTGTGTCTTCCACAGTAGTGCTACTCATTTGCGTTGACATCCAATACCAGTGGACTACATGGTCATGTCACGACTGCCGTGTACTTCACATACTCTCATCCTCTCTCATTCGTACTTGTGAAATGAGTCAGCGGAGACAGTTTTGGTTTCAAACATTATATTGAGTCTTCTGTCCTCTGTGATGCAGTATAGTGGACACTACTGGCAGCGGAATACATGTTGAGGATATACTGAGCATGATTGCAAATGGGATAGGGTGTGGGGTTACATGTGATTGGCTGTTGCATGTGGGATGTGGGCTTCAGAGTGACATCTGCTTGGCCAAGGCTGTGCTAATGTACATTTACGTATAGCTGCGGAGCTGCGGACTTTGACACAGACGGTATACATGTAGCCTACCAGACCGCTTGGCATCATGGGCACAGTCCATCTCAGTTCCATGTGACAGGTTTGCTGCGGTTGTTCCTCATGCACGCGTGCATGTGAGATGACATCAGGGCATGTGCTTGCGTGCATGCAGCGGCGTGCCAATTGTTGTTCCACTGTGGTGGTTACTGGACATGTCACAGTCACTGGGGTCGTGTTGTTGTTGTATGCACTTGTCGTCCATGCAAAGGTCCTGGTATGGGATTCCCGGGGCGGGGGTGGGAGGGGTGCAGCACCCACAGACTCCAGGCGACCTATTCATGTCCACTGAGCGGTGTGTGTGTCCATGGGCGCTGGATCCATGTCGTGTCCTGGTTGTTCGTGCAGTTCCGTCCATGTGGGTGCGATACACAGAGCCCATGCCACTGCCTCCCACGATGCATGCGGTGTTCCTGGATGTGATGGGGAACAGTGTGCATGTCCCGGTCATATCCGATGTCATGGCGATGTCGTTGATGGTGTGGTTACAGTTGCCGGTCGTTTGGTATGGCTGTTGTGGTGGTGACTGGCCAGTCCGTGCGGAAGCTAAGCATGGGTGCGGGGTTGGACATCATAGGTCACTCGGGGAACCTGCGTTGTGGTCCGACGAATTGACAGGTTGTCAGGTATGCGATGCCGTCCAGCAGGGCTTCCATGTCATTGGTGGTGTACATGTTTGCCAGCCAATGTAGCGGATGGTGGCTGTCAAGGTGTTGTTCGTAAGTTGTCCCTTGGAGGACCATGATGGGGCATGCTGGGTGACATTCGATGTAGCTGTTCTCGATGATCCGTCGTGTGGAGGCACAGTGGTCCCATTTCAGTGCGGGTGCGATGTTGGCCACATACGCCATGCCCCCATAGGCAGAGCAGGCCCTGTCGTGTGCGTCCAGAGGGAGGAGTAGTGGTAGCAGGTCCGCCTTCAGACATGCCGGGTTGGAGAGGCATATCTCGACGGGATGCTGGTATGGACACCTCCGACAGTAGAAGACGGGCATGACGCAGCTGAACAATGTGATGCGGTAAGTCAGTCGGTAACTTACGTTCAGCAGGGACAGGAGATCGCATCCCAATGTATGGAACAGGTTGGTTTTGTACAGCTTGAGCTGTTCGGCGTAGTTGGGTAGGTGTGTTGCGGTTGCCATTTCCCAGCGGTGCGTTGTGGTGGCGTCCTCCGGCTGTGTGTGCAGTCTGCAATGTGCACGCTCCGAGGTTGCTGTGAGCTCTGTGTAGTCGTAGGGAGACAGGACTTGTGTTCTGTTTGCTTGTTTGGAGGACACGGGCCCTCTTCCCACATGCTTCTCAGACAGTTCAAGGTCAGTGATGTGTGACTCCTTCCAATTAACTTGCATGTGGCCGACATGGGGGAGTGTTTTCTTCTTTCTTCCCCGTCCGTTGTGTGCTTCTGTGATATGCGCTATCTGCCCTGTGGTCGGTCTCCTCGGCATGCCTGTGTTGGTCTATTCTTGGACAATGGCTGTATTCACCGGCTTCTGTCGTAGGGCTGTGGTTTCGGAGTTGGAATGGAAGGTCATTCAGTGCTGTCTGCTCTCCCTTGTGTGGGCGGCAGGCTGCCTTTCCGCTCTGCGTTGGGCCTTGTGTGTGAATGTTATTCTTGGGCCACCTGTTGTCGGTCCCCGGGCTCTTTGGTGTTCCGTTTTATATGTCTTGTTCATATGTGCAGGGTGGTATGGGTGTTTCAGTGTGGTACTGGCGTTCCTCTTCCCGAAGGAGCCCTGCTTCTCCTAGTTGGTGTTGACGCCGCTGTGTGCTTCGCCATGTTTGTTACACTGGGGTGTGTCCTGCTGTTGCGTGTCTTCACTGACATGTGTGCGTCGGTTGTGTGGCGTTGGGTGTTGTCCGTGAATTGGGCGTTGGGGACATGTCTGTGGCAGGCCTGTCACGTGTCATGTGCGTTCGGGGTGGGGCTGATGTGTGTGCTGCTTGGTTGTGTCCCTGTGTCTGTGTGCGACGCATGCATGGCGCTGCGGTTGGCCTCTGCGTTGTGCGCATGTGTGGCGGCGTCATCGGCGCTTTGGGGCCGTGACGGGGTGGTTGGTTCCTAGTCCCAGGTGGTGTGTACACATGTGTTCCGCGATGTTACGATTTGGCCTGTGTGTCATATGTGGATGCAATGGTGGATGTGTTGTGTACACGCGCTGGTGGGGGTTGTCCGCTTTTCCGCCCTTGCACTGTGTGCGCTGTTTGCGTGCACTTGTTGTGTGTGTGCCTACCTGCGTCTCCGCGGTACGTTGCGTCCTTGGTGGTGCATCAGCAGGAGCATGGGGAGGGCCTGCAGTGCTGGATTCATGCTCGGGGAGCCGCTTCTTCGTTGTCCGTGCTCGGCATCCGTGTTACCGCTTCGGTTTGTCGTACGGTATCTCTTGGCCGTGGGAGCCGTTTGTTTGCGGCATCGTAATTTATGCGCCGGGCGGGACGTGTTTCGTCGGACGGTGTGTGTCAGTTGGGCTGCGCCGCTACGTGTACGGGCGCACTTTGATGGCGGACGGTGTTGCTGGCTTGCCGGCGGTGTTTGGCCTACTTTTCGCATCGTAATTGGACGGGCGTGTGGACTGCTGCGTGCCGGCGGTAACTGGTGCTTTTTGCATCCGCCAGCACGGCGGTGGTGCTTCCGCCCGCCATCGTAATGAGCCCCTAAGTAATTATTTTTAAGTAAATATATATATTACATTTTATATATGTATGTTTAATTTATTTTTACATTACATTGATTACTTATAATTGTTAACATATTTTAATAATTAAATTAGTTTTTTAAAGTTTTATGTATTATTTAATTTATTTTACATTTTGTTATACATCATTTAAAAAAAACGATATTTTTAACTTCGATATTTTTAACAACGATATTTTTTTCGATATTTTCGTACTTACCATTATGTAGATAGGATGTCGATATTTTTGACATCGATATTTATGTCCCGATATTTTGGGAACACAATATTTTGTCCATCGATAATTTGTCAGTGATTCATTAGGAACCCCTTGTTCTCTCACAAACGTGTTGTGATCCATAAGCACGTTAGAGAGTATCCCTGTTGGCGCAGGAATCCCCAGTAGCGGGATATTAGGAGCGTATGGACGTTGTCCCTTGGTATATTGGATCGCTTTTTTCCAGTAGGATATAGCTACCTTGAGTAATGGCTGTACCGACGGCGGGGTTTTACTATTTGGTAGTAACAGTGTATGTAATTCTCCCTTTTCCCAAGCCGTCCGTGACGTATCAATCTCATGCAAGTGGCGTCCAGCCGTCCAGTAAGAGAGCCACTGGAGTTGACTAGCATAGCAATACACACGAAAGTCAGGAACTCCCAAGCCCCCTTGGTCAGTGCTCAGTTGTAGTTTAGTTAGACCCACTCGTCTTCTGCCTTTAGCCCAGACCAGCTCAGTTAGCATTGTGTTGAGCATTTGAAACATGCATGACGGGATCATGACCGGCAAATTGGTAAAATAATAAAGCAACCTGGGGAGCATTACCGTCTTTGAGATTGCTATTCTGTCCGTCACTGAAAGTGGTAACGATATCCAGAATGCGATTTGTGTTTTAGTGCTTTGATTGCTCGCCCCAGGTTACCCTCCAACATGTCTTGTAGTTCTCTGTAAGTTTGTATACCTAAATATTTAAATGTGGTTGGTGCTACAGTGAATGACCAGGGCCCAAACTGAATGTGTTCTGATCGGCCAGTATCTTTAAAAAAATAAGCATAGGATTTGGTTTTGTTTATAGTGAGGCCAGATAGTATCTGAAAGAGCGTAAACACTGTTGGAAGGGGTTCATGGGGGCCCCTGAGATCGCTAAGGTATAGTATAATATCATCCGCATACGGTGACAGTTTATGTGTCGTGTTTCCTAACTTGATGCCTTTATCCTGAGATACTATTCGCAATTTAGCGGCCAGTGGTTCAAGTGCCAACACAAATAGCAGGGGCGATAATGGGCAACCCTACCTTGTACCCCTGGCCACCTCATAGGGCAGTGAAATATGGGAACCAGTACGGGCCCGCGCCGTTGGGTCTGTATATAACAGTTTCACCCAGCGTATATATTCTTGTGGTATACCAAATAGTGTAAGGGCACGTAACATATAATGCCAATGTAAGGTGTCAAACGCTTGGCGCAGGTCAAGGGAAATGCAACCGGCTTCGATGTTCCCTGAAGGTATCAGAGTGAGTATCTGATGTAGACGTCTTGTATTTAGTGAAGTACTTCTACCTGGAAAAAAACCACACTGATCAGTATGCACCAACCTAGGTAGATGTAGGAGTAGTCTGCTAGCTAGTATTTTACTGAGGATTTTATAATCAGTGTTTAATTGTCCCCTGTAAAGACAGGGGACAATCAGCAATACTTATATTGCTTGACCTGTCTGCCGCTTTTGACACGGTCAACCATGACATTTTGCTAACACGTTTAGAGGAGGTGGGGGTAGTGGGCACTGCCCTGGACTGGTTTCGATCCTATCTATCTGGCAGGTGTCAGGCAGTGGCTCTTCCCCCTTTCCAGTCAGCCTTCACTAATATCTGTCATGGGGTCCCACAAGGATCTGCCATCAGCCCAATTTTATTTAACATCAATTTGAGCCCACTGATTAATATCATTCGGGCTCATAATGTGAAATTGGTAAATTATGCTGATGACACTCAGATCATTCTATCTCTTGATGGAGCCCTACCCAATGCCCTGGAGGATTTTCATGCATGTATGCATGATACTGCGCAGTGGTTACGTAATAACTCTTTACAATTTAATTCGGATAAGACCGAAATTGTACACTGCGCAGTTGGGAAGGTCCATCTGCCTCTTCCTCACAACTTCTGGCCCCTTGATTCATCTACTGCCTTGGTGCCATCTAAGACGGTGCGAAACTTGGGAGTTATGTTTAATGCCAACCTGTCACCAGAGACGCAAGTGAACAAGATGGTGGGGTGCTGTTTTGGCCTCATTAGGGCTCTGAGAAAGATTCTCCCGTTGCTCCCAATTTCGGTTAGAGCCTTGGTTGTTCAAGGCGCTATTCTAAGTAGACTTGACTACTGCAAAGCTCTGCTGTTGGAGTCCCCCAAGTATCTAATACAGAGACTGCAGCGTGTTCAGAATACGGCTGCGAAATTGGCCTTGTCTAAGCCACGAGGCTTTTCCGCCTCAATGTGCCTAGCGGAGCTACATTGGCTCCCTGTGCAGCAAAGAATTTATTTTGAATCCCTTTGTATAGGGTTTAGGGCTTTGCATGGACTCGGTCCTGGGCCCCTACAGAAGAAATTGGTTTGGTATACTCCTACCCGGACCCTTCGCTCCTCTTTTGCCTACTTGGCAAAGGTACCCAGGTTCAACAGGGTCAGACTGGGAGGAAGATCTTTTAGTTTTGCTGCTGCAAAACTCTGGAACGCACTCCCACTAGAAATTAGACAATGCAGTACCCTGTCCCTGTTCAGGAAAAGGATCAAAACGTGGTTGTTCCCCAGAAACTGATCCTGTCGCTTTTGAGTAATGTTTTTGGTTCTGTCCCTCTCGCTTCACGTTGGTCTGTATTCATGTATCTTTAGCGCCAGGGTACCCGTAGGGTGTTTGTTGCGCTCTATAAATGCTATATACAATACAATACAATACAATAGTGAAAGGGGTGATATCCCATCATCTCCGTTGGATCACGACCAGGTTTCAACAGTGAAGTAACCAAAGCCTGTCTCGTGGTGGGGGGTAAGAAACCTGTATCTAACGCTGCTTGATATAATTTTTCAAGATGGGGAGTCATTAAAGCCGAAAAGGTTACATAGAACTCTGCGGGCAGGCCATCAAGTCCTGGGGTCTTATTACGTGAGAGGTCTTTTATAGCCGAACGGATTTCAGTTTTCGTTATTGGTTTAGCCAGTTCCTTCTTTTGTATATTGGTAAGTTGGGGGAACTCCAATCCCTCAAGGAAGCCAGTCAAGTCCTCCTCTTGTAGCTCCGCAGGTGCAGCATATAATGCTGCATAATAATCCCTGAAAGCCCCATTAATGTCAGCTTGTGAAGTTACCGTGTTTCCCTCTGGTGTACGTACTTCGTTTATAGGGGTAGGGGATAGGGTGTCTCGTATTATTCGTGCGAGTAATGGTCCGGCCCTCTCTGCTTCTACATGTTGTTTTTGCGTATAGGTACGATAATCAATTGTGCTTAGTTGTTCTAACAGCTCGGCATGCTTGATACGTGCTTCCTGTAATTCTTCCTTATGTGTGTCATCTAATGCTGCAGCGCTTTCCAGCCCTCCCAGTCTGGCTTCTAAGTCTTGCAGTTCTCTGTCCACTATGGACCGGAGCCCTACTTTAGTACCAATAGCCACCCCACGGATGACCGTCTTAAACGCCTCCCATTCTATCTGACGCGTACTCGCAGTGTATGTGTTTTCCTTAAAGTAATGCTCTATGGCTTCGGAGAGGGCAGTACGAAAGACAGGGTCTTCCAATGAAATTGGCTGTAATCTCCAAGTCGGAATTGGTGTGGGGATCCTGCCCCATTCTAGTTCTAACTCTAAAGGATTATGATCTGATAGTGTCTTCCCAAGGTAGGTAGCATGTGAGATGTTGCCAAGCAGAAGTGTTGAAACAAATATCCTATCTATGCGTGGATGCAATAGATGTGTAGGGGAATAAAACGAATACTCCCGACTCGTCGGATTTTGTACCCTCCATGCATCCTCAAGTGCCCAACCCGCCGCCCAACTCACTAGTGCTTCTGGTTGCCTTCTGCTATGGGTTCCGTTATGGGAGGGTGTGAGCGATCCAGATCTGTGTTTAATACAGTGTTAAAATCTCCACCCACCAGCCAGGGGTAGCCTTCCCAATCTGCCAGTATCGTGTATAGTGACGTTAGTAACTTATCTTGTTCCGTATTAGGGGCGTAGATGCTTCCAAGTATAAGCTGCTCTCCGTCTAGCGTGCCACGGAGAAGAACATATCTACCATTCGTGTCAATTCATTGTTCCGCTACTATAAATGGGGTGCCGGCCCTAACCCAAACCGCCGCCCCCCTCGCAAATGCAGAATAGCATGAACCGAATATTTGTCCCCGCCACTTTTTCCGCAGTTTAATAGCCTCACTATTTGTAAGATGTGTTTCCTGCATCAATACTATGTGGGCTTTACGTCTGTTCAGTTGTGCATATATTCTATGATGCTTGTGCACCGACCCCATCCCTCTGATATTCCAGGTCAAAATCTTATATTTCCAGGCAGTAGACATAATACAAGCTGTGTTGTTGTAGCATGCTTAACCCAATGCAGTCTTGGTGACAATAAGGAATTCGACAGTGGTTGAGTCTGGTAATAACTAATAACAACAAACCCCAATACAAGGTTCCCCCATAAAACATCAGAGGACCAAACCATCACGCTAAGAAAGACTATATGACCTAACACTTCAAACCAATTAGCAGTTGCAGTGGGGGGGGCAGCAAACATAGTCATTAAGTATCCCAGGGGGGTGCATTATATCAGAGTAGCCACATAGCCGGCCATTACAGGGCCCCATCATATTCTGTAGATAAACGGTGCTACAAATATCGGTCTATCAGTAAATAATTACAAAAGCTAGTGTTTCCTCACTTCAACCCATGTACTTACAATCCATTGGTTTCAACCCATGTAGTCGTTCACCATTTGAGGGGTAATAGACGGAAACAAGGCTACCTTCTGAATCTGAGTGTACCGTAGTGTCCTCTGAGGAATCATGCGAGTCCACAATTGAATGTGTATATTGGACGTCCAGCACCGAAGCCGCTTGTATTGCAGATTGTTGTCCGTCGACAATTTGTTCTTTCGAGGGACTTGCTGTAACTTCCATTCCAGTTGGTTTCTTACGAACTTTCTTGCCATGGGCAGTCTTAAGCGCTCTGTGTCGTTTCGGCCGCAGAGATTGGGCGGTATTATGTGAGGGATCAGGCGTCAGTGTAACCTCCATCCATTCCTCCGCCTCAGCAGGGCTATCGAAAAACAGGGATTTTTGCTCAAAAAGTACCTTCAACCTTGCCAGAAACAGGAGAGCATACTTTAAATTGTAGCCTCTGAGCTGCGTTTTTACTCCTTGAAACGTTGCTCTAAGTTTTTGTACCGCTAAAGTAAGTCTGGGTATAGCGATACTCTTTTGTTCTCAAATTGTATTGGAGCTTTTTCTCGGGCAGCACGAAGTAGGGTATCGCAGTCTTTACAGTTCAGAATACGTGCAATTAGTGGTCTAGGTGGGGCGCCTGGAGGGGGAGGGCGGGCAGGTATCCTGTGAGCTCTCTCCACACTGAAGAGTTCCGTGAGGCACTCCGGTGCAATTACATTTTTAAACCATTGTTCTATATATTGGGTGGGGTTGGATCCTTCGCTCAGTTCCGGCAATCCCACTATTCGAACATTGTTATGGCAGGCCGCATCGTCCACTCTGTCGCATAGATCAGAGAGCTCTCGCTGTAAGTGTTCAAGATGTTCGGAATGGCTCTTATGTTGAGGCATGATCTCTGCAAGTTGAAATTTGTTGTTACGGACCGTATCTGCCAGTTTACTGTGATCAGCTTTCAGAAGCTTGAGACCAGTCGCAAGTGTACTCATTTGCCTTTCAATCGCCTGTCTAGAGTCGCGGACTTCCTGAAGAATCAGATCTAATTTGTTGACCTGCGTATCAACATTGGTCGGCGGTATACAGTCTTGGTCAGAGGCACTATTGGTCTCGTCTTGTTCTGTGTGGTCCTGCTTTCCTGATGCCAGCAGGTCCGCCTGCTTCCCCTTAGTGCGACCCATTATGGATCAGTAGTATTATGCCCTGCGTGTAGGATAGTATATGGTACTATTAGTCAAGTTAGGCAATGTCCACACTTCCCAGTTCAGCAGCACGCTATAAACTGTAGGATTAAGCTGATCTCAGCAGAGTGCCATGCACGTAGTAGTGTTTTGCGTTATAGTAGCCCTCTCTATTGTTCCAGTTTCAAATCGAGTCCCAAAGCAACGGACAGAGGAACAGATTGGTGGTAATGCCAAAGTTCAGGGTCACTATCTGCTTGTTTTACTGGAAATCAGCATTGGTTGGGAGTCCCTAACAATCCCTATCCATGTATTCCCTTACAGGCCAGCACCACATGGAGCGTACTTCCGCCCTGATCGTCGGTACCGAGCTCGGTGCGCATTCAGAGGGAGGCACTGAGGTAAAGAGAGGCATTCCCAGGGGCCATCCGTGTAAGCCACCGCTGTTCTCTCCAGCAGTCGTCAGCGCACGCATAAAAGCTCATGTGAGCTCCGGTATTTACCTGCGATCCCGGTTTCAGGAGTGCATCAGTTTCGGGCCCCCACCTGTTTGTGAGGGAAGTGTTGGATCCCTGTAGCCCCCGGTTCAGATTAGAGTGCCCCGCAGGCCCGCCACGGCTCCCCTGCACCGCAGTTATTTTCGTAGCTGCCTCTGATTAAATGCTGCGTAGTGCGGCCTCCGCTATGAAATGCCTGGCATACCTTGTTACAGTCTCCTGTGCTGCTCCGGGTTGCGCTGTCTGTCCGTAGCGGTCAGAGCAGTGTTCCGGCCGGTCCCAATCGTAGCCACAAGGCTCCGCTGGGCTCACAGCATGCTTCTGATTTTTCGCCTTTTGTTGCTCCCGTTCGGCTCCGTTCTGCGCAATGCGGCCTACGTCCCTCTTCCGATGCAGGTCGCGGCACTGGGAGAAACCGTCCATTTTCTCAGCGTGTGTTCAGCGTCGGCTTGTCGTTTTACCCCGCATTCTGTTGGGTGTCTCCTCAGTTCATCTGGGATCAGCTCGCAAGGGTCCAGTGACACCAGGTTTGCATGTAATTTACAGGATATAGGGCCCCGGTCCAAAGCTCAGCTAGGACGCGTCCGCCATGCTTGGCAGTTGACCACGCCCCCGTGCCATAGCAGGTTGTGGGGTTTATAGGGTTACAGGGTGGGAAGTAATTTAATTATAATTAATCATTTAATTGATCATTCATTATGTTAATTGTGTAATTATTTTTTTTAATTGTGTTAAGTTTTAGGTGTGGGTTGTGAGGTTTGTAGGGCTATAGGGTGGGAAGTAATTTAATTATAATTAATAATTAATTAAGTAATATTAATTATTTAATTGATAATTATTTATGTTAATTGTGTAATTCATTTTTTTAATTGTGTTAAGTTTTAGGTGGGGGTCGTGGGATTTGTAGGGGTATAGTGTGGGAAGTAATTTAATTAAGAATATTTAATAATTAATTTTTTATTATTGTTACTTTTTTATTGATAATTCACTATGTAAATTGTATAATTAACTGAATTTTTTATTAATATTTTTGATGTGGGTTGTGGTTTTTGTAGGGCAAAGAGTGTGAAGGAAATTAATAATAATAATTAATTATTCATGTTAATTATTCATCATTATTTAATTGCTAATTAATTATGTACATTGTGTAATTAAGAAAGTTTGCAAGCTAGATATGATATACAGGTTGTTATGTTTGTAGTGGTAAAGGGTGGGAAGTAAATTAAATATAATTCATTTATTATCAGTTTATTGTTTAATTGATACTTAATTATGTAAATTACACAATTAAGATTTTTTAAAATATATATTAGGAGCCCATTGTTGGGCTTGTAGGGTTAAAGGGTGGAAAGTTAATTAATTATAAATATTTTATTATTACTTAATTAATATGAATTGTTTAATTGATAATTAATTATGTAAACATTTTAATTATTATAATTGTAAGATACATTTTAGGTGTGTGTTGTTTACTTTGTAGATTTATAGGGTAGGATGTTTTTTAAGTAATAAACGTAAAAATAGTTATGTATTGTTTAAAACATGTTCAGTTTATTATGTTATGTGTTAATTGTGTTATGGTTTTTATTTGTAAATAAAATTATATTTGTTGGTTATAATTGTGAAAATATAATGTGGTATCTTAATTATATTATTATTATTTGTTTTAATTTAAAATATGTATTAAACATTGTAATACATATATTTTTTTTATTTTAAAACATTTTCTAAAATCTATTTTAGATTTAAATATTTTGATTTGCTGTTAAAATATTTTATTTGTTTGACGTGAACTACTCTCTCTCTACTGTTGCCCAGACTGGAGTGGGAATAGTAAATTTTACCCCTTCGCTATCCAATGCTTCGGGGTCGATTACCATGCCGTCCGGAAAGGCTCTGAATGGGATTCGGATTCGGCGAATCCGATTCGGAACCTATGTTTCTGACTGAATCGGACACCTTTCCGGACGACCGATTATGATGCAAGGAAACTGTTCGGGGTGTCCGAATCGGTTCCGAACGGCCTTCGGACAGACCGAGTCGTTCTGAGCCGATTCGTACAGCTCTATGAACAGGGTCTCGAACAAGTGATTACGATGACTGATTCGGACAGCCGTTCCGATTCGGTTTGCCCGACACAAAAAGGCTGTCGGAATCTGATTTTGGGTGCCCATAGCAGGCCCTCCTTCACCCTGAGGTCTCCAATTGGGGCCCGTGGGGGGTACCCATGGGACCACCCTTGTTAAACCATGCACAGTGTGGCAGGCACCATGGGGTGCCCGTCACAGGGTGCATGGTTTTTCCCAACAACCCCTTTTTTCATTGGGAGCCTGTGTTCTCGTTCGGAACACAGGCTCCTATTGAAGTCAATGGGAATACGAATGAACGATGTTTGACAGCATCGTAATCAGTCTGTCGGACTTGCAGAACCCGATTTGTTCGGAAATGATTCCAAAACCGATTCGGTTTGAAGGGTTTCCTAATGAGATTGTAATTGGCCCCTTTGTCTGTTGTTGCACAGACTGTAGTGGGAATAGTAAATTTGACCCCTCCGCAATCCAACACTTTCCTTACTGTTGCACAGGCTGCAGTGGTAATAGTAAATTTTACCCCTCCGCAATCCAACACTTTCCCTACTGTTGCACCGACTGTTGCAGGAATGGTAAATTGCTACCCCTCCTAAGTCCATCCCGTTCTCTACTGTTGCACTGACTGGAGTGGGAATAGTACATTTTACCTATCCTGAGTCCAACACTTTCCCTACTGTCGAAGTGACTGTAGTGGGAATAGTAAATTGTTACCCCTCCTGAGTCCAACGTTTTCCCTACTGTTGCACCGACTGGAGTGGAAACAGTACATTTTACTCCTCTGCAATTCAACTCTTTCCCTACTGTTGTAGTGACTGGAGTGGGAATAGTAATTTGTACCCCTCCGCAATCCAACACTTTCCCTACTATTCCACAGACTGGAGTGGGAATAGTAAATTGTTACCCCTGCTGAGTCCAATGTTTTCCATACTGGAGTGGGAATGGTACATTTTACCCCTCCGCAATCCAACACTTTCCCCACTGTTGTAGCAACTCGAGTGGGAATAATAATTTGTACCCCTCCTGAGTCCAATGCTTTCCGTACTGTTGTACAGACTGGAGTGGGAATAGTAAATTTTACCTATCTTGAGTCTAACGATTTTCCTACTGTTGCAGAAATTGGAGTGTAAATAGTATATATATTATTCATACATATTTATAGTTTTGTTCATATTGTTTACATTTATATTATGATGATGTTTTTGTCTGTTTAACATTATATTATTTTAATTTATTAATATTTGTAATATGTAATATATTTTTAGTAAAATGTAAGTTTTTTATTTTGTTTATGTTTATATGTAATTAAATTGGTATGTTTGTAATATATATATATATATCTATATATATATATATTCACTGAAAAAACCATAGGTTTTAGGGACAGTTATAGTTAGTTGGACATTTCACTCGTACAAAACCATAGAAATTCCCCCGTTATAGTTAGTTCAGCTAACTATAACTCGCGCCTCGCAATGCACTACTGATGACGTCACATATTACATCACTCATGACATGGTCAGTGACATCACTGATGACATCACTGATGACATCTCAAATGACATCACTGATGACATCATCCAGTGACTGTGTGTTTCTGTAAAGTTTAAATATGTTTAATATATATAGGGAAAGGCGTATTGAAGAATGAGTAGGTGTATAAGTGTCTGAATGGATGATTTAGTACGTGCGTGACTGACTCTACAAGTGAGTGATTAAACGTATCTTACTGAATGCATGGGTTAGTGACTAAACTGTGTGAATGTCTGTATACGTCTGTTTGTTGGTGTGTAAGTGGATGCATGGATTTGCGAATAGCTACATGAGTGTCTATATGGGTTATTGATTGGTTCTCTGAGTATCTGTATGGCTGCCTGAGTGTTTGTGTGGGTGGGGTGTGTGTGACTCTGTACATAGATGTGTGAGTGGGTGATTCACTGGGTGCATGATTTCAAGAGTGCATCTGTGATGGACTTCTTGGGTGGGTGAGTGTGTGTATGGGTGTGTTAGTGAGTGAATGTATATCTCAGTGGTACATGTGCGAGTAACTACATATGTAAAAGCAGTATATATGTGTGTTAGAGTATTTAAATGGCTATAAGTGAGAGTGTGTGATTGTGAGAGTGGCTGTATGGATGCGTGTGTGCTTGTATCAGTTATTGTATAAGAGCGTAAGAATGTGCTAGTATTTGTATGAGTAAGTGAGCTGGTGTGTGTATAACTGTATAGGTGAGTAAATGGGTGTGTGATTAATTTTTTGCATGACTGACTAGGTGTGTGAGTACCTCTATGGATGAGTGGCGGTGTGTGAGTGTTTATATAGGTGTATGAGTGCATATTATAGTCCTGTACTGAGTGACTGTAAGTATGAGTGACTGTACGGGTGAGTGAGTAGATGTGTGTGTGTAGACCTAAGAATCAGTGAGTGGGTATGTAGTTATTGGTATTGGAGTGTGTATGGTTTTGAGAATGGCAGTCTGTAATTTAGAGTGGGTGTATCAAAAGTTATATTAGGGTGTGAGAAGATGCATGAAATTATCACATGGATGATGTCATCAGTGATGTCATTTGAGATGTCATCAGTGATGTCATCAATGATGTCACTGACCATATCATGAGTGATGTAATATGTGACGTCATCAGCAGTGCATTGCGGGGGCGCGAGTTATAGTTAACTGAACTAACTATAACGGGGAATTTCTATGGTTTTGTACGAGTGAAATGTCCAACTAACTATAACTGTCCCTAAAACCTATGGTTTTTTCAGTGAATTTCAAAGGTTTTTTAAATGCTAATTTCTAACTATAACGTGTCTGAAACCTATGGTTTTTTCAGTGAATTTCAAACGTTTTTTAAATGCTAATTTCTAACTATAACGTGCCTGAAACCTATGATTTTTTTAAGTGAATTTCAAAGGTTTTTTAAATGCTAGTTTCTAACTATGCCTACAGAGGTAGGACATGTGAAGAAAGAAGAAAAAACGCACAGAAAGAAGCAAAAGAAATGCAGAAAGAAGCAACAGACGTCCACAAAGACGAAGAAAAGTGCAGGAAGAAGCAAAAGATGTGCAGAAAGAACCAACAGAGGAGCAGAAAGAGGCCTTGTTGCAAAATCATCCTGTGCCCACAACTTTTTCAGACGGGTACTGGTGGTAACTGACTCTGACTAACCAGAGCCAGTGCTATGCTAAAAGACACTTAGAATACAGTGAAAACACCTACATACACTAGGGAACACTATGCGTTGGGGTACCCCTGTGATTAGCATGACCTCCTCTGTAAGTCCCTAGTACATAATAGGGCAGGGGGATTAAAACTACCTCTTAAAACGCGCTACAGGGCGCGTTTGCACAGTGGTGAAGGGAGGGGGGTCTGAGGTGACATGTGTGCAAACTCGCCCCGTGGCGCGTTTTAAGTTGCAGGATTAAGTCCCCTTGAATCCTGAGGGTCCCTGGGGCCCAACTAGCCCCCAGGTACCTACAGTTAGGACCACAGAGGTGAGTTGCAGAGAGGCGTTCCGAGGCCACGCACCTTTTTCACCTCTCTGCAACGCAACTCTGTTGTGCTTACTGAAGGTACCTGGTGGGCTAGTTGGCCCCCAGGGTCCCTCAGGATTCAAGGGGAATTAATTCCCCAACTTAAAACGCACCACAGGGCGTGTTTGTGCACATGTCACCTGAGGCCCCGCCCCCTCCCTTCACCACTGTGCAAACGCGCCACGTGGCGCGTTTTAAGTTGGGGGATTAGGTCACCTTGAATCCTGAGGGTCCCTGGGGCCCAACTAGCCCACCAGGTACTTCCAGTAAGCACCACAGGCCTGCTTTGCAATGCCTGTAACAAATTGTGCAGTTGTGTTTAGGTAGTGAAGAGGGTCGTGCTGGGGGTAGTGTTTTAGGGTTTAGGGTAGTGCAGTGGTGTTTGTCTAGTGTAGGGGGTCATGCTGGGGGTAGATTTAGGGTTTAGGGTAGTGCAGTGGTGTTTGGGTAGTGTAGGGAGTTGTACAGGGGGGAGTGTTTTAGGGTTTAGGGTAGTGCAGTGGTGTTTGGGTAGTGTAGGGGTCGTGCTGGGGGTAGTGTTTTAGGGTTTAGGGTAGTGCAGTGGTGTTTGGGTAGTGTAGGGGGTACTGCTGAGGGTAGTGTTTTAGGGTTTAGGGTAGTGCAGTGGTGTTTGGGTAGTGTAGGGGTTCGTGCTGGGGGTAGTTGTTTAGGGTTTAGGGTAGTGCAGTGGTGTTTGTGTAGTGTAGGGGGTAGTGTTTTAGGGTGTAGGGTAGTGCAGTGGTGTTTGTGTAGTGTAGGGGGTCGTGCTGGGGGTAGTGTTTTAGGGTTTAGGGTTGTGCAGTGGTGTTTGTGTAGTGTAGGAGGTCATGTTTTAGGGTTTAGGGTAGTGCAGTGGTCTTTGGGTAGTGTAGGGAGTCGTGCGTGGGTAGTGTTTTAGGGTTTAGGGTAGTGCAGTGGTCTTTGGGTAGTGTAGGGGGTCGTGCTGGGGTAGTGTTTTAGGGTTTAGGGTAGTGCATTGGTGTTTGGGTAGTGTAGGGGGTCATGCGGGGGTAGTGTTTTAGGGTTTAGGGCAGTGCAGTGGTGTTTGGGTAGTGTAGGGGGTCGTGCTGGGGGAGTGTTTTAGGGTTTAGGGCAGTGCAGTCGTGTTCGGGCAGTGTAGGGGGTCGTGCTGGGGGAGTATTTTAGGGTTTAGGGTAGTGCAGTGGTGTTTGGGTTGTGTAGGGGGTCGTGCTGGGGCGAGTGTTTGAGGTTTTAGGGCAGTGCAGTCGTGTTCGGGTAGTGTAGGGGGTCGTGCTGGGGGGAGTATTTTAGGGTTTAGGGTAGTGCAGTGGTGTTCGGGTAGTGTAGGGGGTCGTGCTGGGGGTAGTATTTTAGGGTTTAGGGCAGTGCAGTGGTGTTCGGGCAGTGTAGGGGGTCATGCTGGGGGTGGTGTTTTAGGGTTTAGGGCAGTAAAGTGGTGTTCGGGCAGTGTAGGGGGTCGTGCTGTGGGTGGTGTTTCAGGGTTTAGGGCAGTGCAGTGGTGTTCGGGCAGTGTAGGGGGTCATGCAGGGGGTGGTGTTTCAGGGTTTAGGGCAGTGCAGTGGTGTTCGGGCAGTGTAGGGGTCGTGCAGGGGTGGTGTTTCAGGGTTTAGGGCAGTGGTGTTCGGGCAGTGTAGGGGGTCGTGCTGGGGGTGGTGTTTCAGGGTTTGGGGCAGTGCAGTGGTGTTCGAGCAGTAAAGGGGGTCGTGCTGGGGGTGGTGTTTCAGGGTTTTGGGCAGTGCAGTGGTGTTCGGGCAGTGTAGGGGGTCGTGCTGGGGGTGGTGTTTCAGGGTTTAGGGCAGTACAGTGGTGTTCGGGCAGTGTAGGGGGTGGTGCAGGGGGTGGTGTGTCAGGGTTAAGGGCAGTGCAGTGGTGTTCGGGCAGTGTAGGGGGTGGTGCAGGGGGTGGTGTTTCAGGGTTTAGGGCAGTGCAGTGGTGTTCGGGCAGTGTAGAGGGTCGTGCAGGGGGTGGTGTTTCAGGGTTTAGGGCAGTGCAGTGGTGTTCGGGCAGTGTAGGGGTCGTGCTGGGGCTGGTGTTTCAGGGTTTAGGGCAGTGCAGTGGTGTTCTGGCAGTGTAGGGGGTCGTGCTGGGGCTGGTGTTTCAGGGTTTAGGGCAGTGCAGTGGTGTTCGGGCAGTGTAGGTGGTCGTGCTGGGGCTGGTGTTTCAGGGTTTAGGGCAGTGCATAGGTGTTCAGGCAGTGTAGGGGGTCTTGCTGGGGCTGGTGTTTCAGAGTCTAGGGCAGTGCAGTGGTGTTCGGGCAGTGTAGGGGGTCTTGCATGGGCTGGTGTTTCAGGGTTTAGGGCAGTGCAGTGGTGTTCGGGCAGTGTAGGGGGTCGTGCTGGGGGTGGTGTTTCAGGGTTTAGGGCAGTGCAGTGGTGTTCAGGCAGTGTAGGGGGTCATGCTGGGGCTAGTGTTTCAGGGTTTAGGGCAGAGCAATGGTGTTCAGGCAGTGTAGGTGGTTGTGCTGGAGGTGGTGTTTCAGGATTTAGGGCAGTGCAGTGGTGTTCGGGCAGTGTAGGGGGTATTGCTGGGGGTGGTGTTTCAGGGTTTAGGGCAGTGGTGTTCAAGCAGTGTAGGGGGTCTTGCTGGGGGTGGTGTTTCAGGGTTTAGGGCAGTGCAGTGGTGTTCGGGCAGTGTAGGGGGTCTTGCTGGGGGTGGTGTTTCAGGGTTTAGGGCAGTGCAGTGGTGTTCGGGTAGTGTAGGGGGTCGCGCTGGGGGTGGTGTTTCAGGGTTTAGAGCAGTGCAGTGGTGTTCAGGCAGTGTAGGGGGTCGTGCAGGGGGGTGGTGTTTCAGGGTTTAGGGCAGTGCAGTGGTGTTCGGGCAGTGTAAGGGGTCGTGCTGGGGGTGGTGTTTCAGGGTTTAGGGCAGTGCAGTGGTGTTTGGGCAGTGTAGGGGGTCGTGCAGGGGGTGGTGTTTCAGGGTTTAGGGCAGTGCAGTGGTGTTCGGCCAGTGTAGGTGGTCTTGCTTGGGGTGGTGTTTCAGGGTTTAGTGCAGTGGTGTTCGGGCAGTGTAGGGGGTCTTGCTGTGGGTGGTGTTTCAGGGTTTAGGGCAGTGCAGTGGTGTTCGGGCAGTGTAGGGGGTCTTGCTGGGGCTGGTGTTTCAGGGTTTAGGGTAGTGCAGTGGTGTTCGGGCAGTGTAGGGGGTCTTGCTGGGGCTGGAGTTTCAGGGTTTAGGGTAGTGCAGTGGTGTTCGGGCAGTGTAGGGGGTCGTGCTGGGGCTGGTGTCTGAGGGTTTAGGGCAGTGCAGTGGTGTTCGTACAGTGTAGGGGGTCGTGCTGGGGCTGGTGTTTCAGGGTTTAGGGCAGTGCAGTGGTTTTCGGGCACTGTAGGCGGTTGTGCTGGGGCTGGTGTTTCAGGGTTTAGGGCAGTGCAGTGGTGTTCGGGCAGTGTAGGGGGTCATGCTGGGGGTGGTGTTTCAGGGTTTAGGGCAGTGCAGTGGTGTTCGGGCAGTGTAGGGGGTCGTGCTGGGGCTGGTGTTTCAGGGTTTAGGGCAGTGCAGTGGTGTTCGGGCAGTGTAGGGGGTCATGCTGGGGCTGGTGTTTCAGGGTTTAGGGCAGTGCAGTGGTGTTCGGGCAGTGTAGGGGGTCTTGCTGGGGCTGGTGTTTCAGGGTTTAGGGCAGTGCAGTGGTGTTCGGGCAGTGTAGGGGGTCGTGCTGGGGCTGGTGTTTCAGGGTTTTGGGCAGAGCAGTGTCGTTCAGGCAGTGTAGGGGGTCGTGCTGGGGGTGGTGTTTCAGGGTTTAGGGCAGTGCAGTGGTGTTCGGGCAGTGTAGGGGGTCGTGCAGGGGGTGGTGTTTCAGGGTTTAGGGCAGTGCAGTGGTGATCGGGCAGTGTAGGGGGTCTTGCTGGGGCTGGTGTTTCAGGGTTTAGGGCAGTGCAGTGGTGTTCGGGCAGTGTAGGGGGTCTTGCTGGGGCTGCTGTTTCAGGGTTTAGGGTAGTGCAGTGGTGTTCGGGCAGTGTAGGGGGTCGTGCTGGGGCTGGTGTTTCAGGGTTTAGGGCAGTGCAGTGGTGTTCGGGCAGTGTAGGGGGTCGTGCTGGGGCTGGTGTTTCAGGGATTTGGGCAGAGCAGTGTCGTTCGGGCAGTGTAGGGGGTCGTGCTGGGGGTGGTGTTTCAGGGTTTAGGGCAGTGCAGTGGTGTTCGGGCAGTGTAGGGGGTCGTGCAGGGGGTGGTGTTTCAGGGTTTAGGGCAGTGCAGTGGTGTTCGGGCAGTGTAGGGGGTCTTGCTGGGGGTGGTGTTTCAGGGTTTAGGGCAGTACAGTGGTGTTCAGGCAGTGTAGGGGGTCGTGCTGGGGCTAGTGTTTCAGGGTTTAGGGCAGAGCAATGGTGTTCAGGCAGTGTAGGTGGTTGTGCTGGAGGTGGTGTTTCAGGATTTAGGGCAGTGCAGTGGTGTTCGGGCAGTGTAGGGGGTCTTGCTGGGGGTGGTGTTTCAGGGTTTAGGGCAGTGGTGTGCAAGCAGTGTAGGGGGTCTTGCTGGGGGTGATGTTTCAGGGTTTAGGGCAGTGCAGTGGTGTTCGGGCAGTGTAGGGGGTCTTGCTGGGGGTAGTGTTTCAGGGTTTAGGGCAGTGCAGTGGTGTTCAGGCAGTGTACGTGGTTGTGCTGGAGGTGGTGTTTCAGGATTTAGGGCAGTGCAGTGGTGTTCGGGCAGTGTAGAGGGTCTTGCTGGGGGTGGTGTTTCAGGGTTTAGGGCAGTGGTGTTCAAGCAGTGTAGGGGGTCTTGCTGGGGGTGATGTTTCAGGGTTTAGGGCAGTGCAGTGGTGTTCGGGCAGTGTAGGGGGTCTTGCTGTGGGTGGTGTTTCAGGGTTTAGGGCAGTGCAGTGGTGTACGGGCAGTGTAGGGGGTCTTGCTGTGGCTGGTCTTTCAGGGTTTAGGGTAATGCAGTGGTGTTCGGGCAGTGTAGGGGGTCTCGCTGGGGCTGGTGTTTCAGGGTTTAGGGTAGTGCAGTGGTGTTCGGGCAGTGTAGGGGGTCGTGCTGGGGCTGGTGTCTGAGGGTTTAGGGCAGTGCAGTGGTGTTCGGGCAGTGTAGGGGGTCGTGCTGGGGCTGGTGTTTCAGGGTTTAGGGCAGTGCAGTGGTTTTCGGGCAGTGTAGGCGGTTGTGCTGGGGCTGGTGTTTCAGGGTTTAGGGCAGTGCAGTGGTATTCGGGCAGTGTATGGGGTTGTGCTGGGGCTGGTGTTTCAGGGTTTAGGGCAGTGCAGTGGTGTTCAGGCAGTGTAGGGGGTCGTGCTGGGGGTGGTGTTTCAGGGTTTAGGGCAGTGAAGTGGTATTTGGGCAGTGTAGGGGGTCATGCTGGGGCTGGTGTTTCAGGGTTTAGGGCAGTGCAGTGGTGTTCGGGCAGTGTAGGGGGTCGTGCTGGGGCTGGTGTTTCAGGGTTTTGGGCAGAGCAGTGTCGTTCGGGCAGTGTAGGGGGTCGTGCTGGGGGTGGTGTTTCAGGGTTTAGGGCAGTGCAGTGGTGTTCGGGCAGTGTAGGGGGTCGTGCAGGGGGTGGTGTTTCAGGGTTTAGGGCAGTGCAGTGGTGTTCGGGCAGTGTAGGGGGTCTTGCTGGGGCTGGTGTTTCAGGGTTTAGGGCAGTGCAGTGGTGTTCGGGCAGTGTAGGGGGTCTTGCTGGGGGTGGTGTTTCAGGGTTTAGGGCAGTGGTGTTCGGGCAGTGTAGGGGGTCTTGCTGGGGGTGATGTTTCAGGGTTTAGGGCAGTGCAGTGGTGTTCGGGCAGTGTAGGGGGTCGTGCTGGGGGTGGTGTTTCAGGGTTTAGGGCAGTACTGTCGTGTTCGGGCAGTGTAGGGGGTGGTGCAGGGGGTGGTGTGTCAGGGTTAAGGGCAGTGCAGTGGTGTTCGGGCAGTGTAGGGGGTGGTGCAGGGGTGGTGTTTCAGGGTTTAGGGCAGTGCAGTGGTGTTCGGGCAGTGTAGAGGGTCGTGCAGGGGGTGGTGTTTCAGGGTTTAGGGCAGTGCAGTGGTGTTCGGGCAGTGTAGGGGGTCGTGCTGGGGCTGGTGTTTCAGGGTTTAGGGCAGTGCAGTGGTGTTCTGGCAGTGTAGGGGGTCGTGCTGGGGCTGGTGTTTCAGGGTTTAGGGCAGTGCAGTGGTGTTCGGGCAGTGTAGGTGGTCGTGCTGGGGCTGGTGTTTCAGGGTTTAGGGCAGTGCAGTGGTGTTCAGGCAGTGTAGGGGGTCTTGCTGGGGCTGGTGTTTCAGAGTCTAGGGCAGTGCAGTGGTGTTCGGGCAGTGTAGGGGGTCTTGCATGGGCTGGTGTTTCAGGGTTTAGGGCAGTGCAGTGGTGTTCGGGCAGTGTAGGGGGTCGTGCTGGGGGTGGTGTTTCAGGGTTTAGGGCAGTGCAGTGGTGTTCAGGCAGTGTAGGGGGTCATGCTGGGGCTAGTGTTTCAGGGTTTAGGGCAGAGCAATGGTGTTCAGGCAGTGTAGGTGGTTGTGCTGGAGGTGGTGTTTCAGGATTTAGGGCAGTGCAGTGGTGTTCGGGCAGTGTAGGGGGTATTGCTGGGGGTGGTGTTTCAGGGTTTAGGGCAGTGGTGTTTAAGCAGTGTAGGGGGTCTTGCTGGGGGTGGTGTTTCAGGGTTTAGGGCAGTGCAGTGGTGTTCGGGCAGTGTAGGGGTCTTGCTGGGGGTGGTGTTTCAGGGTTTAGGGCAGTGCAGTGGTGTTCGGGTAGTGTAGGGGGTCGTGCTGGGGGTGGTGTTTCAGGGTTTAGAGCAGTGCAGTGGTGTTCAGGCAGTGTAGGGGGTCGTGCAGGGGGTGGTGTTTCAGGGTTTAGGGCAGTGCAGTGGTGTTCGGGCAGTGTAGGGGGTCGTGCTGGGGGTGGTGTTTCAGGGTTTAGGGCAGTGCAGTGGTGTTTGGGCAGTGTAGGGGGTCGTGCAGGGGGTGGTGTTTCAGGGTTTAGTGCAGTGCAGTGGTGTTCGGCCAGTGTAGGTGGTCTTGCTGGGGGTGGTGTTTCAGGGTTTAGTGCAGTGGTGTTCGGGCAGTGTAGGGGGTCTTGCTGTGGGTGGTGTTTCAGGGTTTAGGGCAGTGCAGTGGTGTTCGGGCAGTGTAGGGGGTCTTGCTGGGGCTGGTGTTTCAGGGTTTAGGGTAGTGCAGTGGTGTTCGGGCAGTGTAGGGGGTCTTGCTGGGGCTGGTGTTTCAGGGTTTAGGGTAGTGCAGTGGTGTTCGGGCAGTGTAGGGGGTCGTGCTGGGGCTGGTGTCTGAGGGTTTAGGGCAGTGCAGTGGTGTTCGTACAGTGTAGGGGGTCGTGCTGGGGCTGGTGTTTCAGGGTTTAGGGCAGTGCAGTGGTTTTCGGGCACTGTAGGCGGTTGTGCTGGGGCTGGTGTTTCAGGGTTTAGGGCAGTGCAGTGGTGTTCGGGCAGTGTAGGGGGTCGTGCTGGGGGTGGTGTTTCAGGGTTTAGGGCAGTGCAGTGGTGTTCGGGCAGTGTAGGGGGTCGTGCTGGGGCTGGTGTTTCAGGGTTTAGGGCAGTGCAGTGGTGTTCGGGCAGTGTAGGGGGTCGTGCTGGGGCTGGTGTTTCAGGGTTTAGGGCAGTGCAGTGGTGTTCGGGCAGTGTAGGGGGTCATGCTGGGGCTGGTGTTTCAGGGTTTAGGGCAGTGCAGTGGTGTTCGGGCAGTGTAGGGGGTCGTGCTGGGGCTGGTGTTTCAGGGTTTTGGGCAGAGCAGTGTCGTTCAGGCAGTGTAGGGGGTCGTGCTGGGGGTGGTGTTTCAGGGTTTAGGGCAGTGCAGTGGTGTTCGGGCAGTGTAGGGGGTCGTGCAGGGGGTGGTGTTTCAGGGTTTAGGGCAGTGCAGTGGTGATCGGGCAGTGTAGGGGGTCTTGCTGGGGCTGGTGTTTCAGGGTTTAGGGCAGTGCAGTGGTGTTCGGGCAGTGTAGGGGGTCGTGCAGGGGGTGGTGTTTCAGGGTTTAGGGCAGTGCAGTGGTGTTCGGGCAGTGTAGGGGGTCTTGCTGGGGGTGGTGTTTCAGGGTTTAGGGCAGTACAGTGGTGTTCAGGCAGTGTAGGGGGTCGTGCTGGGGCTAGTGTTTCAGGGTTTAGGGCAGAGCAATGGTGTTCAGGCAGTGTAGGTGGTTGTGCTGGAGGTGGTGTTTCAGGATTTAGGGCAGTGCAGTGGTGTTCGGGCAGTGTAGGGGGTCTTGCTGGGGGTGGTGTTTCAGGGTTTAGTGCAGTGGTGTTCAGGCAGTGTAGGTGGTTGTGCTGGAGGTGGTGTTTCAGGATTTAGGGCAGTGCAGTGGTGTTCGGGCAGTGTAGGGGGTCTTGCTGGGGGTGGTGTTTCAGGGTTTAGGGCAGTGGTGTTCAAGCAGTGTAGGGGGTCTTGCTGGGGGTGATGTTTCAGGGTTTAGGGCAGTGCAGTGGTGTTCGGGCAGTGTAGGGGGTCTTGCTGTGGGTGGTGTTTCAGGGTTTAGGGCAGTGCAGTGGTGTACGGGCAGTGTAGGGGGTCTTGCTGGGGCTGGTCTTTCAGGGTTTAGGGTAATGCAGTGGTGTTCGGGCAGTGTAGGGGTCTCGCTGGGGCTGGTGTTTCAGGGTTTAGGGTAGTGCAGTGGTGTTCGGGCAGTGTAGGGGGTCGTGCTGGGGCTGGTGTCTGAGGGTTTAGGGCAGTGCAGTGGTGTTCGGGCAGTGTAGGGGGTCGTGCTGGGGCTGGTGTTTCAGGGTTTAGGGCAGTGCAGTGGTTTTCGGGCAGTGTAGGCGGTTGTGCTGGGGCTGGTGTTTCAGGGTTTAGGGCAATGCAGTGGTATTCGGGCAGTGTATGGGGTTGTGCTGGGGCTGGTGTTTCAGGGTTTAGGGCAGTGCAGTGGTGTTCAGGCAGTGTAGGGGGTCGTGCTGGGGGTGGTGTTTCAGGGTTTAGGGCAGTGAAGTGGTATTTGGGCAGTGTAGGGGGTCATGCTGGGGCTGGTGTTTCAGGGTTTAGGGCAGTGCAGTGGTGTTCGGGCAGTGTAGGGGGTCGTGCTGGGGCTGGTGTTTCAGGGTTTTGGGCAGAGCAGTGTCGTTCGGGCAGTGTAGGGGGTCGTGCTGGGGGTGGTGTTTCAGGGTTTAGGGCAGTGCAGTGGTGTTCGGGCAGTGTAGGGGGTCGTGCAGGGGGTGGTGTTTCAGGGTTTAGGGCAGTGCAGTGGTGTTCGGGCAGTGTAGGGGGTCTTGCTGGGGCTGGTGTTTCAGGGTTTAGGGCAGTGCAGTGGTGTTCGGGCAGTGTAGGGGGTCTTGCTGGGGGTGGTGTTTCAGGGTTTAGGGCAGTGGTGTTCGGGTAGTGTAGGGGTCTTGCTGGGGGTGATGTTTCAGGGTTTAGGGCAGTGCAGTGGTGTTCGGGCAGTGTAGGGGGTCTTGCTGGGGGTAGTGTTTCAGGGTTTAGGGCAGTGCAGTGGTGTTCGTGCAGTGTAGGGGGTCGTGCTGGGGATGGTGTTTCAGAGTTTAGGGCAGTGCAGTAGTATTCGGGCAGTGTAGGGGGTCGTGCAGGGGGTGGTGTTTCAGGGTTTAGGGCAGTGCAGTGGTGTTCGGGCAGTGTAGGGGGTCGTGCTGGGGGTGGTGTTTCAGGGTTTAGGGCAGTGCTGTGGTGTTCGGGCAGTGTAGGGGGTCGTGCACGGGGTGGTGTTTCAGGGTTTAGGGCAGTGCAGTGGTGTTCGGGCAGTGTAGGGGGTCGTGCTGGGGGTAGTGTTTTAGGGTTTAGGGTAGTGCAGTGGTGCTTGTGTAGTGTAGGGGTCGTGCTGGGGGTAGTGTTTTAGGGTTTAGGGTACTGCAGTGGTGTTTGTGTAGTGTAGGGGGTCATGTTTTAGGGTAGTGCAGTGGTGTTTGGGTAGTGTAGGGGGTCGTGCTGGGGGTAGTCTTTTAGGATTTAGGTTAGTGCAGTGGTGTTTGGGTAGTGTAGGGGGTCGTGCTGGGGGTAGTGTTTTAGGGTTTAGGGTAGTGCAGTGGTGTTTTTGAAGTGTAGGGGGTCATGTTTTAAGATGCAACGCTCCAATACCTGACCAGTCTGCACTACATAAAACTGCAAAAAAACTAAAAATAAAAAGTGTTTTGCACACTTTTGTCATTGGGCTATATGTGGGCTACATCTGGGTACTATTTGTGCTACATTGGGCTCTTTTTTCTCTGGTGGCCATCTTGGAAGACTTCTTTGTTATGAAGTTTCCTAATTTCCTCATTTACTGCAGTCTCCTCAGTAGGAAATGCTTTCAGTTTTTTACTTTGATTCCATCAATAAGGCATTCAGATGTGTCTCACATTTGCCATAAATTCAGAATGTTAGCACTCTAGTTGCTCATTAGATCACTGTAGTAAAGCTACTGCTCACCAGGGAGTTAACTGTAAGTCTGCTGCTGGTATTGAAAGTGATTGTTTCAGTCTGCATGTCAGAATTTTCTAATGAAATAGAAGAGGATTTGAGATCTCACTTAAAACATGCCCTAATTTTTCTTTCTGCAGCACTAACCATAATTTCTATTTCAAAAAGAACCCCCTCATTTTGTTCCTTTTTAAATTAAATGTTTTAAGTGTTTCCGGTTTATTCCAATCAAGATGGCTTCAGGTATGCCATACTTTTGTCATAAGTAAGGCTGTTAGCGCTCTAGTTGTTCTTTAGAACACTCTGGGAAGCTGCAGTAGAACACAAAGGCATCAACTGGCAGGCTGCTCCTGTTGAAATATAACAGGAAGATATTTGAGATCACACTTGAAACATGTCCTAATTTTTCTTTCTACAGCACTAACCATAATTTCTATGACAAAATGAACCCCATCATTTTGTTCCTTTTTAAATTAAATGATTTAAGTGTTACCAGTTTATTCCAATCAAGATGGCTTCAGGTGTGCCATACTTTTGTCATAAGTAAGACTGTTAGCACTCTAGTTGTTCTTTAGAACACTCTGGGAAGCTGCAGTAGAACACAAAGGAATCAACTGACAGTCTCTGCCCTTGTTGGATGTACATGTTTTACTGAGAATGTCAGACTTCATTCTCACATGACTGAGAAAGATAATGTGAATTTACAGAAAATATGCTCTCATTTTAGCTTCTGGAGCACCTTCCAAAACTCTATGGGACAAGCATGTGAAAATAGTTTTCTCTCAAACATGATTCTTGATATCCCAGCAGAAGGTTTTTCACAGGGTAAAATCACCTTAGAACACACCACAATTCCTGAAATTAGTATGGTACCATCAACAAATGAATTCTAATGTAACTAAAGTCTGTTATCACCCTTTATAGTTCTCCTTTTGGTAACCCTCAAAATCTTTGATTCACTACAATGCATTTCAATGGGGTACTATCATGTATATTGGTCCCAAGATGGCTGCCAGCAATTCCAGGATGAAGTGCTGACAGCCAATCAGATCTCACAATGACATGTGTGGTTAGGCTCCGCCCAGATATATATGTGATTTTACTTTTGATTTTCTCAGGAACTACTGAACGGATTTACACCATTTAACCAAAAGGCACGACTCTGAACCAAGGGCCACCTTTTTGCCAAATTTGGTGTAATTCCGTTCAGCAGGTTCCTATGGAAAATTGCATGGGGAAAACACGTTTTGGGACCCCCCTTTTTTCTCGGCCCCCGCTAGCCAAAACACCCCGAAACGTTCAAGATAGGAGCGGACCGGAGCAGGCCATAAGTTTTGAAAATTTCGCGAAGATTCGTCAACCAGCGCCAAAGTTATTGGGAATAGAATGTTGCGAATTTCTTATGGAAAATAGGTCCTAACTATAACTATCTACTGGCGACCGCCAGTAGATAATATATATATATCTATATATATATTCACTGAAAAAACCATAGGTTTCAGACACGTTATAGTTAGAAATTAGCATTTAAAAAACCTTTGAAATTCACTGAAAAAGCCATAGGTTTCAGACACGTTATAGTTAGAAATTTGCATTTAAAAAACCTTACAAATTCACTGAAAAAACCATAGGTTTTAGGGACAGTTATAGTTTGTTGGACATTGCACTCGTACAAAACCCGTGAAATTCCCCCGTTATAGTTAGTTCAGCTAACTATAACTCGCGCCCCGCAATGCACTGCTGATGACATCACATATTACATCACTCATGACATGGTCAGTGACATCACTGATGACATCACTGATGACATCTCAAATGACATCACTGATGACATCATCCAGTGACTGTGTGTTTCTGTAAAGTTTAAATATTTTTAATATATATAGGGAAAGGCGTATTGAAGAATGAGTGGGTGTATAAGTGTCTGTATGGATGATTTAGTAGGTGCGTGACTAACTCTATAAGTGAGTGATTAAACGTATCTTACTGAATGCATGGGTTAGTGACTAAACTGGGTGAATGTCTGTATCCGTCTGTCTGTTGCTGTGTAAGTGGCTGCATGGGTTTGTGAATAGCTACATGAGTGTCTATATGAGTTATTGATTGGTTGTCTGAGTATCTGTATGGGTGCCTGAGTGTTTGTGTGGGTGGGGTGGGTGCGACTCTGTGCATAGATGTGTGAGTGGGTGATTCACTGGGTGGATGGTTTCAAGAGTGCATCTGTGATAGACTGTATGGGTGGGTAAGTGTGTGTAAGAGTGTATTAGTGAGTGAATGTATGTCCCAGTGGTACATGTGTGAGTAACTACATATGTGAAAGGCAGTATATATGTGTGTTGGAGTATATAAATAGCTATAAGCGAGAGTGTGTGATTGTGAGAGTGACTGTATGGATGAGTGTGTGCTTGCATCAGTGATTGTATAAGAGCGTAAGAATGTGCTAGTATTTGCATGAGTAAGTGAGCTGGTGTGTGTATAACTGTATAGGTGAGTAAATGGCAGTGTGTTTAATTATTTGCATGACTGACTAGGTGTGTGAGTACCTCTATGGATGAGTGGCGGTGTTTGAGTGTCTATATAGGAGTATGAGTGCATATGATAGTCCTGTACTGAGTGACCGTAAGTATGAGTGACTGTACAGGTGAGTGAGTGGATGTGTGTGTAGACCTAAGAATCAATGAGTGGGTATGTAGTTATTGGTGTTGGAGTGTCTATGGTTTTGCGAATGGCAGTCTGTAATTTAGAGTGGGTGTATCAAAGGTTATATTAGGGTGTGAGGAGGTGCATCAGATTATCACGTGAATGATGTCATCAGTGATGTCATCAGTGATGTCATTTGAGATGTCATCAGTGATGTCATCAGTGATGTCACTGACCATGTCATGAGTGATGTAATATGTGACGTCATCAGCAGTGCATTGCGGGGGCGCGAGTTATAGTTAGCTGAACTAACTATAACGGGGGAATTTCACGGGTTTTGTACGAGTGCAATGTCCAACTAACTATAACTGTCCCTAAAACCTATGGTTTTTCAGAGAATTTGTAAGGTTTTTAAATGCAAATTTCTAACTATAACGTGTCTGAAACCTATGGTTTTTTCAGTGAATTTCAAAGGTTTTTTAAATGCTAATTTCTAACTATAACGTGTCTGAAACCTATGGTTTTTTCAGTGAATTTGTAAGGTTTTTTAAATGCTAATTTCTAACTATAACGTGCCTGAAACCTATGGTTTTTCAGTGAATTTCAAAGGTTTTTTAAATGCTAATTCCTAACTATAACATGTCTGAAACCTATGGTTTTTTTCAGTGAATTTCAAAGGTTTTGTAAATGACAATTTTTAAATGTATTAATTGTTATATTTATTTTTTTGATACTGATTTACTACATTTTTTTAAACTATTTATTTTTAGATATTTTATTTTTTAAATTACATTGTAATTACATTATACATTACATTACAAAATATACTTTCTCAGAATGAATTACTTTAGTTTAAATACTTTGCAAATAGGCAATAGACTTTTAAGTACAGTAGTTACAGTTGTTGCAATGGGCAACACAATTTCAAACACAATGCAACATTGAGCTCAATGTGAATTTCTAGTTAAATGCAATTAGGTACTTTATGGATTACTTTTCTAACCACAGGACTGGATCCTAGATTCAGTCCTGGGACATCTCCTGTAAACAGGTGAGTAAAAGCGTTTTGGTTACAGTAGTGATTTTTAAGGAATATTATTGTATTTTAAAAGTTGACACTTAGAAACTTTTTCACATAGAATCACCAATGTTATCCTATGGGAGGAAATTCACTTAGCAGGTGAGTAGTGTTATCGTTACTTTTTCTTACTCAGTGGTGGATCCTGGATCCAGCACTGGTGCATCTCCTGTAAACAGTTGAAAGAATGCGTTTAAGTCATACAGGCGATTTTTAAGGAATATTTGTAGTTTGTGAAAAACAGCACTTTGAAACTTTTCTGCGGAAAACCAGACAATGGATTCCAATGGAAGGAAATACAAGTTACTGGTAAGTACGGTTAGAATTTCTTATCAGGGTCAGTGCTGGGCTAAAAGATGCAGCACTGGGTTCTCTCCTGATAACAGGTGAGTAAATCGGAATTCGTAGTTCGGCTGATTTTAGAGGAATATTATAAAGTTCCAAAACTCCACACTTAGAAGAATTTCCAAGTGAAACCAGTCAATGTTAGCCTATGGAAGGAAATTCAAGTTACTGGTAAGTACGGTTAGAATTACTTTTCAGGATCTGTACTGGGCTCAAAGATGCAGCACTGAGGTCTCTCCTGATAACAGGTGAGTAAATCGGAAATTTGTAGTTCGGCTGATTTTAGAGGAATATTTGCACAATGGTGAAGGAAGGGGGTAGGGCCTGAGGTGACATGTTTGCAAACACGCCCTGTGGCTTGTTTTAAGTTGGAGAATTAATTCCTCCTCAATCCCGAGGGTCCCTAGGGGCCAACTGGCCCACCAGATACCTCCAGTATGCGCCAGAGAGCTGCGTTGCAGAGAGGTGTTCAGAGGCCACGCCCCTTTTTACAACACTCTGCAACGCAGCTCCGTGGCGCTTACTGGAGGTACCTGGTGGGCTAGTTGGCCCCCAGGGACCCTCAGGATTGAAGGGGATTTAATTCCCCATCTTAAAACGCGCCACGGGGCCTGTTTGCACACATGTCACCTGAAGCCCCGCCCCCTCCCTTCACCACTGTGCAAACGCGCCCCATGGCGCGTTTTAAGTTGGGGGATTAAGTCCCCTTGAATCCTGAGGGTCCCTGGGGTCCAACGATCCCACCAGGTACCTCCAGTAAGCGCCACAGAACTGCGTTGCAGAGAGGTGTAAAAAGGGGCGTGGCCTCTGTACACCTCTCTGCAACACAGCCCCCTGGCGCATACTGGAGGTTCCTGGTGGGCTAGTTGGCCCCCAGGGACCCCCAGTATTCAAGGGGAATTCGTTCCCCCTCTGCAAATGCGCCAGGAGGCGCGTTTGCAGAGTGGTAAAGGAAGGGGGCGGGGCCTGCGGCCCGATCGTTTTTTTTTTCCCGAAGGGGGGCTTTGTGGCCCCCCTTCCTTTTTCCCTTTTTTGGGCCCTGGGGACCCCATCCCCCAGGGCCTTACCCCTTTTTTTCTTTTAAAAAAACGGGAAGGGGGCCGCGTGGCCCCCCTCCCGTGGCCAATTCCGGCCCGGGGACCCCATCCCCCGGGGCATGGCCACTCTTTTTATAATTTTTTTTAAGGAGGGGGGCTGCGTGGCCCCCTCCTCAGGCCTCCTTTTGCCCCGGGGACCCCATCCCCCGGGGCAGGCCTTTATTATTATTTTTTTAATTTTATTTTTTGGGGGAGGGGGCCACGTGGCCCCCTCCCGGGCCACTACTTGCCCCGGGGGCCCCATCCCCCGGGGCTGGCCCTCTCCGTTGGGGACCGTGGGGGGGTCCCCAATCCCCCCACGGTCCCAGCCGGCTCCCCGCGTCCCTCGGGAGCCGGCATTGCTTTCCACATGGGGAGCTGCTGACATGCAGCTCCCCATGTGGAAAGCAATCTGCTTTGCTTCATTGAAGCGAGAGCAGGTTTCCTGCTCTCGCTGCAATGAAGCAAAGCAGTTTGCAATGACAGGACGGGAGCCGCGAGGCTCCCGTCCTGTCATTGCAAACTACAGTGTCCCGGGGTGAGCACCCCGGGACACTGCAGGAGCCGGCCCTGGGGGTGGCGGTCCCCAGGGCCATCAATGGCTCCAGGAGGGGGCCGCGCGGCCCCCTCCCTACATCTGCAAAGCCCCGGGAGGTGGTGGTCCCCGGGGCTTTGGGGTCCAAAACGGACCCCCATTTTAAATTTGTTAGTGCCCCGGGGAGGTGGCGGTCCCGGGCGTGTGGGGGGCTGGAGCCCCCACACAGGTGATTTAATTTAAAAAAGAAGCCCCGGGGGGTGGCGGTCCCCGGGGCAGCGGGAGGGCTCATAGCCCTCCCGCACCATTTTGTTTAAAGCCCCGTGGGGTGGCAGTCCCCGGGGCTTGGGGGGGCCTTAGAGGCCCCCCCATATAATTAATAATAAAGCCCTGCATGCCCGCGGGACTTGGCACACCCGGGGGCCAATTAACCACGAAGCGCGGGAGCCCGCGCTTCGTTTTTTTTTTTTATCGGCAGGATCCGCGCACCCAGCGCGTTTTCTGCCGATTTTTTTAAAAAAAATTAAAAAACATTTGGGCCCTGGGGGTCCTTGTAGGACCCCCTGAGCAGGGCTAGGGGGTCAGGGTGTTTCTACCCTGCCCCCTTTTTGCGTTTTGCGCCCTTGTTTTTGTCTTTTCTTGTCCCTCGGTTCTACCGAGGAACAAGATGGCTGCCAACACTTCCTGGTTTGGAGTGTTGACAGCCAATTAGCATGTAGCTCGTGGTCAGGAGGGTGCGCGGAGTAAATATCGAAACTTTTATTTTGGATTTTCTCAGCAACTACTGAACGGATTTACACCATTTTTTAAAAGGGTGCTTTCTGAACCAAGCACTACCTTTTTGCCATAGTTGGTGTAATTCCGTTCAGCAGTTTTTGCTGTAGCCTTGCATAAAGTTTCCTATGGGAAATCGATTTTTTCACTCTTATTTTTTGAATTTCTCCGCAACTACTGAACGGATTTACACCATTTAAAAAAAAGGTCGCTTTCTGAACCAAGCGCTACCTTTTTGCAAAATTTGGTGTAATTCCGTTCAGCAGTTCGGGCTGTGGCCGTGGCTAAAATTTCCTATGGGAATTAACATGGAGAAAACGGAGAAAATGCGTTTTGGGACCCCCCTTTTTTTCTCGGCCCCTGCTTGACGAATCAACCCGAGACTTTCAGGGTAGGAGCGGAGCGGAACGCCCCAACAAGTTGGAAGCTTTCGCGAAGATTCGTCAACCGGCGCAAGAGTTATTTCAAATAGAATGTTGCGGATTTCCTATGGATAAAGGTCCTAACTATAACTATCTACTGGCGACCGCCAGTAGATAATATATAAAAGCTCCAAGGTGCCCACAGGCAAGGTTGCACTCAAACAGCAGCACTGTAACTTCAAACGGGTAAAAGACATCACCGCATGCCGGTTATCTACAGCTCTCATGTCTCGATTTGAAGCCTGACGCGTTTCTGAGCCTTCGCTCGTCTTCAGAGGCTCGACTTGAGTTCCTTAGGCGCTTTGACACTCCCACTTATATATACAATTAACTGCCCTCAGATGGGCAAACTCCTATGAGTTTAACGCACTGCTTTGTGGGACTAGTAGTCTGTGTCAATTCCCTGAATGGGTGCGTCTCCATTTCACAGCCCTTGGATGGGTCCCGGGATGCAAGTGTCCATAAATCCCTTGGCTACTGCTTCATTTGAGAGGCTCGGCGAATTCTGGGCCCCGTGACCCCCAGTGTTCTCGGGGTGGTGCAAACCTTCGCGGCTGGGCTGCCGCGTGAAATATGAATGCTCCAAGATGCCCACAGGCAAGGTTGCACTCGAACAGCAGCACTGTAACTTCAAACGGGTAAAAGACATCACCGCATGCAGGTTATCTACAGCTCTCATGTCTCGATTTGAAGCCTGACGCGTTTCTGAGCCTTCGCTCGTCTTCAGAGGCTCAACTTGAGTTCCTTAGGCGCTTTGACACTCCCACTTATATATACAATTAACCGCCCTCAGATGGGCAAACTCCTATGAGTTTAACGCACTGCTTTGTGGGACTAGTAGTCCGTGTCAATTCCCTGAATGGGTGCGTCTCCATTTCACAGCCCTTGGATGGGCCCCGGGATGCAAGTGTCCATAAATCCCTTGGCTACTGCTTCACTTGAGAGGCTCGGCGAATTCCGGGCCCCATGACCCCCAGTGTTCTCGGGGTGGTGCAAACCTTCGCGGCTGGGCTGCCGCGTGAAATATGAAAGCTCTAAGGTGCCCACAGGCAAGGTTGCACTCGAACAGCAGCACTGTAACTTCAAACGGGTAAAAGACATCACTGCATGCATGACATCACAACTTAAAACGCGCCACGGGGCGCGTTTGCACAGTGGTGAAGGGAGGGGGCAGGGCCTGATGTGACAAGTGTGCAAACGCGCCCCGTGGTGCGTTTTAAGTTGGGGAATTAAGTCCCCCTGAATCCTGAGGGTCCCTGGGGCCAACTAGCCCACCAAGTACCTACAGTAAGCGCCACAGAGTTGTGTTGCAAAGAGGTGTAAAAAGGGGCGTGGCCTCGGACCACCTCTCTGCAACGCAGCCCTATTGCACTTACTGGAGGTACCTGGTGGGTTAGTTGGCCCCCAGGGACCCTCAGAACTCAAGGGGAATTAATCCCCCAATTTACAACGCGCCAGGGGGCGCGTTTGCACAGTGGTGCAGGGAGGGGGCGGGGCCTAACAAAACAAGTGTGCAAATGTGCCCCCTGGCGCAATGCAAATTGGGGGATTAAGTCGCCTTCAATGCTGAGGGTCACTGAGGGCCAACTAGCCCACCAGGTACCTCCAGTAAGTGCCACAGAGCTGCGTTGCAGAGAGGTGGTCCGAGGCCACGCCCCTTTTTACACCACTCTGCAAACGCGGCTTCTGGCGCACTGCTGGTGGGGCGATGAGGTCCTCTTGTGTCCTGAGGACCTCAGGACACAAGTGGACTTCATCCTCCAAGCAGCAGTGCGCCAGAAGCCGCGTTTGCAGTGTGGTGTAAAAAGGGGCGTGGCCTCGGAACACCTCTCTGCAATCCAGCTCTGTGGCGCTTACTGGAGGTACCTGGTGGGCTAGTTGGCCCCCAGGGACCATCAGGATTCAAGGGGACTTAATCCCTTAACTTACAACACGCCAGGGGGCGCGTTTGCACAGTGGTGCAGGGAGGGGGTGGGCCTGATATAACAAGTTAGCAATCTTGCTGTGTGGGACTTACTGGAGGTAATAAAAGGGGTAGTTGGCCCCCAAGGTTGATGTTGGGGGCTAACTACCCCTCCTGTTACCTCCAGTAAATCCCACACAGTGGGATTGCTAAAAGGTGTTTGGAGGTCACGCTCACCTTTCTCCACCACTCTGAAAACGAGACTGCTATGTTATAGTTAGAAATTAGTATTTAAATAACCTTTGAAATTCACTGAAAAAACCATAGGTTTCAGAGACGTTATAGTTAGAAATTTGCATTTAAAAAACCATTGAAATTCACTGAAAAAACCATAGGTTTCAGGTACATTATAGTTCGAAATTAGCATTTAAAAAACCTTAGAAATTCACTGAAAAAACCATAGGTTTCAGGGACGTTATAGGTAGTTGGACATTTCACTCGTACAAAACCATAGAAATTCTGCCGTTATAGTTAGTTCAGCTAACTATAACTCGTGCCCCGCAATGCACTGCTGATGACGTCACATATTACATCATTCATGACATGGTCAGTGACATCACTGATGACATCACTGATGACATCTCAAATGATATCACTGATGACATCACTGATGACATAATCCACGTGAAAATCTGATGCACCTCCTCACACCCTAATATAACCTTTGATACACCCACTGTAAAATACAGACTACCATTTTCGAAACCATCGACACACCAATACCAGTTACTACATACGCACTCACTGATTCCTAGGTCTACACACACATCCACTCATTCACCCATACAATCACTCATACATGCAGTCACTCATCAATACAACACTATCATATGCACTCATACACCTATACAGACACTCACACACCACCACTCATCCAGAGTTAATCACACACCTAGTCAGTCATGCAAAGAATCAATCACACTTCCATTTACTCACGTATACAGTTATACACACACCACATCACTTATTCATACAGAAACAAACGCATACTTACTCTCTTATACAATCACTGATGCAAGTACACACTCATCCATACAGCCACTCTCACAATCACTGACTCTCAAGTATAGTCATTTATATACTCCAACTCTCCCAGACACTGCCTTTTACATATGTAATTACTTGGACATGTACCACTGAGACATCCATTCACTCACCAACACACCCATACACACACTCACACACCCATACAGCTGTTTCCACATGCACTCTTGAACCCATACACCCAGTGAATCAACCACTCAAACATCTATGCACAGAGTCACACACCTCCCACCCACACACACACTCAGGCACCCATACAAATACTCAGGCAACCAATCGATAACCCATATAGACACTCATGTAGCTACTGACCAACCCATGCAGCAGCTTATACAACAACAGACAGACTGATACAGACATTCACACAGTTTAGTCACTAACCCATGCATTCAGTAAGACACATTTAATCAGTCACTTAAACAGTCAGTCACGCACCTACTAAATCCTCCATCCAGACACTTATACACCCACTCATTCTTCAATACACCTTGGCATATATATAAAACATATTTAAACTTTAAACAAACACACAGTCACTGGATGATGTCATCAGTGATGTCATCAGTGATGTCATTTGAGATGTCATCAGGGATGTCACTGACCATGTCATGAATGATGTAATATGTGATGTCATCAGCAGTGCATTACGGGGCGCGAGTTATAGTTAGCTGAACTAACTATAACGGCGGAATTTCTCTGGTTTTGTTTGAGTGAAATGTGCAACTAACTATAACGTCCCTGAAACCTATGGTTTTTTCAGTGAATATATATATATATATGTATATATATATATATATATTGTAATGAGCACTGAGGAAGGCTGTGTGCCGTAATGCATTTGCTCTGAATAAATCAAAGAATGTCCGTGAGTGCTTCGTGCCTGTTTTGAGCCTCATATTTTCTACCTGATTCACCCTCACACTATCAGGAGATAGCACCCATCCAGAGTTCGGCAGTCAGGTGAAACCTCAAGCTTGAATATATATATATATATATATCCCCAATTGGGACAAACCTCCAATCTGCCTCGAGGGGGCAGAAAGACACTATTGCCCCCTGTGGCATGGGGTATGGCTCGATGTCGGGGTAGTCTGCCCAATCCTTTTCTTTTTGGGGGTCATTTTGAAATCCTGGGTGGGACTTTCTGCACCCTAGGGTGGCAGGAAGACTGGTTTGTTCCTTTAGAGGTGGGGGAATGACCATGTGTTTGGTAGGCAGCCCCCACTCCTATGTTGTCTTTTTATATATATATCCATGTTGTCTATTGGGTATTCTGCCCCCTGTGGGAGGCAGATTGGGGCAAACCTCTAATATGCCTCCCAGAGGGGGCAGAACAACTTTGGGGGCATAACCATGCCCATGGTCTGCAGCCCCTTCTCCATCTTTATCTAATGATTTTTTTTATCCCTGGTGTCTAGTGGGCTTTCTGCCATAATTTTCCACCTCCAGAGGGGTGTCAGAAAGACTGTGCTGAATTTTTTGGGGTGGGGGCACAGCTCTGTGAATGGAGAGCATACCACACCGCACTGTTAAATTTTTTTCTGTTTCCCTGGGGGCTAGTGGGCTTTCTGGCCACCCCGGGGAACAGATTGGGGCAAATCCCCATATCTGCCACGTCAGAGGGGGCAGAAAGACTGCACTGCATTTTTTGGGGTGGGACAAGGCCCTGTGCATGGGGCAGCCTGCACCTCGTTTCATTTTTTTCGGTTTCCTTGTCTCTTGGGCTTTCTGATCCTCAGATTGGGGAAAACTGCCAATTTGCCCCCCAGAAGGGGCAGAAAGACTGTTTGACAGTTTTGGGCTTGGAGGCATGGTCATGCCCATGGTGGGCATCCCCCAACCTTTCTTTTTTTAATTAGAATTTTATCCCTGGTGTCTAGTGAGCTTTCTGCCCCCTCCCGGAGGAGCAGATTGGGGGTACTCACCCCCATCTGCTCCTCAGGTGAGACAGAAAGACTACAAATTTAGCGCTGTAGGGGGAGCACAAGCTCTTGCCTAAGGGGCTGTTGTCCCAAAATACCTGGTGCCCAGTGGGTGGAAACTTGCTTGGGGTTCACTCTCCTGTGGTGATTCCCAAGCAGGGTACCACTTGGCAGAGATACCATTGGGAAGGGGCGATTCTCCCTTTTCCAATGATATTTCCCCCAGCAAAATAAGTGTACGAGGGCTGAGGTATGCCCCGAACACTGATGAAATGAAAGCAAAATGAGCTGATTGGCTCATTTTACTTTCCCTTTTATGGTAATGACATCAGCGCAACCTGTGCACTGATCGTCATTTCCTATTAAAAAAACAACCTCAGGCTGCTTGAGAAGCTTTTTCCGAGCAGCCTGATAACAAATATAACGAAGCAATCCTACTGGTGCAAAACCGCGAAACCCTCCGCAACGATGGCCAATGGCTGTCAGACAAACTTGAGAATCGGACATTGAATGACGCTTGCACTAGAAGGGTTAAAGCTGTTTATTGTTGTTTTTATGATTAATTATCTTATTCGAAATAAACGTATTTGATTGCTTGAAACTGGTGCTAGCAGCATGGAAGGTATCGCAGGAGTAGTAGCGAAGATAGACCCGGCGTGATGCCGCTGCCATAGTCTATTGTACAGATAATTGTCATATGAGTGCCTGTCTTTAGTTAGTCTCTAGAGACAAGTTGCTATTTTGTTTTTTTGTGTTGATATATGGGATTATCAAACGTGGGGAGTCTATTGGAAAGCAAAGAATTACACTATTGTAGCCATGGAGGGTGTGAATCCTTTCATATTAATTTCTGATTCAGCTTCAGGTCTACATAATTATTGGCTTTATGAGAGATCAGAATAAATTCCATAGTCTGCGAGTTTTGTTTCAGACAACTTTTCAGCTTGCAGTTTTGTAATTTTTCCAATCAGACATGGAGAGCTGGTTCAAACCATCCCAATCACTAAGGTTTCAACATCATTTCCTTCTCCAGGCCACCTAGGTGAAGCGAGACTTGGTAGATGACTAAGCCTCCTGAGTGAAGGTAGCAACACACTGGATCCAGCTCCCACTGCCTTTAAGTAAACAGCCCAACTTGCTAAAATTTCAGAAAGCATTGAAGACTTAGGGGCAGATTTACAATCCCCTTGCAACACGTTTGCGCTGCCGTTGCATGTGACGCAACAATGGCGTAAAAAATGCGGCAAATTTACAACGTGACGCATCTACGGAGATGCGTCACATTGTAAAGCCCTGCGTGACATTATACCTGCGTCAGATATAATGTATGCAGGGTAGGCGTTCCCACGCAGGAAAGCTTCGTAAAAGTGAGGCAGTGAAATCTACAAGATTTCACTGCGTGACTTTTAGGACGCCACTGCGTCAAAACCTTGCGCCTGCTTGAAGCAGGCGTAAGGAGTGACGCAATGTATTGGGAATAGGCCGCAACACGCATTGCTGGAGTTGCGTCGTGCTTGCGACACGACTCCAGCAATGCGTGACTTTTCCGCCAACAGATGTGTCAGAATTTCTGACGCATCTGTCAATCCTTGCGCCATAGTGCGCCGTATTGTAAATACGGCACATCTATGGTGGCGCAAGGGTTTTTCACGCAGGCGCAGGGAAACTGACGCATCTACAGATGCATCAGTTTCTTGTAAATCTGCCCCTTAGTACCCTCAGTTCTGCAGTCTCAGCAGCATGATGTCTTCAGGTTGTAGTAGCATTCATAAATATTAAATACAAATGCAAATAACCATGGTTATGTAGTTATAGACCTATAACGTACCAGAATTTTCAAGTCAGCTTTGTTCATCTTTTGTACTGGAGATATCATATCTGTTCTGCCTTATTTGGAAAGGTCCTTTGCCTCAGTGATGCATTAATTAATGAGAGCAGAGCAGGCACTAAAGTATTAACGTTGGATTTAATGAGATTTGCATGCATTCAGTCTTCAAAATAATGAGATGGGCGGATATGTTGTAATATTTAGCATAGCTGTTCCTTCAAGAATTCAGAGAAGAGATCACATATTTTCATAGCTTCAGGGTAGATTAGGTGTAGTATGTAATTTCGGGTTGACGTTGTTTCACTATCTACAATTTCATTTTAGTATTTATGAAAATTGATAATATTTGTTCCAGTTTTCTGCAGAGGCAGTAGTCATAATGTTTCTGGATGTTACAGTGTTTCCATATGAACTTGAAAACAGCTTTTGATGGATTTTAAGAATGGCTTACCTGATTTTGTATGCTTTCTTTTGCATTTTGGCTTTCTTGCATATAGGTTTGTCTAGCTTCCTTTAAAGTTGATCAGTTGAGAGGAGTTTTCTTAGTTTGCCATTTCTTCTTCAGTGATCTGGTTGGACTTCTGTACTTAGGTAAAATATCATTTCACCACAGCTGGCTTGGTTTTGATGTAGGTTACCTTTATTTCCAAGGTGCTGCAGTGTTTATGAATTCTACAGCTGCCTTAGTGTACTCCTCTAACATTTTGTCTAAGTTTTCGTTGTGTTATAGATTACATATTTTTTAATAAGAAGTTTGTTTTTGAAAGATTTTGTTATGTTCTCCTTATGTCTCACCCACCTTTTCTCTTTGTGTTGGTACAGTGGGGATGGATTTCCCTTAGTAGGAATGTAAAATGGAATTGCAAACTGGTTCAACCAGTGCACTTTGCTTGGTGAAAGACAATGAATGTGCTCCCTTGATGTTATCATATTTAACACTTGGCCTTTATTGTGTGTTAGGTGCTTGGAGAGTTGGCCCATATTGTGAACAGTGAAAAGGTTGACTGCATCCAGACAGAGCTTATGGGAGGCATTGCTCCAATCAAATTTGAAGTTTCCCATGTTTATGGTGGAGTGTGGTAACATTTTAGTTTCAGTGATGTAGTTGGACAGTTATTTAATAAAATTGGATGATAGTTTTGATTGTCTTTACATTGAGAGGCCGATTACGATATGGCCCTTAAAGGCTCTGACCTTCGGTCATAGCCTGTAGGGCCGCATCGTAATAGGCCAGTTGGTTCACTTTCCGACCGCCTCATTATGTTGGAGGCGTTCGGAAAGTAAATCGGCTGGTCATTCCGGCTGGCTTCCGACGGGTTCGGAGAGCCCGTCCGCCATTCGGAATCCAGTCTGTAATCTCAAGGGCAGGCCTTTCCGCCCTTGAGATTACAATGCATGATTTCCAACATGGTTTCCATGCCGACCTGTCCGATATGGAAACCATGTCAGAAAGCGTGTTTGGGGGCCCACAGCAGGGCCCACTTTGGAACACAGTCTCCGGTTGGAGGCCGAGGGGGCACCTGTGGTGCCTGCCACGGGGTGCAATGATGAACTGCACCTCCCTTTACTCAATGGGCCGTAACACGAGATCCCATTGAGGAAAGGGACCTTGTGACCGAACTGTGTTCAGTCGCACTGAAATCAGTTGGTCGGGACCGCCGACCGGGTGCCGATCGGTCCCATGACCGAGTCGGTGTCGGAAAGAAGTGATTCTGCCCGACATCATAATAAGCCCCTTAGTGCATGAATAGGGTTGATGCAATAGACATTGCAAAGGCCACTTTTAGGCATTCAAATGTGGAGTAGGTGGTTGTAGCTACCAGTTTGCAAAGTATACGGTAATTTATGATGATTGTCACACCTGTCTTAGGGAATGGATCAGATCTCAGTATAATATATCCTGGTGGAACCAAAGAGGCAAAGATGGATTGGGGGAAAATATTTAGCCAAGAATTTGTAATTCACATTAGGTTCACTTTACATTGTTTTAGGAGTACAGAGATTTGTGGGTGATGGACTTTAACAGATCTTATAGTGAGCAATATTCTATTTAAGTGTGTATTATCTGGTGTTGTCTAAAGTTTGGCTTGTGAGCAAGATTGTCCAGATTTGCTTTTTTTGGAAACAGATTTGGGGAATGAGCATGGTGGTCGATGGGTATTGAACTGTGTGTTTCATGTATACACATCTACACATCTATAATACAATACAAAGGCATTTGTAGAGGGCGCAGCTGCTCCCGAGGGAGCGTACCAGCGCTAACAACAGGACTGCACTAAAAAACAGAATGGAGCTTAGCCTTAAACAGGTGGGTCTTTAGGCCTTTTCTGAAGAGCTTAACTGAGGGTTCAAGGCGAAGGCTGGATGGAAGTGTATTTCAAAGCTTAGCCGCCAAGAAGGTGAAGGGCATTACACCACGTCTGGCCGTATGGATCCTCTGGATATGCAGGAGTCTCTGGATATTAGACCTGAGGGATCTGCTCTGGTGGTAGGGCTTGAGTCTGCATCTCAGGTGTAAAGGTCCCTTGATCTTCAAGGGCTCTATAAGCAAAAATGAGTGCCTTGCATTTTATCCAACTGCTCAGAGGGAGTCAGTGGAGCTGGCGAAGATGTACGGACATCGATTACCGAAACGGGATCTTGAGTATAAGGCGGGCAGTGGCATTCTGTATAATCTGCAGCCATTGCAGAAGGTAAGCCGGCAAGCCCAGGTAAAGACTGTTGGCGCAGTCCAATTTAGTGTCGACAAGAGCATGGACCACAATCTTACGGGAAGTCACAAGTAACAAGTGGAGCATCCTTCTCAGAGATTTCCAAGTAGCAAAACAGCTAGCCGAGATCTTGATGTCATTTTGGGTGATTTCAAGTAAATTAACACCAGTAGGTGTTGATAATAGTTTCTGAGTTGTGTGATTGATCATAATGCATAATTTGTAATCAAGTAATCTTAAGAGAATACTTTTTGATGAACTCTTTCACTAGTGAACTATTCTCACTTCACTGTGTATTTTCTCTCTTCCAATCTCTCACTGGCACTCTCCTCCCTCTCTGTCTCTTTACTCATTCACCCCTCTTTTCTGTTCTCTCCCTGCCCCCTCTCTCCCACCTCCTCTCTCTCTCTCTCCCCCTCACTTTCTCTCTTCATCTCACATTCTCTGCATCCTTCTCACTCACTCCCCCTAAAGCTCTTCTTTTTCATCTCTTTCTCATTCTATTTCTCCATCTTTCTTTCGATTGCCACCATCTCTATCTTCCTCTCTCATTCTGTTTCTCGCCATCTCTATACTCATTATATTCTGCTAATCTCTCTCTCTTCCTCTCCATTGGCCGGATTCAAAAAGGTAAACTTACACTTTTTGTAAGTTTACGATTGTTTGCTAAAAGTTTATTAAGAGCTCGGAGTCGAGACACATAAAAAGATAGGTCTTTTTATGTATGTTCAGGTTAAAGGTTGCATTAGTTATTATAGGCCTCGTTTTGAAAGACTCCATATTAATAACATTTTATATTTCTGCGCACTGCGCATATTCTGTTTCTTGTTGCAGATATAAGTTCAACGTGTTCCCTCGTTAGTCTATAATGGTATTGTTAAGGTTTTTATGTGAAGGTCATTCCTTGCAACTTAATGATTTGGACAGTAGTTTTCTGCAAATGTCAAAGTACAGCGTCGAAGAAGAAATCCTCCCTCTGTCTGTTATTTCTCAAGGACATCGGGCTGAAACTGCAGACTGTATTACTCACATGAAATGGTCTAAAACTGTGCTCACCGTGAATGCTTAATTTTGATTGGTTCCTTCTCTGTCAGAACCTGTACAATGTATCCTTAGCTGAAGTATTATGTTTAATTTTGTGTTGCAGACCTTAGTTAGTTAGACTTGCTTCTGTCCACCTTTTAGAGGCAGATGTCACTTTCCCTGTTTGAGACCCCATGCTTACTTTATCCCTGCTCATAGAGATAACTTCTCGAGCGAGCACATTTCTTCCTGTCCTAATTGAAACCTTCCTTTGGTTCTATTTGAGATATTATATTTGCTGACACCTACTGCTTATGAATTCCCCGACTTTGTCCGCAACTTTATCTTAGCACTAGAGATTTTCCCTCCAGAGGAGCAGATTCTGTGAGAATTTGCCTATTCTATCTTCAAATAACTTGACTTCCCATTTGCCTTTAATGTGTATGGATTATATTCACATAAGCTGTGTTCAGGTTATTACTGATTTATTACAAAGTGATCTGATTTGAAATTGTAACTTTACTAGTGTGTTAATAAGCCTTCAGGGTGTTGTGCAGTCTTCCTCTGCTCCTGCTAACGTTTGTATTACCTCCCTCAAGTGTACTCATGATCGCCTGTTCCTACTCCTTGTAATTAGCTCGTTATCTCTGCAAAGTGTTCTCATGAGCGACTGTTCCTAATATTGTGAAGAGCTTGGTATCGCCGTAAAGCGCTCTGATAGCCTAACAGGTCATGTTCGCGCTCTCTAAATCACCAAATAAATAAATAAAATTCCTCTCTATCGTTGCTGTAGGGCAAGATTTCCTTCACTGTTATTGATGTGCTAATGAATTAGTGATGCTAAGCCTCACTTCGAGACCAAGATCCATTCGAATAGGTATTGTGGAAGTTTGAATTTGCACCAAGTTTGAGTGGTGAAAACACCATCCTTTCCTCCCACTATCATGTGGCATGGCTGGTTCATGAAAACAGCACAGAATCTAGCAGACCACCTAGAATATGCTAGAGCAACAGAAAACGGCCCTGGTCAAATTGCCGTTTTGAGTTAAAACATATACTTGTGCAGAGAAGGCTGCAGTACCCTTCTACAGCTAGATGTGCAATGATTGCTTGCAGCTTCGGCAGAAGAGAAGATTTAGGGGCATATTCTCAAGGAGCTATCGCCGAGTTATCGGCACTTTAACGCATCCGAAGTCGCGCTAAATTTATCGCCCCATTCACAAGCTGGTGCTAACAGCCCATAACACCAGTTTTCCTGCGAAAGCAGTCGCCAAAAACATCGCCACAGATGACCCCGGCAACTAACGCTAATGAGATGCAGAGTAGGCGTTCCCCAGCAAAAACCCACGACAACACCACGACGCAACATTCTCAACGACCAGCCACATCGGCGATAGGAACACAAAACAGGCGATACGGCGCGTTACCAGCAGGAAATTAACACCTGCTCTGACCTGGTGCAAAGTCGGACGTCAACCTACACAAGAAAAGGGAGCCCAGCCCACAGCCACACCTGAAGAACAACAGATGCCATGGAGCCACTCACCATGCACCCCGGAGCCCCCAGAGGGCAATAACACCCACCGCCACCACCCCCAGGACCGCCACCCCCCAACGGACCCCCCCGCATCCCCCCGGACCACCACAGAGGCAGCGCAGACAAAGACAGCAGACCTTCAGGAAATGCACCAGCCCCACAGACCTAACACCAGACAATGCCAATGCCCACTATAGCCCCAAAAGGACAACCATCCTCCGCATCCTGAACATCATTGCCTACAGGCTGACGGTACCAACACAGCGGACAACCAACATCCCTCCGCAGACAAAGCTGCTGGCTGTGCTGCACCTGTCGGCCCCTGGTATCCTCCCAAACAACAACCGCCCGAGTCGGAGGAGCCTCACAGCCAGCCCCATCCAAGTTCCTCACACCTGTCCTGGATGCCCTCACCAGCTAGGGACCCCAGCACCCATACGTCCCCCACAATGTGCAGGAACAGCTGGAGACCAAGCAAGGACTATACGCCATAGCTGGATCCCCGCACGTGTCAGGGGCAATCGACTGCACACTTGTCCCACTTGTGCCCCCTGCCAACACCGCACACAATAACCGCAACAGAAAGCACACGCGTCCCATCAACGTGCAGGCAATAGTGGACCACAGGGGACTCCTCACCAATGTCATAGCCAACTACCCAGGCAGTGTGCATGATCCCTTCATCTTCCGACAGTCCAACATCAACCAGCGCTCCCAGGATGGCACCCATGGGAATGCACTGCTCGTTGGCAAGTACCAAATGAACACACCACACACCTCAACCCCACAAACATGCAACTCACAACTCTGGCACTGCACACGTCACAAAATCACATACAACATGCCCCCCCACCAGACACGACAGCACAACTTACTGTGGCAACCTTGGTTAGCCATGTACATGAGCCATCAACGGCATGGCACCTCAGCCACACAATACCGGAATGTGGGGAGAGATGGGAACCAGGCATGTGCGAAGGAGGCAAGTGACCCATGAATGAGAATGTACACAATGCCAAGTGTGGTGGAGATGTGCTGGACAGACTGCAGTATGCAGACCACAGACACAGCCATGTCTACATGCACTGCTGGTGTTTGGAGTGTAGTGGACAGTGGACGCAACCATGTCACCCCAGCCAGTGGGGAAGATCGCGGAAATGTAGCTTGTGACGTCCCCCCCTGTAAGCGTGTGCGGAGTGGGCTGGCCCGGAGGACGCCAGGCCAGCGTAGAGGTATGAATAAAAAGCACGTAGCTCTAGGCATGGTTCTCTTCCGGAATGCCCAACGTGTCTGCCAGGGCGGCGCCTCCCACCCCGCCAAGAGGCTGACGCCGTCGCTGTGAGCGGTGTGGCCTGCGATCCTGTGCGCCTGCTGCACCCCGGGCCGCTGGTCCCCGAACCCATCATGCCCGCCCCTGCGCAGCCAGGCCTCATTGCTCACCTGCCGACACCGGCGTGTGTCGAAGAGGGCCCACCACGTGCTGGCACAAGCTCCAAGCCCGAAGCCCGCGACCTTGGCAGCCTCCTCAGACCATCACGGCCTCCGCGACACAGGCCCGCTTTACTCCTTTTTCGTTTACGTACTCCACCGCTGTCTCCGGCCTACACTACGGTCAAGTAGGTCACACATTTGGAACTGGGTCTTGATTACACAATGGCAGAGTACATATTTATGGCATCGTTTATATCCCTATACTCCCTTTGATGTGGTGCCACCAACTCTGTCAACCAGGAATCTTCTCCACATGCCATTTCAACGCCGTGTGTTAGAGATCCAGAAGGAGCTGGCTGCACAGCGGGTGCCCTGCGCTGACCGCTGCCTCCGGCACACACTGCGGTCGAGTAGGGCACAGAATTGGAACTGAGTCTTGATTTGTTACTTTCAGAGTTTATATGATTGTACAGGCCTCATCGCTGACTGCATCCCCTTCCGGCTCTGGTGCTACTTGTGAGAAGTTGGCCTGGCATATGCTGTCCACTAATTATAGTGGGCACCTTGCACCAGTCCAAACAACCCCTTATTGGAGATAGGTTAAAGACAACCTTATTGAAAGCTATCCTAGTGGTAGCTATGGAGAGCAGCCTTCAGGCTAAGTCTTGAAGGAATGTAAAGCAGCTTGTTTTACCAGTCTATAATCTCTTGAGTGACCAAATGAAAGAGCACCACACCAGGTATATATTCAAAATATATGTATTTATTGCTAAACACACCCCTCTAGTCTCTTTATGAGGCTAGAGTTCGAAGTACATAAGTTAGAAGTTCTTTAAACACAGTAATAGCACAAATACACGTTTGGGCCCTAGGGGCGTACCAAACCATATACCAATAAAGTGGTATGCGAACCATGACTGAACTAGACACTAGGCCTAGAGCCTCTAGAAGTGCTTGGACCACAAGGAACCACCCAAGGTAGTGACACAGGGGACCCACGGGAGACGCATGCAGTGTAAATACACAACCGCGATACGCCGTTGACTTCTATGGAGAAAGTCGGGATCGGGAAATTAGAGAAAGGGACACTTAAAAGAGGACTTGGACCAAACCCTTTGAGATCTAGGACTTTGAAGAGTCTCTACCCACGGGAGCACCGGAGTACTCGTGTTACCTCACCCAGGGAAGCCGGGTGCATAGGTGCCTTTCGGGGTCGGGTTTCGTCGTCGATTTGAATGGCGATCTGCTGCAAAGTGCTGCTGGCGACCAAGTGAAAAGTGTCCGGGTGGATCCAAGAGTGGATCGGAGTTCTGAAGAACCTGAAAGCAGAGGGGACAGAGTCTGGGTCACTAGCCAGTGACCAGGAAGGCGATGGACAGATGCCCACCGATGTCGAGTGCTTCAGGTGCCTTGACGGTCATCTTGACTCTTCAGCCACGAGGTCCAGGAGGCGTTGTCGGCGACCAGGAGCAGGATTCGGGCTGGTACACGATGTCTGTCGAGTGCTGAGGTGTCGGCGACCGGATTGGACCCAACAAGCCTTGGCAACCGCAAGTCTCGATGCAGAGGAAGATCATCGATGGTGCAGACCAGCAAGGTCTGTGGAACTCACACAGCAAAGGTACGTGAGGGCAGGCCTGGAGCAACCAGGATGCCAAGTTAGGAAAAGATTGGCCTTCGTTAAGGGCTACTAGCCAACGGGCTAGCGACCACGAAGGAGCCTCGTGACGCCACACGTGGAGCTGGCTTACAGGACACTCGTGGAGTGGGGGCCAGTGAACTTCGGTGCAGGTGGTGCTGGAGGCTAGGGCTACTCGAAGCCCAATGCACGACTTCTTGGGAGACCCAGAAGAGGATGCACTTGCAAATGTGCTTGGTGTCCAGGGGTCACGGTCTCAAGTCACCCACGATAGCCACGGGCCTCAGCTTTGCTGGGGACTCAGGGTTGTCTCGGGGAAGTCTGAGAATCTACCTCTGGTGATGCGATGACTTCAGCGTCCGACGGGAGCTTCAGAAATGCGAACCGGACAGATGCTTCTTTGGTGCCTGCCAAGCAGGGGAGTCACTCCTTGACCCCAAGGGAGATTCTTCTGTCCTCTAATCGTGAGTAGAGCATCGAAGGTCCAGGATTCTGTTTCAGAGTTTCGTCCAGGGATAATCTAAAGTCCTAAGGACTGGGTTCCTATCTTTATACTAAAGATAGGGGTTGGACTACTCTGTGGCCCCACCTATGGGTGGGTCAGGCCAGAGGGGTGGCTACACCCCTTTCCTTTGTCCAGTTCGCGCCAAAGCAGGGGCTGGAAGCCCCTGATCCGGTTTGAACTGGGGTATGCACTAGGGACACCAAACGTGCCCCCAGTGCAGGACTTCAAAGCACACAGATGGTGCTCCCGCCCAGCCCCAATACACATTATCCTGTCTGGGGAGGTGGTCACACCTCCCTGGGACAGGAAACCTATTGTCCAGGCCTCCCCTGCCGGAGTTTCGTCCAGCAGCAGGAGGCCAGACTCGTGTCTGTGGCAGCAGCATCCATTTTGTGATGCCAGGGCTCTGGAGAGAAGTTACCGGGTTAGTCAGAGTTAACATGTCTTTCCCTCTAGAAGGGTGGAATGCTACCCCCGCCACCAGAATTGGCGGGGGGGTAGTATTCCAAGATGTTTGACACCAAACACGACATGTTTAGGTGCAGCCATTCCAAAGTTAGCATTTTACCGCGAGGATATAATGCGCTTAAGAGTATATGGTCAGGCTGCACTACAAACAGCATCAGAGATGGTCTCCGAACGCTGCAGAGGGGCCCTGCTCATGCAGGGGCACCCTCTCACATAGGAACCACGCACTCTGTTTTTTGGATCGATAAGGCCTGCCTTAGGAGTGACTTATAGGTTTATATGTGTGTATGTATTTAGTGATATAGGTAACCTATATCACAGTAAGGGGTGCATGCACCACCTTACCCAGGCTGCAGTAGCAGACCTGTGGTGTCAGTTTGGATGGCCTTCCAGGGGTGGCATAATACATGCTGCAGCCCCTGGCAGGCCTCTGAGGTACCTATGCCCTTGGTACATAGTATACCATATACTAGGGACTTATAAGGGCACTCCAGATTCCAATCAGTGATGTGCCTAAGGCACATGGAAACCATTTTAGAGAGGAAGCAGCTAGGCTGGGGTTCTGATTAGCAGGGCCCCAGCCAGACTAATGTCGAAAAACAGTGAAGCATCAGCAAAAAGTGGGGGTACCCATGTGAAGCAGATCCTACTCTCCTACACAACCCCCCAAACGTAGGGACATTAAACTAACCTTGCCCAGTTAAGTCTTCATGTTCTAAGTGGAAATACCTAGAGAGTCCATCTGCATTGGCATGGTTACTCCCAGGTCTATGTTCCACTGTAAAGTCCATCCCCTGTAGGGAAATGGACCACCTAAGCAGTTTGGGGTTTTCACCCTTCATTTGTTTTAGCCATAAGAGGGGCTTATGGTCTGTCTGAACCAGGAAGTGTGTACCAAACAAGTATGGCCTCAACTTCTTCAGAGCCCAGACCACAGCAAAGGCCTCCCTCTCTATGGCTGACCAACGTTTCTCTCTAGGGGTCAGCCTTATGCTAATGAAAGCTACTTGCTGATCCTGACCTTCTTCATTCAATTGTGACAGTACAGCCCCCACCCCCAATTCAGATGCATCAGTTTGAACAATGAACTTCTTGGAGTAATCAGGACTCTGTAGAATGGGAGCAGTGCACATGGCCTGCTTCAGGTCATCAAATGCCTTTTGACAGCTAACTGTCCACTGAACCTTTTTGGGCATTTTCTTAGAAGTTAAGTCATTCAGGGGTGTCACTATTGATCCATACCCCTTGACAAATCTCCTATAGTACCCAGTCAGGCCTAAGAAGGCTCTCACCTGAGTCTGGGTAGTGGGAGCAGTCCAGTCCATGATAGTCTGGATCTTGCTCTGCAAAGGTTGAACCTGGCCTCCACCCACAAGGTGGCCCAGGTACACAACCTGACTCTGCCCTATCTGGCACTTAGTGGCCTTGATAGTCAGGCCTGCCTTTTGCAGGGCCTGTAAAACATTCCTGAGGTGGACCAGGTGATCCTCCCAGGTGGAGCTAAAGACAGCAATATCATCTAGATATGCTGCACTATAGGCTTCAGACCTGTGAGAACTGTATTCACCAACCTCTGGAAAGTGGCAGGTGCATTCTTCAGACCAAAGGGCATTACCACAAATTGATAATGCCCACTAGGGGTTGAGAATGCTGTTTTGGGCTTTGCAGCATCAGCTAGTCTGATCTGCCAGTAGCCAGCTGTTAGGTCAAATGTGCTGAGATATTTGGCAGAGGCCAAAGTATCTATGAGCTCATCTGCCCTGGGTATTGGATGGGCATCAGTCCTAGTGACTGCATTGAGACCCCTGTAGTCCACACAAAACCTCATCTCTCTTTTTCCACCACTGGTGTGAGGTTTTGGTACAAGGACCACTGGACTAGCCCAAGGGCTATCTGAGGGTTCAATAACTCCCAAATCCAACATTTTCTGGACTTCAGTCCTGATACAGTCCCTGACATGGTCAGGTTGCCTATAAATCTTATTTTTAATAGGCAGACTGTCCCCAGTGTCCACTTCATGAGTGCACCAGGTGGTCTGACTGGGTGTCAGGGAAAACATATGTCTAAACTGATTGAGGACTTGCCTGCAATCAGTTTGTTGCTGGGTAGTGAGGCTGCCTGCCAAGGCTGCACCATCAACTGACCCATCGTCAGGGTTCTGTGAGAGCAGGTCAGGGAGTGGGTCACTCTCTTCCTCCTGCCCTTCATCAGTAGCCATGAGCAAGCCCATGTTTGCCCTGTCCACATATGGTTTTAACCTGTTGACATGGAGAACCCTGTGGGGACTCCTGGGTGTTCCTAGGTCCACTAAGTAAGTGACCTCACCCTTCTGCTCAACAATAGTGTGGGGTCCACTCCATTTATCTTGGAGAGCTGCTGGGGCCACTGGCTCCAACACCCACACCTTCTGTCCTGGCTGGTAAACAGTCAGAACAGCCTTTTGGTCATGCCAGGACTTTTGAAGTTCCTGGCTAGCCTCAAGGTTTTTGGTTGCCTTTTTCATGTACTCAGCCATCCTGGAGCGGAGACCAAGTACATAGTCCACTATATCTTGCTTTGGGGGCTTGAGAGGTAACTCCCATCCTTCCTTCACCAAGCACAGTGGACCCCTCACAGGGTGGCCAAACAGAAGTTCAAAAGGGCTGTAACCAACCCCCTTTTGAGGCACCTCCCTATATGCGAATAAAAGGCAGGGCAAGAGTATGTCCCATCTACGCCTAAGCTTTTCTGGGAGCCCTTTAATCATGTCCTTCAAGGTTTTGTTGAATCTCTCAACTAAACCATTGCATTGTGGGTGATAGGGTGTGGTGAACTTATAAGTCACTCCACACTCCTTCCACATTGCTTTTAAGTACCCAGACATGAAGTTAGCACCCCTGTCTGAGACTACCTCCTTAGGAAAGCCCACTCTTGAGAAGATTCCCAGGAGGGCATTTTCCCAGGAGGGAAAGATTCCCAGGAGATTCACAGGTGCTGTAGTGGTCCTGAGGGGAATAGCTTCTGGGTACCTGGTGGCATGATCCACTACCACCAGGATAAACCTGTGCCCAGATGCTGTTTGGGGATCCATGGGACCAACAATGTCAATCCCTACCCTTTCAAAGGGCACCCCCACCACAGGTAGTGGTATCAGGGGGGCCTTTGTAGTGCCACCTGCCTTGCCACTGGCTTGGCAGGTTACACAGGAGCGACAAAACTCCTTGCTGTCTTCAGACATGTGGGGCCAGTGAAAGTGAGGGACAATTCTGTCCCAAGTCTTGTTCTGGCCCAGGTGACCTGCTAAGGGAATATCATGGGCTAGGGTCAATAGGAAGCCCCTGAACTTCAGAGGTATAACCAACCTCCTGGTAGCACCAGGCTTGGGGTCTCTACTCTCTGAGTACAGGAGTCCATCATCCCAATACACTGTATGGGGACCACTAGCTTTCCCATGCAGCCTCAGCAGCAGCTTGCTGTCTGAGGGGTTCAAGGGAGGGGCAGCTCTGCTGCTCCTGGCTCAGATCTGCCCTAGAAGGTCCCCCTGTCCCCAAGAACTCAACCTGGTCAGGTTCAAGTTCCTCTGGGACAGTTCCTTCTTCAGGGCTGAGACCATCCCCCTCAAGGGACTGATCTTCCTCCTGAGCCAAGGGGAAGGCACTGCCTTAACCCTACTACTCCTCCTCTTGGAAGGCACTTGGTCCATTCTTCCAGAATCCAAGGCCTGTTCAGTGCTAGACATTTTGGCTTGTGACCTGGTCACAGCAAACACATCTGCAGGGATCGCCAGCATTTCTGCATGGGTCCTGAGCTCCACTTCTGCCCAAGCAGAAGTCTCTAAGTCATTGCCAAGCAAGCATTCGACTGGTAGGTTTGCACTTACCACAACCTTCTTAAGGCCAGTTACCCCTCCCCAGGAGAAGTTAACAACTGCCAGAGTATGGTCTGTTCTGACATTGCTAGCATTGGTCACTTGGTACATCTCACCAAGTATAACTTGCCCAGGATTCACAAGGTCTTGTGTCACCATTGTGACATTTGCCCCTGTGTCCCTAAATACCAAAGCCTCACGTCCAATGATTAAAGGCTGTTGTCTGTACTTGCCCAGATTACTGGGACTCATAGAGGAGGGCACATCCATGCCTCCATCACAGACTAACACAGCCTGAGTCAGTTCTCTGACTAGGTCAGAGCCCAACTCAGTACCCAGGGTGAACCCTACTAAACCCTTGGCTGGAGCACTCCCACCAACTGTAACTGTACTAGGGGGAACAGGTGCCTTAGGGGCATTGGTGGGTGCTGGACTTGAGTCTTTGGACTTGGTGCAATCACTGGTCCAGTGGGTCTTTTGCTTACAGACCTTGCACCATGGTTTTCTTTGGCCTTTCCCTTTGGTAGACTGTGAATCCCCACCAGAAGAAGATTTTTGGGGGCCTGATGAAGACTTTTGATCTTTACCCTTCTCCCCACCCTTTTCAGAGTTCTTAGCATCTTGCTTCTTGGTTTCCCCACCTTGGTTCTGTACCTTCTGCTTCACCCTGGTTCTGACCCATTTGTCTGCCTTCTTTCCCAATTCTTGGGGAGAGGTCAGATCAGATTCTACCAGGTATTGATGCAACAGCTGATTTTGACAGTTATTAAGAATCTGCTCCCTCATTATCAGATTGTACAATCCTGAGAAGTCACACACCTTACTGCCCATCAACCAGCCTTCCAGAGCCTTGGCAGAACAATCCACATAGTCTACCCAGTCTTGAGTCTGTGCTTTTTGGGTATCTCTGAACTTCAACCTGTACTGTTCAGTGGTTAGGCCAAACCCATCAATAAGAGCACTCTTCAAGACCTTGTAATTATCAGCATCCTCCTCTCTAACAGTGAGGAGCTTATCTCTACCTTTGTCAGCAAAGGAGAGCCACAAGATTGCTGCCCACTGCTCCTGAGGGACCTTCTGTACCTTACAGGCCCTCTCTAGAGCAGTTATCCACTTGTGGATGTCATCCCCATTCTGATAGGGAGGGACAATCTTGCTCAGGTTCCTATGGTCATAGGACCTTTCCCTATCTCTAGGGACATGGCTGCCACCATGGGACTCTAGTCCCAACTTTCTTTTCTCTCTAAGGAGATCCAGGGACTCCCTGTCTAAGGCTACTTGCTTCCTTCTGAGTTCAAGCTGAGCTTCCTCATATTGATTCAGCCTCTTTCTTCTCTCATGAGAGGATTCCCTCCTATGAGATGAGACAGAGCTCCCTATTGAGGTGCCAGAGTGGTTAGACTCCTGAGAAGAAGATCTAGACCTTCTGGGCACACTCACAATCCTTCCTGGGGGGACAAAGGGAGCATCATTCTGATCCTCCTCTTCCTCTTCCTCAGGAGGGGTTGGATTATCCAGGTCAGGGCCATTGTCGCCCTCCTGGCCAGTTTCAGAGGGGGGGCTGGGGGTACTGGTACCCCCATTCCCAACCTCATCTTCTGCCCCACCCTCAGCTCCTACCCCTTCAGTCCCCAAGGGCTTACTAAGGTCATAAGCCACCAACAACTCCTTGAGGTGTTGGGTGGTGGGGCTTTGGCCTGTCCTTATTTTTCTCAAGTTGCATAAAGCTCTTAATTCCAAGAATGGGAGTGTATCATACTTGGAGGGTGGAAGCTAAATGGCTTCCTGCAAGGATTCTTTGGATCCTGCCCTTAAAGACATTACTAGTGTGGTGTGGTGTATGCACTACCTACTCTAGTGTGGCCTACTAAACTCTCTTGAGTTGTAGAAAGGGTTGTGCTATCCCTTAACACACAACTCTAAGTTCAGTAGAACTTACTGTATTCTAAGCTTAAATTATATGTACCTTAGGTACCTTTAGTGGTTTTTAGTTGATCAATTCAATTGAGATTATCTGGTAAAACAATAGCAAGCTGGAATCCCACACGCTGCACACCAATGTGAGAAGTTGGCCTGGCATATGCTGTCCACTAATTATAGTGGGCACCTTGCACCAGTCCAAACAACCCCTTATTGGAGATAGGTTAAAGACAACCTTATTGAAAGCTATCCTAGTGGTAGCTATGGAGAGCAGCCTTCAGGCTAAGTCTTGAAGGAATGTAAAGCAGCTTGTTTTACCAGTCAATAATCTCTTGAGTGACCAAATGAAAGAGCACCACACCAGGTATATATTCAAAATATATGTATTTATTGCTAAACACACCCCTCTAGTCTCTTTATGAGGCTAGAGTTCGAAGTACATAAGTTAGAAGTTCTTTAAACACAGTAATAGCACAAATACACGTTTGGGCCCTAGGGGCGTACCAAACCATATACCAATAAAGTGGTATGCGAACCACGACTGAACTAGACACTAGGCCTAGAGCCTCTAGAAGTGCTTGGACCACAAGGAACCACCCAAGGTAGTGACACAGGGGACCCACGGGAGACGCGTGCAGTGTAAATACACAACCGCGATACGCCGTTGACTTCTATGGAGAAAGTCGGGATCGGGAAATTAGAGAAAAGGGACACTTAAAAGAGGACTTGGACCAAACCCTTTGAGATCTAGGACTTTGAAGAGTCTCTACCCACGGGAGCACCGGAGTACTCGTGTTACCTCACCCAGGGAAGCCGGGTGCATAGGTGCCTTTCGGGGTCGGGTTTCGTCGTCGATTTGAATGGCGATCTGCTGCAAAGTGCTGCTGGCGACCAAGTGAAAAGTGTCCGGGTGGATCCAAGAGTGGATCGGAGTTCTGAAGAACCTGAAAGCAGAGGGGACAGAGTCTGGGTCACTAGCCAGTGACCAGGAAGGCGATGGACAGATGCCCACCGATGTCGAGTGTTTCAGGTGCGTTGACGGTCGTCTTGACTCTTCAGCCACGAGGTCCAGGAGGCGTTGTCGGCGACCAGGAGCAGGATTCGGGCTGGTACACGATGTCTGTCGAGTGCTGAGGTGTCAGCGACCGGATTGGACCCAACAAGCCTTGACAACGGCAAGTCTCGATGCAGAGGAAGATCGTCGATGGTGCAGACCAGCAAGGTCTGTGGAACTCACCCAGCAAGGGTAAGTGAGGGCAGGCCTGGAGCAACCAGGATGCCAAGTTAGGAAAAGATTGGCCTTCGTTAAGGGCTACTAGCCAACGGGCTAGCAACCGAAAAGGAGCCTCGTGACGCTGCACGTGGAGCTGGCTTACAGGACACTCGTGGAGTGGGGGCCAGTGATCTTCGGTGCAGGTGGTGCTGGAAGCTAGGGCTACTCGGAGCCCAAAGCACGACTTCTTGGAAGACCCAGAAGAGGATGCACTTGCAAATGTGCTCGGTGTCCAGGGGTCACGGTCTCAAGTCACCCACGATAGCCACGGGCCTCAGCTTTGCTGGGGACTCAGGGTAGCCTCGAGGAAGTCTGAGAATCCACCTCTGGTGATGCGATGACTTCAGCGTCCGATGGGAGCTTCAGAAATGCGAACCGGACAGATGCTTCTTTGGTGCCTGCCAAGCAGGGGAGTCACTCCTTGACCCCAAGGGAGATTCTTCTGTCCTCTAATCGTGAGTAGAGCGTCGAAGGTCCAGGATTCTGTTTCAGAGTTTCATCCAGGGATAATCTAAAGTCCTAAGGACTGGGTTCCTATCTTTATACTAAAGATAGGGGTTGGACTACTCTGTGGCCACACCTATGGGTGGGTCAGGGCAGAGGGGTGGCTACACCCCTTTCCCTTTGTCCAGTTCGCACCAAAGCAGGGGCTGGAAGCCCCTGATCCGGTTTGAACTGGGGTATGCACAGGGACACCAAACGTGCCCCCAGTGCAGGACTTCAAAGCACACAGATGGTGCTCCCGCCCAGCCCCAATACACATTATCCTGTCTGGGGAGGTGGTCACACCTCCCTGGGACAGGAAACCTATTGTCCAGGCCTCCCCTGCCGGAGTTTCGTCCAGCAGCAGGAGGCCAGACTCGTGTCTGTGGCAGCAGCATCCATTTTGTGATGCCAGGGCTCTGGAGAGAAGTTACCGGGTTAGTCAGAGTTAACATGTCTTTCCCTCTAGAAGGGTGGAATGCTACCCCCGCCGCCAGAATTGGCGGGGGTAGTATTCCAAGATGTTTGACACCAAACACGACATGTTTAGGTGCAGCCATTCCAAAGTTAGCATTTTACCGCGAGGATATAATGCGCTTAAGAGTATATGGTCAGGCTGCACTACAAACAGCATCAGAGATGGTCTCCGAACGCTGCAGAGGGGCCCTGCTCATGCAGGGGCACCCTCTCACATAGGAACCACGCACTCTGCCTTTAGGATCGATAAGGCCTGCCTTAGGAGTGACTTATAGGTTTATATGTGTGTATGTATTTAGTGATATAGGTAACCTATATCACAGTAAGGGGTGCATGCACCACCTTACCCAGGCTTCAGTAGCAGACCTGTGGTGTCAGTTTGGATGGCCTTCCAGGGGTGGCATAATACATGCTGCAGCCCCTGGCAGGCCTCTGAGGTACCTATGCCCTTGGTACATAGTATACCATATACTAGGGACTTATAAGGGCACTCCAGATTCCAATCAGTGATGTGCCTAAGGCACATGGAAACCATTTTAGAGAGGAAGCAGCTAGGCTGGGGTTCTGATTAGCAGGGCCCCAGCCAGACTAATGTCGAAAAACAGTGAAGCATCAGCAAAAAGTGGGGGTACCCATGTGAAGCAGATCCTACTCTCCTACACCACTGACTCTGTGCCACGGGAGTCATTGACACTCTCTGATCGAACGTTGGTGGCATCTGAGTCTATGGCCTGGGGGTTGTCTTCATCATCATGTAGCTGGTACTGACATTGTGGGAAAGTGGAGACTGTAGCATTCAACTCCTCCCTATTGCCTGTCTCTGCTTGCTCCTGCCCTCTGCGTCATGCCCTGGATGGACACCTTCCACTGTCCCCCGTAACACTCCACGACATTCTCCTTGGACATCAACGAGGACCCGCTCAGATCCCGTGGCCCTACCTCAGTGCATTGCCAGGCACCGTCCCGTGGCGGTGTGCCTGTGCCGGCCGCTGAGCATCCGGGGCCACCGACTCTGTGCAGCTCAAGTCATGGACCCTTGCTGTTTGTACTTTGAACTCCTGATTGTCTGATCACTGTTGTAGTTGTTGCCAGCACCATCCAACCCCTGAGGGGTGGCTTACACTACCCAACACCCATCCAGCACAGGCGTCACTGGACGTGTGACCCTGGCAATAAAAGGGGCCGGGCGCACGTGCCTGTAGCCAGTTCCACTGATTATCTCAGTGTGTCCGTGTGGTCAGTCTGTATGCATGTGGGCCCCGGGCCATACCACATTACATTGTGCTGTGTACAGCGTGCGCGACCTTGTCACCTCAGGCAGTGGGGTGGACCTGGGACATGTATCTGTGTCAGACCCCCCGGTGGGCGTGAGGGAGTGGACCGGCGTATGGCAGTACGGCGTAGGGGTGTGGTCATTCAACACGTGGCTCTGGGCGTGGTTAAGTGTAGGCCTTGCCAAGGCGGTTACTAATGCGTGTCTCACTACACTCAGGTGTAGTGTCGGTGCCACCCGTCACGCAATACACAATGTTGCTATGTAGCATGCCCCCGGAGTACGGGCTCGGCTGAGGGGTAAATGAGGGTGCGCAAGCCCGCTCGGGCTCAGGGATCAGACATGCCAACTGTTGTGTGTGTCGCTATTTCCGCAGCATAAGCCAAAGGTCTACCCTCAACCGCATGGCGAGTTCAGCCAGGCATGACCTCTACATCTGTGTCTGCCCTGTCCTTACCATGGGCCTACACACACGTGTCCGTCCACCTTCAGCGCACGACATCACTGTGTCGTTATCAGGCTTGTGGACATGCGCAGGCAGGCATGACAATAGTGTGCCGTAGGGGTGCAAGTGATGCAACCGCGCTGCGCACACTAGTAAATAGGCTCGGGGGGAGGGAGGAGCAGCAGTGAGGCTACGTAATACACATTGATGCCGCTCACTTGCAACATGCAGTACATGTCATGCAGGAATCACGAGGTCACACATATCACACACCAATGAGCCACTGAGCCGGCCATCACATCTTGCTGGGCCAACTATTGGCTCATGTCTCTCTGCACAGTCACAGGTGACCAAGGATATGCACTCTGCGTTTGGATGATGACACCCCTCCGAGCCCCGGACACACAGGCCCAGAGGCTGTACAATGTGGCCCACAAACGCACCAGGGTCATCGTGGAACGCACATTTGGCGTGTTGAAGTCACGTTTCAGGTGCCTGGACGTCACAGGTGGGAGGCTCCTACACAGCCCAGGCATTGTGTGCAAGATGATCATTGCATGTTGTGTATTGCACAACACATGTGTACGCAGCAAGGCCCCATGGATACAAGTGCCAGATGCACCGGACTATGATGATGAGGATGAGACAGGTGGCCCACACCCCACTGCGGCCGCAGCAGGAGTTGCCCGTGGGGACACCATCATTGACAATTTCTTCACATGAGCACGTCACATTGTGACAGTCCTTGGCAATCATGGGACAGTACAATATGGCCACAGGCACAGCATGTGCTACTAAATGCTTTCAAGATACACATTCCCTGAGTGCATGCCACTCATCTGTACAGGCACATCACTCAGACATGTGTGAGTGCGACATGTTTTGCTGTCAATTTTATGATTTGTTCAGGGATGGTGGGTGTGTCACCTCTGTGCAAACGGGCTGTTTAGGGTGTCACGTATTCGGACTGCCAGTTCTGTGTGTCGCAGTTAGTAGGGAATCCCACACTTCGGCGTTTCACTTGTGTCCATATTCATTCCATTTTGGCTGCCATTTGTGTCCTACAGGTGACAACAGGGCTCCTTTTGGGGTCAGATATGTACCACCATGATGCAGGGATGCCCCCTGTGGCTCGAGTCCCACAACATGGGCAGCATGTACGTAAGCGGGAGTCACTGCCCCTACATTCGTCCACGCTTTCATGGTGGATTGCTCATGGTCATGACACGTCTGTGTGCAGGAGGGGTTGCTTGTCCCTCTGCAATGTGAAGGGGAGATGCGGTTTCAATGTGTGTTCCATGCATGTTTCTGCATTGGCGCAGTTTACATGCAGACTGCATGTCAATGTACATTGTGACTGTGAGGAGATGCCTATTTGATGCGGGACAATGGTCATCCGTTCTACGTCAGGGATGTGTGGTTGTGATCGTACATTGTCATCTCACCGTATTTTTAATCTGCTTTTATGCTGCATTTTCCCGCATGACGCGTGGGGATTGCAGGCTTATGGCTGGTTATCGCTGAGTTTTGTATCGCGATTGGCATCATCGCTACTATTTTCGCGTTCGTGTCTCGCGTTTTTTCTGCGTCGCGTTGGTTTTAACATGTTCTTTTGACGCGTTATCGTGGGACTATCGCATGGGGCCTCCGTGTTGTGAATACCACGTTGACACAGAGTTGTTTTCCCGCGAAGGACTGCGATGTGAAGAGTTGCGTTAGACTCATTTTGCGGTAGTTATCACACGTTCTTGAGAATATGCCCCTAAGAGTTTGGTGGAGAGGGTAATCTATCGCAACTGTGATGGAGTATCTTCTGTACTAAACCCTCAGTCCACTTCCTTGATTTACAGGTGGGAGAACCTCCATTATGTCAGAGACTGAGCCTACATTAGCTCCACCGCTGATATAGCCTTCAACTACCAGATGAAGCACAGGCCGTTGGTGGTTTACATATAACACCGACTGCCCAATTTAGAATGGACGGTATTATACGCATTTTTGCTGTCCGTCTCTACAAGGTAAAACCTGCCGATGAGGGATGTAACAAAAAAATAGCGACCCACACACCACTGGAGACAACTACTATGGCAAGGGGATCATTAGTATTTGCTTGTTTAAAAACAAAATCCGGCTTTGGGATTTTGTTTAAAAAAAAAGCTAAAGCATGTTAAAGGTTTAAATGATGGGTATCCTGCATGATGGAGTCGTTCGTCAAACTTTTGACACATTAATAGGTATCGCTGTGACGGTGGTTCCTGCCTATGACAAGAGATATCCACAGGGCCGGCGGACATCTCTAAATGTGAAGGATGGGTACTCCCTCAAGGTGACAGGGTATTTGTCAGTGCAAACTGTGCTCTGCAATTTAAATCAAGCCCCCTGTCTTCCTACTTTGAGGAACCTTAAGAATGACATCTGCAGCCTCTAAGAAGAGAGTTGGTGGGGCAGAAGCGACTCCTCACTTTTGTCTGCCTGGAGAAAGTATTTCTTCTTATTTCTCTTCCTCCTCCTCGCCTACCTTTCACTTGCCTCCTCTTCATTTTTCTGCTGTTGGTCCTTTCGCTCTCTCTTCCTATTTTTGTCTTCCTTCCTATCACTTTTTTTTCTCTCAGCCTCTCTTTTTGTCATTTTCCGACTTTTGAATCCTCCTTTTTGCGTCCTTTCTCTATTTTTTAGCCTCATATTTCTAAAAATCTCTCTCTCTTCCCCTCACTTCGTCTTCTTTCCTTTCTCCCTTCTTCATACTTTAGTCTCCTCGCTGAAATACTAGTTCTGTCTCTTGGCTTTTCTATCTAGTTGAGAGCAGAGACAGCACAGGTCACTCTCGAATCTCCCAGACCCGTTTTCTCTCAAAGGGAAAAGTAGGATGTCAGATATTTCTTCTCATGATGTTATTGTAAATTGAGGTGAATTCGTGCATCTCAATGCCTATTACAACTACAAGCACCTAACCACAGAGATGAAGCTTGCAAGACACCAGAAAATAAATGTATAACATGACAGCAATAGAAATTGCCCATCTCACCCATTCCCTATAGAATCGTGCACCTGAGAAGCCCCCTTTTGGTGCCTAGTTCTTGCCAATTGCGTGAGGTGTGCAACTCGTGGCAGTAAATAAAAAACAGGGATAAATCGCACATAGCAATGTTGAAGTTGACACTGAGTAGACGTGTTGGAAAGTAGAGATGCAGCCATTAAGACGTGTTTCTCCAACATAATCGTAGATATGTAGATCGATAGATATTGACAGCGGATGGAAACTATTAGAACCAGGTAGCCTGCCTTGTCCTGCCTTCACATACTCTACTTAAGCTGCAGTTTGTTCAATCTTCCAATATATAATGGTATTAATAATAATGTAGAATTGCTGACTGTGGAGCCAGTCGATAACACTAGTTATTTGCCTGGGCTGCACCCAACTTACTTGCCTGATCCTTAGGCGTGGATTCGGGTGGGCCCTGGCCCATGAACAAGCTTGATTGACTAGCTCCTCGGCCACTTATTAGAACATGATGTGTAAACCTTTTAACCACCCCTTTCATTCGACTTTCCTACTCTCAGCTATGCAGCACATGTGTTATTAATTGTATTGAGTGATGATGACTTGACTCGGTCTGTCCTGGGATGTTACACATTATTTTGGTGATTTTTCACCTGCTTGTACTCCTGAGCCTGTTTTATGACCCTTTAACTTCCCCTCTGAACTATGCTTATCTCCTCTAATCCGTTTATACCAGGGATGAAGTTTAAATATTGATATATTCCTACAATTACTCCCTTCCCCTTCCTTACTTCCACAATACACATTTTTAAGTCCTCACTTCAAATCGTTATAGGATCCATTTTGTTGGCCTTGCACTTTCTCAGTTGACCTCCTGTGGACAGTCGGTAATATATTTTTATTGGTCCGAAAACAGGCATCTATAACTGTTCTTAAAATGCCAGAAGAGGTTTCTGGAATTAACCTAAATAAGTACTCAAAATTCATTTATACTGGGGTAACCAATATTACCTCTGTTTGTTCACAGTGCTGCAATAAAATTTTGGTGAGCGCTCTTTCCTCTGTTGTGTGGAACATTCAAACTATTACTTTGATGGCCTCTCCTTGTCCAAGATTTTCTGTCAACATCCTCAAGTTCGGTTTGCCTTACCAGAAATCCAGGGGAAGAACCTGGAAACTTAGGGCCAGATTTATCAAGGTTTAGCGGCCCCCTTGCCCCACGCAGAGGGGCACAAGGGCGACGCAAGACCTAAGTGAGATTTATCAAGCCACGCAAGGCCGTCTTGCATAGCCCTGCGTGACTTGATAGATCTGGAGTAACGCAATACAGCTCACATTGGTGTCTTGCGTCACTCTGCCCCAGGGAGGCGTTCCATGGGTGGAGCGTGGCGTTCCCACGCATCCACCCATGGATTTTGGCGCATTCCCTGATTTGCCATTAGTGGTAGACCTGGGAATGCGTCAAAATGCTACTCCCCCTAGGTGAGCCATAACAAGGAGAAATATCTTTATTTCTCCTTGTTTTTCCTCTTTCCACATGTGCTGCACTCTGCAGCACACTTACAAAGGGGAAAATGCCCCTCAGGATTATTCTTGTGCAGGAAGACGTCCCTTCCTGCACAAAACCAATCCTGCCTGTAATGCAGGCACCCTTGCACCATGACACAAGGGTGCCTGCGTTGGTGCTGGCAGCCAAAAGTGCGCCAGTGCTAGGAAAGAACAGGGATGTGCTGTATAATGTTAAATCTGTGCATTCCTGCCCTTGGCTTGCTCCGCTGCCAGAAAACATGGTAAATACGGCTTGTTTAATATGGCCCGTAGTGTCTTGTGTTGGGTACTCAGTGAAAATGCCTCCGAATAGAGGTGAAGAAGGTGTAATAGATAAAGGCAGCATTATTACCAATAAAACAGTTGGATTTTAGCTTTTAGCACAGTTCATAAACTCCTTTTCTGCAGTGATTTTACTCTATCAGCCGAAGACAAACCTCTCCAGGGCACTCACATTTATTGCGAGCACTGAACCGCTCCTGGGCAGTGTATCCATCATTACTAATAAGCTGTGCATTTAATGCATGAGAAAAACATATGTCGGATTCACAATAGGAAAGCGAGTGAAGGAGCCCGGAGGGCGGAATAGGCCCCAATTTAACTATTAGTAGTTTGAGCAGGACCACAATCCTCTCTGTTCAGGAGGCACTGGAGTACTGTGTAACAGCCATGACATGGGAAAAGAGAAGGTAATTGGAATTATGTGATTCTGTCGCCGCAGAGACTTCTTTATAATTATGATTTGCTGCGTTTGCCACATAATCGATCACCTGCTGCATAATTTGCAGAATAAAAAAAATGTTTCTAGTTTAGACGGAACAAAAGTTACTAAAAACACAGGAAGTGTTGCTGTGCAGTAGAAAGCCTTTCGCAAAGGTTGACTAGTCACCTTTCAGCTGCTCATTGCTGTATTTGGCTGTTAAACTGGCAAATAATGAGGTGAAACCTTTGCCCAAACAATTTTCATATATGTAAAACTGACAACATAATTAAGTACTACTATCAGAAAAGGTGCCACATTATGCTGCATACTGTGCACAATTTAGTCAATCCTACTGCACGATTTTTCACTTTCCTGATGCATAACTTCAGTGGCCCTATATGAAACTTAGGGGCATATTTACAAGCCCCTATCGCCACCACAACATTGTGGTGGCTATACGGGCTTCGCCTTATTTACAAGGCAGTGCTAAGCCACTATACTTAGAGTGAAAGGGAAGGGCAATGGGTGTTGAATTAGACGCCGCCCCATATTTACAAGGGCAGCGTAAATATGGGGCAGCGCCAAAATTAAGACCAGGGAAAACCTGCTCTTATATTGGTGAAACGAGGAGAAATGTTTAATTTCTCCTCGTTTTTGCTGTTTCCATGTGTGTTGTGTTGTGCACACATAGAAGTTTCAAATCGCCATTTCAGAAAGTTTATGTGCAGGAAGGAACACCTTCCTGCACATAAACAATCACTCCCTCCGCTCAACGCAGGCACACTTGCACTATGGTGCAAGGATGTCTGCGTTTGCGCTAGGCAGCTAAATTTAGCACCAGCGCAAGGGGAAACGCAGGGCTGCACCATATTCTTGCAAATATGGTGCAGCCCTGCATTTCTAAAGTGACGGAGCGTGTCGTTAGCCTTCTTGGCTTAACGACACACTTCGCCACTTTCCTTGTGAATATGCCCCTTAGACTCAAACTTGGCTAGAAAGAATTGCAGTTTCAGCATCATCTTTTTAGGGAAGATACGTACCTACAGTTCTTTGTCCAGCCACAGAGAATCATCTTCCATTCTCAAGTTAAGTCTAGTGTCAGAAAAAATCCTGACACCATGAAGGAGAGAAGCAGGAGCAAGCACTAGAAATGCAGAAAAACAATTCTTTCTTTAAAGAAAAATACTGACACAAAGTTAGTTTCTGAAAGTTTATGCATATAAATCACAATGTTATTTTTGTAATCAGGCAACTATGCACTACCAAAATGCTATATTTTGATTGGCTTCTATCCCGTCGATATCTACCCAGGAGAGTCACAGCTAGAACTGGAGATAAGTCTCTTTACAGTATAAATGTACATATTATTATTCCTACATCTCTTAATAGTTTCCCAGAGAAGATCACTGATTTGTAATATAGAACTATTCATCTAGCTCACAGAATGTGCCTGCACTCGGAGGATTGTACTACTGAATATCAACACCAACAATATTGTGGTACAAGAATATCAGGTACAGAATATCTAGGGACAGAATATCGAATGGTAAGTGCAGTTAGGGAATTATAGGTTTACTATTCCTAACTGCACATCTAAGTACCTTGACGATATATGTACCACGTAGGAACATATATGGGGAGTTAGGTATAGAAAATCTAGACTTACTCACCTGCCAATATTTTATTTTCGATATTCTGTCCTCGATATTGCGTCACATCAATGTTGTGGTTTCGGTATTCAGGGGTACAATCACTTGGAGGCATGCTGCTGGATAAGACAACTTTAGAATCATTCACTTTCCCATGCAGAATGCTGAATACCTATTGTATTGTAATATTTATAAAGCACTAAGCCTGTGGATATGACAATGGGTCTCATCTCTGCTGCTATAAGTTCCTAAAGTTAATAAGTCCTTAAAAATATTCCTTCCATGTGTTTGTATAATATGTTTAAAGGCTTCCCAATCTGTGAAAATGTTGCAGCCCATGGCAGTTTTCACTGTTTTCAAATAGCTGCCGCATTGTTCTGTCTGATTTGCATGTTAGTTACATTAAAATGTTTTAATGAATTACCCACAAATGTTGTTGTTTATAATGCATTCACAGAGGCATGGTTAGTAAACATCAAACATATTTTTAAACCTATTTCTTCCTTTCATTATATTTCACACAGAATAAAAATTATGTTGAAGTCAGTGTATGTTCATTAAGGGAGATGCAACTACTGACAAAAGAAAGTGTGGGAAGTAAAACGAAAAAGAAATATCCGAACAGCAACTCACTTGGACCAAAGAATCAGAAATCCAGTGATTTTAAATTTGAGACCTATACTTCCCTTTGCATTTTTTGAAACTCCTTATTTCATATCTGCATTAACTCCTCAATGCCCATTTGTCTTTGCTCCATAAAGCTTTAAATTGAAAGCTCTCATTTCAGCAACTTGTCTCACATTTGTTATGAGTCTAGAATGTTAGCTGTTAGAGATAGCATCCTTGGCGTGGTTTCCCCTGACTTTTTCCCTGTACCTCCTGCATTTTTTACTGTGTGCTGGACTTTGTTATTGCTGGCTTAGATCCTTTGCCACTTCTGATCAGTGTCAAAGTGCAAGTGCTCCTGTGTAGATTGTAATTATGATTGGTTATCCATGATTGGAATATTTGATTTACTGGTAAGTCCCTAGTAAAGTGCACTGAGGGTGCCAGGGTATGTACCTCAAATGCTACTAGTGGACCTGCAGCACTGGTTGTGCCACTCACACAAGTAGCCTTTTTTAAATGTGACTCAGACCTGCCACTGCAGTGTCTGCACTGAGTTTTAACTGCCATGTCGACCTGGCAGGTGAACCCACTTGCCAGGCCTAACCCTTCCCTTTTACTACATGTTAGTCACCCTTAAGGTAGACCCAAGGTACCCCCATGGGCAGGGTGTAGTGTACGCGAAAGGTAGGATATGTACTGGTGTGTGTTACATGTCCTGATAGTGAAATACTGTGCATTTAGTTTTTCACTATTTCAAGGACTAGCTCTCTCATAGGCTATCATTAGAGCTGCCTTGTAACATTATACATGTGTAACCTTCAATTATGAACAGCTAGAGATTTGGAGTTTAGGCTCTCTGAATTCAGGATTTAATAACCCACCTTGTAGTAAATGTGGTTTTTAAATTGTGTGTTTTAAAATGCCACTTTTAGAAAGTGTTAATAAAGGAAGGCTTGGGTCCTTTGCGCAAACTAGATTGGACCCCTTAAACTTTATAAACTAACAAAGTATCTAGTTGCCACAATTTATCATCCACTCAAAACAAAGGTACCTATGTTCCTATTTCATTAGCCCTTATGGTTTATTTCACTTTTCTTTTACTTTTTCAAAAAAGTTTTTTTGCAATATTACATGTCTCTGCGAAGGGCAACACTTAATTATAGGACACAAAGTTCAAACATACATTAAAACACATTTGTTTACACATGAATATACAAAAAACATATAATGACAAACCAACATATTTGTCTATGTAACAAAACACAGAGTGAATGACCTTTCTTTGACCAGTCCTTCATTTACATGTTAACACTTGGCGGAATACTCCCTTGCTGCTATGTATGCTATATCCTGCCAGTGTAAAATGCCTTGGGGCCGCTGACTCTAAATGTTATCAGGGAGTGAGTTACTACATTCTAAATCTCTCTCATGCACTTTCAATTTGGTTGCAAGTGTTCTTTCCCCAATGGCATGGGCCAATGCGTTTCAAACCCCTAACCATTTAGGGGGTTCTCCTCAGGACATGGACTCGGTCGTTTCTCTATTCGTTCCTGTGTTGAATCATTCAGTGTAAAATATAATCCAAGTTGATGCTTTTGGGAAAACAAATTCCTTTTTTGAGGGGTTCCCGTGTTCTTATATCATAATGATTTCACTCGCCTTATGATTCTGAATTATCTGTTCTTCCTCCTTTGAACCAGCATCATTTTGCTCCACGCCTTCGATAGTCTGTGTGATTTCTTCAATGGTTCAGAGTTCCTGCTTCAACTTCGTAGCTTTTAGAAAGTGGGCATTTTCTTGTTTAACCATCCTGTGTACCTCTGCTTCTTTGTGTATTCACCATCTGGTTTTGGAGTGACAGGAGCTGGGGATGTGCATTCACTCTAGACAGTCACAAGGGGGGTTGAGGTGTGTCCTGCCTTTCCTGTGTGACTCATAGCCAGGCTGAATAGACCTGTCTGCATTTAGAATGGTGGAGGAGTTTTAACTAGCACCTGAATAGGCTGTGTCTGCTTTGCACAATGCTATTTCCACCTCCTATAGTGAAGCTGGACCAGGGAGGACAGAATTGGTTATTAATGAGGATCTCAGAGACTCTTGAAATAAAGACTACAAAGAGAAAATGCAGTATATGTATTGGACCTAAGACCCCAGAACTTTAGATCACTTCTGGAACTAAGAGGACCCTGCCAAGAAGAAGAGCTGAAGAGCTGCCAGGAGGAGTACTGCCCCTTTGCTGTGTGTTCCTTTGGTGGGTTGGCCTGCAGTTGCTGCTTCTGTCTGTGGGCAGAGGAAAGCACTGAAACATTTGCCCTTCTGTGGTATCCTGCTTAAAGAAGATCTCCAAGGGCTTGATGTAGAGCTTGCCTCCTGTTCTGAAATCTCAGGGACACAAATACTTCACCTGCAGCATCCTTGAACAACATTGCTGGTAGTTCTGACCTGCCTTGTGGTGCCAACTCAAGTTCTGGGCCCTTGGAGGTTGTTCCTGCTGCAAAGAACTAAATAAACCTGAAAATCGACGCATCGCCCTTCCAGCGCCTGTTTTTCCGACGCAGCACCCCCGTGCAGGAAGAATTTCCACACACCGCCGCCGTGTGGCCAAAGAATTGACGCAGTGCCGGTCAGTGGCTGAAAAATCAGCCGCACTCTGAGCACAGTGCACCAACCTCCGAAGTTCGAGATCACCTCACTGACTCCGACGCAGGCCCTGCTATGTGGCTGAAAGGATCGACACATCGTCCGATTGCGGCTGAAGAAATCGACGCAGCGCCTGTTTTTCCATTGCCACATCGACCTCCAGCACGTCCAGATTTCCACGCATCACACCTGTGCGACAGGTTTTCCACATATCACCCGTAGACCAGAATCGTCTTAAAATCGGCGCATCACTTCCCCCTGCAGTCCGGATTCAACGCTACACTTCTACTGCGTGCAGCAGAACTGACGCATCGCCTCCCTGAGGACTCAGGAACTGATGCATCGCCTCCCAGAGGACTCAGGAACCAATGCATTGCGGTGTTTTTCAACGCTTCCCTTCTCTGCGGCTGTCTGGCCTTGTGAATTTTGACACATCTGTAGGTACATTGTGTAAAATCATGCATCCATAGATTTCTATGGACAGAATTGCTTGAACCCTGTAAAAAGTGATATTTTGATATATGTATGTTGGATTTTTGTCATTTTGGTCTTGTTTGGTTTAGATAAACAGACTGTATTTTTCTAAACTGGTGTGGTGTCCATTTGTAGTGTTTTCAATGTGTTACTGTATGTGTTATGTACAAAGGCTTTGCACATTGCCTCTGAGATAAGCCTGTCTACTCGTACCAATGTGGTGAGCAGGGGTTATCTAAGTGTGCAATTCCCTTATCCTGAGCAGAAGGAAGGGTCCCTACTTGGACAGGATACATACCACTGCCAACTAGAGAACCCCATTGCTAACATTAGCACTCTAGCTGTTCACAAGATCTCTATGGTAACGTTGCCATAGAAGACTGGGGCATCAACTGACAGACTGCTGCTACAGTTTGAAGTACAGGTTTCACTCAGCATGCCAGATTATTTTATCACATGAGAAGGTAGAAATTTGAGAATTTATAGGATATGACTCCTTATTTTACCTTTCTGGATCTGTAACCAAAATCTTCATGTCAAAAAGAATCCACTCATTTTGTTCAGTTATTGCAGTCTCCTCCATTGGAAATTATTTCAATTTATAAAATTCTAACTGAATCCTATCTGTTTCCACTACTTTACCCGAGGAGAGATCCTTGAGGGCAGCATAAATTTCTTCTCCAGTAATGGGAGCATCTAAAAAAATCACGATCTTTGGGGGAAATCTTATCTACAGGAGTAGGATCAAGATAATTCCATATAATCTCTTCATCTTGTTCCCACTCAGCTTGATAGAGCCTCTCGTAAAATACTCGAAACACCTTGTGAACCCCAGCAGAATCAGTGACAAGATCACCTTTGCTGTCTCTAATTTCTGAGATCTCTCCTTGGGCCATGTTCTGTCTTGTACATACCACCAGTAAATGTCCCACCCTCTCAGCGTTCTTATATATTTCTCTGTGGCTCTCATTGGTGAAATTACTAGGCCTGGGCAGAGTTCGCGGAGTTCGCGGAACTCCACGAAGTGACAAAAAAAACTCTGCTGAGTTCTGCAAGTGGCAGAGTGCGGCATGAACTGCCATTCGCGCTGATCTTCCTCCCGCTTGGTTAGAAATTCTACCCTAGCGGCAGCTCACCAACTTACTGTTGGCGAGTGCGAGCGGGGAAAAAACTCCGCTCCGCTCTGCGCAGTGGAGTTTTCTGCACTTCACATGCTCTGCAGAGCGTGGAGTGCAGAAAACTCCGAAAACTCAGTGAACGGAGTGGGGTTCATTGCCCAGGCATAGAAATTATACTAATAGCTGCCCTCGCTAATGCAAGTTTATGTTGTATTGTTTCAATATTGCATCCAACCGAGACAGCAACAATAAGTTGCTCCTTGATATCCCCAAGTTCTCCATATAGCTCTCTCATGAGCTGAAGTTGTCTTTTTTGCCAATTCAGGCTAAAACTGAGCTTTTCTCCCCTTGCACCAGCCTTAAAAGCATCCCCCACTACTCCCATAGAGACAGTGCCTCTATCACACTCCAGAAACTCAGGGATCCACTTAATCATGTGAGAGATATATTCTTGGTCCGTCAACAGACCTCTCTGAAAGGACCATCTTTGTCCTGCTCTACCCAACCCAGGAAGTGAAATCTCTGAGACCAACGGGTTATGATCGTACATAACCCAGGGAAATTTTTCAATTTTGCATTTAAAAAAACAAGCTATGCAATACCAAAAAGTAGTCCTATGAGGGGCCAAAAAGAATGTAATCCCTGGGTCGGGCATTTCAATCCTATGCCACATGTCCACTTGCCCATGGTCCACCTTCAGATGTGACAGAGCATTGAAAACCCTGGGTTTACGATCTGCATAATTATCAGTGCACGTATTCCAGAGCCCTCCAACCCCATTGATATTCAAGTCCCCACATTTTATGATTGGGGTAGGCCAGATAGCCAGTATGATATCCAAAAAATCAAATTATCATGGGATCGTCCATAGTATTCTGCTAGAATTTTCTAAAGTTTTCTTTACTCCCCTCGGTCCTGACCTAATCAACACACTCTTACAAGTGCAGAAGGGGCAACTGGCCCAGAGTCATGGTCCACCCCCAATATATTTGTATTTCCGAAAAAAGGAAAGTCCTTGATTGACCCCGGGTTTTATAGACCAATTACGCTTATTAATAGCAACACTAAAATATTTTCTAAGGCTCTAGAGTCAGGGTTACTCCAGGTTATAGGGAAGGTGATCTCTCCCAGATAGCACAGCTTCATTCCAGGAAGGAGGACCACAAATCATATTAGGAGAGTTATTACAATGTTTGACGCAGCTACTATCTAAGGAGACCTTATGGCACTAGTCCTGCTGGACGCAGAGAAAGAATTTGATAGGGTCTTCTGGGGTTATTTGTTGGCCACTTTGAAATGGTTTGGAGTTGGTACACATGCTGTACAGGTGTCTACAACAAACCTACTGCTAGCTCCAGTTGATAGAGGGGCACTCGGGTCAGATACGGATTGAAAGAGGCACAAGGCAGGAGTATCCCTGTTCCCCTTTGTAATTTGCCCCTTGATTCAAAGGGGCATATTCTCAAGGGGCTATCACCGAGATATCGGCATTTTATCGCAGCCAAAGTCGCGCTAAATTTACCGCCCCATTCACAAGCTGGTGCTAACAGCCCATAACACCAGTTTCCCTGCGAAAGCAGTCGCAAAAAACATCGCCACAGATGACCCCGGCAACTAACGCTAATGAGATGCAGAGTAGGCGTTCCCGAGCAAAAACCTGCGACAACACCACACCTCAACATTCTCAACGACCAGCCACATCGGCGATAAGATCACAAAACAGGCGATAAGGCGCGTTAGCAGCCGGAAACTAACACCTGCTCTGGCCTGGTGTAAAGTCGGATGACAAGCTGCACCATCAAAGGGAGCCCAGCCCAGAGCCACACAGGAAGAACAACAGATGCCATGGAGCCACTCACCATGCACCCCGGAGCCCCGAGGGGGCAACAACACCCACCGCCACCACCCCCAGGACCGCCACCCCCCCAACGGACCCACCCCGCCCCCTGACCACCACAGAGGCAGCGCAGACAAAGACAGCGGACATACAGGAAATGCCCCAGCCCTGCAGACCTCACACCAGACAATGCCAATGCCCACTACAGGCCCAAAAGTACAACCGCATCCTGAACATCATTGACCACAGGCTGACGGTACCAACACAGCGGACAACCAACATCCCTCCGCAGACAAAGCTGCTGGCTGTGCTACACCTGTTGGCCTCTGGTATCCTCCCAAACAACATCCGCCCGAGTCGGAGGAGTCTCACAGCCAGCCCCATCCAAGTTCCTCACACCTGGCCTGGATGCCCTCACCAGCTAGGGACCCCAGCACCCATACGTCCCCCACAATGCGCAGGAACAGCTGGAGACCAAGCAAGGACTATACACCATAGCTGGATCTCCGCACGTGTCGGGGGCAATCGACTGCACACTTGTCCCACTTGTGCCCCCTGCCAACACCGCACACAATACCCCAACAGAAAGCACACGCATCCCATCAACGTGCAGGCAATAGTGGACCACAGGGGACTCCTCACCAATGTCATAGCCAACTACCCAGGCAGTGTGCATGATCCCTTCATCTTCCGACAGTCCAACATCAACCAGCGCTTCCAGGATGGCACCTATGGAAATGCACTGCACGTTGGCAAGTACCAAATGAACACACCACACACCTCAACTCCACAATCATGCAACTCACAACTCTGGCACTGCACACGTCACAAAATCACATACAACATGCCAAACAACATGCCCCCCACCAGACACGACAGCACAACTTACTGTGGCAACCTTGGTTAGCCATGTACATGAGCCATCAACGGCATGGCACCTCAGCCACACAATACCGGAATGTGGGGAGAGGTGGGAACCAGGCATGTGCGAAGGAAGCAAGTGACGCATGGATGAGAATGTACACAATGCCAAGTGTTGCGGAGATGTGCTGGACAGACTGCAGTATGCAGACCACAGACATAGCCATGTCTCCATGCTCTGCTGGTGTCTGGAGTGTAGTGGACAGTGAACGCAACCATGTCACCCCAGCCAGTGGGGAAGATCGCGGAAATGTAGCTTGTGACGTCCCCCCCTGTAAGCGTGTGCGGAGTGGGCTGGCCCGGAGGACGCCAGGCCAGCGTAGGGGTGTGAATAAAAAGCACGTAGCCCTGGGCGTGGTTCTCTTCCGGAATGCCCAACGTGCCTGCCAGGGCGGCGCCTCCCACCCCGCCATGAGGCCGATGCCGTCGCTGTGAGCGGTGTGGCCTGCGATCCTGTGCGCCTGCTGCACCCCGGGCCGCTGGTCCCCGAACCCGTCATGCCCGCCCCTGCGCAGCCAGGCCTCATTGCTCACCTGCCGACACCGGCGTGTGTCGAAGAGGGCCCACCACGTGCCGGCGCAAGCTCCAAGCCCGAAGCCCGCGACCTTGGCAGCCTCCTCAGACCATCACGGCCTCCGCGACACATGCCCGCATTACTCCTTTCTCATTGACGTACTCCACCGCTGCCTCCGGCCTACACTACGGTCAAGTAGGTCACACATTTGGAACTGAGTCTTGATTACACAATGGCCGAGTACACACTTCATGGCTGAGTTTAACTCACTATACTCCCTTCGATGTGGTGACACAAAGTATGTGCTGGGCATCCCAACCACACGTGTCTGTGGGCCCTTGATGTCTACGCCTTCAGAGTACACTGCAGTCCTGCAGGCCCCACACAAATCCATGCCAGTCCGTACCAGGCAGGACACGGCATCGTCGCTGGCTATACACCCGCTCAGCTCTGTCGCTACTGCCTCGGTCAACCACGAGTCATCCCCACATTTTATTTCAACGCCGTGTGTCAGTGTTCCAGGAGGAGCTCGCTGAACAGCGGTTGGCCCGCACTGGCCGCTGCCTCCGGACTACACATCGGTCGAGTAGGGCACACATTGGGAACTCAGTCATGATTCATTTATGGCAGACCGGATATCATTGTACTGGCCTTGTCGCAGACTGCATCCCCTTCCAGCTCCAGGGCCACTAAGTCTGTTCCCCGACAACCATGGACACTTTCTTCTTGAGATTTGTTGGTGACTGAGTCCATGGACTGGGGGTTGTCTTCATCATCATGTCGGTGATACTGACTATGTGGCCAAAACGAGGCAGTAGCATACCACTCCTCCATTTGCCACTTCCGGCCGGCTCCTGCCCTCTGCATCATGCCCTGGAGGACACCTTCCACTGTCCCCCACCAACCTCCGCTACATTCACCTTCGACGTCGACCCGCCCACCTCGCGTGGCCCTAGCTCACTGCACCGCAAGTCACCGTCCCGTGGCGGTGTGCCTGTGCCGTCCGCAGTGCATCCGGGGCCACTAACTCTGTGCAGCTCAAATCATGGCCCCAGTCTGGTGGCATGTTGGATGGCCTCTGGGTCGATGGCCTGGGGGGTCATCAACACCATGTGTCTGTGGCCCTGCGCTGTCCGCTGCCTCCGCCCTCAACTGTGGTCCACCTGGGCTCACACATCAAATCAAGTCCTGACCTGCCTGGACGTCGCATCACCGCAGGATGCACGCGCCACCACCGCCAGGACCAACCTCAGACAACAGGTGCCAGAGTCGGAAGTGTCTTACTGCCAGACTTTCAGAGTAGCTCACACCAGTCGTGGCTGCCATCATCAGCTTGATACCCTGCTCAGCTCCTCAGGTGCCACTAACTCAGTGCACCACAAATCAAGGACCATTCTGCTTGCATGTAGGGTGAACACTGTACTCTCTCCGGCAACCACCATGATGCTTCACAGTTGTTTCTGTTATGCTGATGTTTTATGTTTCTGCTTCAATTTTGATCACTGTTCAAGTTGTTGCCAGCACCAACGACTCCCTGCGGGCTGGCTTACACTCACCCCACACACATCCAGCACATGCGTCACTGTACATGTGACCATGCCAATAAAGGTGTCGAGCGCACGTGCTCGCGGCCAGTTCAACAAACTATCTGAGTGTGTCCGTGTGCTCATGATGTATGCATTAGGGCCCCGGCCCCACAACCTTACATTGTGCCGTGTGCAGAGGACGCAGCCATGTCACCGCAGGCAAGAGGGTGGGACATTGCACATGTAGCTTTGTCTTCCCCAACCCAATACGTAAGAGGAGTGAACTTGGCCGGCGTACGCCAGTCCGGCGTGGGGGTGTGGGTGATTATCATGTGGCTCTGGGTGTGGCTCAGTACTGGAAATGTGCAAAGGCATGTGTCCCTGTCGCAGTGTGGGTCTCCGTTGGGGTGTGTAGGTGGTCCATAATGGGACTTTGACACCCACGTATGGGATCTAGTTCCTCTCCCATGAGGTAGTACCCCACCCGCACATGTTCGGCCAGCCCCTTCTGGCAGTCTGACAGCTGGCCTTGTAATGGGATGTGTGCTTAGGTGGGCTGCTGTGAGCCAGCCGGGGTGGTGGGTGCGTCCAGCTGTGTTGTCCGTGCAGGGGGTGGTGTGTCCTAGGTGCAGCGGGGCTGCCCTGCTCCTGGAGCTCTATTGCCTGAGATGTCCATGGACTGTTGTTGGGCGTCGGTGTCGGAAGTGTGGAGGTCCTCTTCAGCATCACTGATGGGTTGTCTGGTCTGCTCTGCTGGAGGTGTTGTTTGTCCCTCTGCAATGTGAAGGGGAGATGCTTGTTGACATTGTGTTGGCATGTATGTTGACGCATTGTTTGGGTTTACATACAGACTGCATGACAATGTACATTGTGACTGTTTTGAATTGGCGGACTATTTGATGCGGGATAGTGGACAATTGGACTACATGACGTAGGTGATGTTGTACACGTACATTTTCATCTCACAGTTTCCTGCTATGTCCAATGTGATTGGCCATTTTCTACGCACAGGCGGAGCCAGTTGTGTCCTCTGTTCTGCAGTGTAAGTGTTGCACTGTGTCCCACATTTCCGTCCATGTGGATGTGCTGTGATTGCTATGTGTGTGTGCCTCATTGTGTGGGAGTCGCACCTGCTGCTGTGATTTTGCTGCCCCTTATCCCTTGGAGGCGGTGTGTCTTTGGCTTTTGTGCTTTTGAGGTGCTGTGATGTTGGTGACTGGGGTCATTTGTGCTCCTGGACGGATTTTGTTCTCTTGTGCATTGTTTGTCTGCAGATGTGTTGTTGACGTCAGTGGTTGTTTGTGCACGTGGATGTGTCAGGGTGTGACCTGCTCCTTCCGGATGTAGTCCACACTCAGCCACCTCAGTCTCGTGGCGTGCACAGTGTCATGGTGATTGTACTCCGGCCATGCTGCTCGTCATGTGGTGTCACTTGCATTGTCAGTGTGGCTCTCGCATACGCATCTTTGCTGTGTTTCACACTGGTGCATGTGTGTGTAGTGGAATTGGTGTTGTGTGGGGTGGGGCTCCTTCGGGCACATGCTGGACGGGGGCCTACTTGGTGTTTGTATGGGTGCTGCAGTGTGCCACGGGGATCAGGGACATGACCCAGGGTCGTTGTGGGTGTGCGGTGTGCTACACGTCGTTGTGCATGTGTGCCATTGTGCCCGTCCCCCCAGTCCCTGTTAGTTACTCACCCTGTTGATGTTTTGTCAAGTCATGTCGAGCAGTGTCCGGCCTCCCGACTCCTTGCATCGTCTCCACACTCATGACTGTGTCCACCATTTGCTCCAGCTCCTCCTGTGGCACAGGACTCCCACCTCCATTTGCCGTTGCTGCCTTCCTGTTGGCAGCAGGTTTCTGCTTGGTTTGGCTTTTGACTTCGTGCCAGCGCATCTTGGCCTCCTCGGCAGTCCGACTGCATTCACGATGGAATGCCATTTTTCCGTCTGTGTTGCCAATGACACAGTGGGGGAGATGGACAGTTGTTGTTAGTGCTCTGTCACCTCCGTGACGACGGTCAGGTTGTCATGCGGACTGTACCCCGTCTTCCTCTTCCTCTTCTCCTTGGCCTTCCCCGACCCCGAGGTTCCTTGCTGGTGGTCTGTGGGGCTTGTGGGGTTCTCGTTGACCTGGGCACTCGTTCCGGGTGCGTCCATGTTGCTACGCATTTTATTTTGTTTATGGTGTTTTTTTCTTGTTCGGCTTTTATGGTGCATTTTCCCGCCAGGCGGGTGGGAATTGCAGGCCTGTCGCTGGTTATCGCTGTTTTTTTTCCCGAGGTTGGCCTCATCGCAACTTTATTCGCGTTGGTGTTTCGCATTTTTTGGGCGTCGCGTTGTTTTTTACGCGGTCATTTGGTGCGTTATCGTGGGACTTTCGCATGGTGCCGCCAGGTTGAGAATGCTACGTTAACACGGCGTTGTTTTCCCGCGATGGACTGCGATGTGAGAAGTTGCGTTAAGCTAAACTTGCAGTGGTTATCACACGTTCTTGAGAATATGCCCCAAAGAATGGAAGCCAATAGTAAAATTAAGCCTATGCATTTTCAGGGATGGAATACAAAAAGTTTGGGTTATGCAGATTACCTAGCAGTTGTAACCCCCAATCCAGGGTTACCCTTAGGTGAGATGGATAAGGAAGCCCTGGTATTTGGGAAATTTGCAGGCTATTCTTTAAATCAACATAAAAAACAAGTAGTGCTTAACAAACAGCTGCAGCTAGTTGACACACAAGTAATAGATTCAGCTGTATATTTGGGAGTGAATATTGTAGCAGATGTGGACAAAATTGTGGAAAACAGTTATTTAGAAAGGGAGACAAGATTTCGGTAAGATGGACAAGCTGCATTTATCTATTGTTGGCCGCTGTAATATAGTGAAAATGATGTTTTTGCCCAAAAATGCATACTTTTTAGAGCGATTCCACTGGAATTTGAGAAGCGCTCGTTTAAAGCAATGGATGATATGATCTGTAGGTTTATCTGGGCATATGCCAAAACAGGCTTCACAGGGTTAGAGTGGGCTGTCCCAAATTTGAAACTTTTTTCAATGGGCCGCAGTGCTTCAATATATGTGTTCCCTCATTGGGGGAGATTTGGTTGATCAATGTGATGGAGGAGGCTCACCCACCATTTACGAGCTCTTACTTGGGGAAGAGGCCAAAAATAGCTTTCTTAGGCATATTGAACCCAGTTATAATAGAAGGTTTGCTTTAAGAGTCTTCGGGCGGAGTATGGCATTTGGTCCTTTTTGAGGAAAAAGATCGGATTGTTGGGGGCTTAGTTATTATTCTCTGGTACAGAGGAGCCCAGGGCTTCCTGGAATTTTTCATTACTCGCTACTGTCATGCTGGGAGGGTTTAAGATTAAAAAATCTCGAGGATCTCTATGAAGGGGAGACTATAGTTTTATTTGAGTATCTACAAGAGAATTACTGGATTAACCGGAAAGAATTTTTGAAATAATTACAGATTCATGATTTTCTCTATAAGAAAGTTGGCGGACCAAGAGGTTTTTCCAAAGATGCTCTCATGGAGGTTGTCATGAGTAAGGAGAGGTGTTCAATCAGTCAGAAATATGGGGGCTTGAATTTTATATCGCAAAATGATCTCGAGAAATATAGCGATAAGTGGCAGAAGAAGCTTGGTATGGCCAATGGTGACTTTTACGAATCTCTTCAGCTAGCTCGCACTCTGTGGCTGGCTTGCAAGCACAACAGTACAAAACAATATTTGATCTCTTCTACACGCCGGCAAAAATTGCAAAGTGGGGGGCACGGTAGGTGTCCACTGTCCTCGCTGTCAAAGCCAGGAGGCAGACATCATTCCTATGATTTGTACTTGCCCAGTTTTGGATACTCTTAAGAGGGATATTACAAAGTTTATGGAGATATTGGTGAATATAAAGGGTACGTTGACTCCATAGCTAATTTTGCTGGGTGTGCATAGCGTGGCAACTACTGGATTTGATAATTACTTTTTGTTTGTGGCCATGGCAGTGGCTCGAATTTGTAACTCATCGGTCTGGCTTGACCCACTTGCCTCCTCATTTCAGCAATGGCTTGCTCGGCTATTATCAATATTTAATCTTGAAAATGCGATTTTTGCGCGAAAAGCACAGAGAGCTAGGAAAATGGGATATAGTATTCGGGCACCAATTCAGCGGTGGAAAGGGGATCTGCAGACAGGTCACTCGGACTAACTGAGTTTAGTTATTAAAGGTGACCGCTCAGGTGTATTGAATGAATTATTATGGTTAGTAGTGACTAGGGTGATATAATCCAACTGGGCATAAAGCTGTGGTCAGCTCTCACATTAAATTTGAATTATATTACGGTTTATTTTGCTGAATTTATTTGCTCTGAGGTGTAATGCACTGTTACTGCACTTTATTTGGTGATGGGTGTTGCTATGTTCCTATTGGATTATCATGGCTTGGGTCATAATCATGAAGCAACTGTAAACAATGCAACCCTTTGAACTTATCTGGCATTATTGTACTTTGATTATATCTGCTATAGGAATGATCTTTTTTGGTTACACTTTTATTGGTGAATCTCCTCTTGTATTTATATATATATATATTTGGAAAATTCTGCAATGAAAATATTTGTTTTTTAAAAAGGAATTGCTTACAATTATACAGCTCCCGTTCCAGAAACATGGCGCTCAGGTGTTCCTCACGTTTGTCATGAATTTGGAATGTTAGCATTCTAGATGTTCATTAGACTGTTGTGATGAAGCTGCAGTAGAGCACTGCGGAATCAAATGACAGACTGCTGCTGCTGTTAGACGTGCATGTTTTACTCATGAGAGAATGAAGAAAATATTTTGAGCTTTTGGAAACGGTGTTCTCATTTTGGATACTGGAGCACTAACCATAATTTCCATGAGAAATCGTAAGAGAAAATGTTTTCTCTCAAAGATGGTTCATAAAATCCCAGAAGTGGATCAGCATTTTCACAGTGTAAAATAACCTTAGAACTCATCATATTTTCTAAAATCAATAAGGCGCCTCCATCAAATGAATGATATTATGACTAAAATCTATTAATACCCTTTCTCTGTACTCCTTTTTTGTGATCCTCATAACCAATCCTCCACTACAATACATTTCATGAGGACAAAAATGACTGAACCTGATCACCAACAAAAATCCAGCAGGTGTACTTCTTGTGACCCTCTACCAAAATAATGCCATTCAAAATGCTCCATCTAATAAACAATTTTGTAAATTTTACTCTAAATTGAAGGGCATGATTTACAAAAGCAATGTTATTGAAAGGGAAAGGTACACTCAGATCATTTTGACCAGGGCGAAGTACGGCCGCTGGGTTCACCTCAGGCCATCTGAGTTCACCATGGTCAGTATCTCATTGGGAGCTGCCTCCCTCTTGGATAATATTGCTAAAGTACCATGCAATGATTAGAATGAGTCTCCTGCCCACGTTTGCGCCTGTTGGCTCATTGATGCACTACAGAATATGCTGAAAGCAATGCAAGGTCGCCACTGGACAGTCACACACTCAATTGAAAAAAACTTTATTTATTTAAAGTTTTGAAGCATTATAATTAATATGTTTTAAACACTCCCAAAAACATATAGGGAATACATTTCTAGTTTCTAATTTAGAACCGTATACCTAAAAAGAGTCTATTAGAAAAATAGACGAAAAATAGTCTTCATACTCATATGTAAATCGATCATTTACAGCAGCAGCAGCAGCAGCAGACTTGACTTTAATTTATTAAAAATAAAAGAATTTAACAAATTTAATAAATTAGACACCAAAATGTGTTCCATTAAGTGCCATTAACAAGCTCTAATTAACAAAGGTTAATGGCAGGCGTTCTTAAAAAATGTTAACAAAGCAACAGATATTTAGCAAAAAGATTTGTAACAGCAAACAATCAGGAAATTCTGTCAAGATATTCTTTCGTTTTATTCATGTATCCGTCATTCTAGGCAAAAATCTAACTTTCATTGTTATATTAAAAAGCACACTGCTAACAATTCATCTAGGTTTTTGAGTTATGAGGAAAAACAGAGTGGATCAATTACAGGGGTGGCCAGCTGTGGCTAGTGACTAGCAGGGCCATGGCAGACATCATTATGATGGAGCAAGTACAACCATGCTAATGCCTGTTCCTCTTGGAAACCCTCGATCCCTCAAGAATCCATAGGATTCCACCTGCTCTTATCTGCAAGCCTTTTTAAAGCAAAATAACCAAAGTGGTTAGACTAATCAGACTGGCTTTCCTGCAGCACACGACTGTCAGGTCATTCATTCCATAGTCTTCTCGCATCTTGAGGAAGGAAATTGTTGTATCCTGTGAAGGTAGACACCAGGAGCCAGGATGTATATTCAAGTCTTCTTTATTAAACCATCAGTCCAAGTTACATCAGTCTTGAATCCAGCCAGCACTGGTGTGGTACCAGCCCCACCAGGAGCAGCCTGCCTAGCTGCTCAGCCCATCTCAAACTGCCTACCCTCATCCACTCAGACACCCAGGCATTCCACGCATCACAGGCACACCAACATTCCGTAACCAACTCACACTCTGGCTGAGCAGCTAGAGGCAGCAGGGCTGGAGTACATGTTATACAACTAAGTAGGGTATAACATTATCCCTTTTTCTTCAAAGAAAACGAAAAATGAATATGAGATAACATCAAGCAAGAGCTATAAACAAGAAAAATGAATAATGGTACAAGTCTCTCGGATGCAGCAATAAAGACAAAACATCGCAGGAGAAAGAACCATCAAAGCAAGAAAGGATGGTAAAGATACAGCAAATAAACAATTGACCAACAATATCCCCCTATCCTCCCTAATAAGAAATTATAAAAGATTTTGAAGCGTAAGCAAAGGTGTAGCATTACAAGAAATACAGTTCAAGCATTTTCTATAATACACTGTAACTTAATGTACTATAACGCAAAGGGTAAAAGACCCCGCAACACAAATGCCAAAAAGCATAACGTAGAGTAGCGAAAGGTAGCGTACCCTGCAACTTCAATCCCAATAGTAAGGGAACAAACATGTATATGGGTCGTCACCCATAGAAACGCCCGAGTAGGGATGTACCTTGGTACTGCGCGCAACAGCAAATGGAGATCAAGTCCAAATCCCCACCCTGTGTAAGGGTTGGCCTAAACACATTATGGGAACTAACCCATGCCCAACCACCTTGTAGAGGTTACATACCCCCATGTAGGAGTAACAAACAGTCAAAAGTAATGGGGAAGTTAGCCCACAACCATCCCTCATGTATGGGAACTTTGTGAGGATAATCTAAATTCAATATGGGAACTAACCCATCCCCAACCCCATAGTAGAGGTTACTACCTGGGATTAAAACCCAACCTTACCCCTCACCCAAAGGATAAACTGTGATGACCACCCTCAGGGACTAGGACGTCCCAACCATAAGTGTAACACTGTGGCATCACTACAAATAAAACAAAGAAATTGTTAATACACTTCCAACTAGTGTAAGCACAAATGACCTGTGCCCCACGCCGGTGAGCGATCTCTCACCCGAATAAAACCACTCTGAGTACACACCAGAATTGTGCCCACCACCAGAAATTATTCACTATTCAGTATTGGCCTTTGAGCTACAAGCTCGAAATTTTAGAAAATGTCACTAGATGGCAGCGTACCACAAAACAGATAAAAAAGAAATGCGAGATTTGACAATTATTAACAAAACTGCACTGCACTCAAGAAAAGAATGTCACCTCCTAGAAAACAAACGAGACACTTATGTATTTCTTTTCTTTAAAGACACAGGAGTTCCGCTATGCCATCCACAAATGACTTTCCAATTTCAAATAAAGACAATTCCATCAGTCCGTTTGAGGAAAGCGCTACTTGGCACTTACTCCGACATACATGAAACGGAGGATTCCACTCTGAGGATGTCCAGACGACGATCTAACGTCATGTCCACACACAAATGTACCGTGAAATCCAGGGACACAATGAGGGCTCATTGAACAGTCATCTAAAAAACAGAAAAATGTACCTTTATTTCATCGTGGTCAGAGCAGCGAGTAAGGCACCCAAGCAGTGGAAAGGATAACCAGGCAAACTGAAGAGACGAACAGAAACAATAATGTTCAAGTAGTTGAGACACCGCGTAGTCCCCGGCCCTCATGTCGATTCTCAGGAAACTTTATTAGATGAAGCACGAACACAGAGGTTGGCAAAAATTACGTGGTTGGCAGAATGACGCTCCAGGTACAAGCAAATCAAGTAGACGATTGCTTGCCAACCCCAAGATGGCTCCACGCTATCCCACGCCGTGCCGGCTGGCTCACGGCACGCCAGTGCCTCAAAACGTTGATGGGCAAACACGGTGCTTCCTAGAATCGTCACAATTGCAAAGAGGAACAGCGCGAGAGGCTCGCACAAAGGTAAGCCTCCTCGCGCTACTGAAGACTCGTGCCTCATATTTAAATTAAAGATGACAGTTGCAAATTCCCCAAAGACATCAGGTCTCAGAATAGACCAACAAAAAATGACAAAAATGTGTCTCACCCGACTCTGCTCCCTGTGACACTGCATGTGAGACGCGCCAAAAATGCACCACATCTTGTCACAACGCCATCAGCCACAGTCAGGGATAAACCTGGAATATCCAAAGATTGCCAAAGAGGCTCCGTGTCACATCCTCAGCTGTCCTTCATGTGAATTCTCCACGCTGAGAATGACCACCACAGTGCACGTTTTCAAATCCAAATCAATGTGTGAACCCAAGTGCAAAGATCTCTACACACATAGTGGATACATGTGGCACTTAAAGTCCTTTTCCTGGCTCCTCCAAAATAACTGTCACATACAGTAGCAGACAGACTTTGCGCTGGACATATCATGACATGTGCAGCATACCAGCACAGTTTAAACATGTTTAAAGCCATAACTGAAGCAGGTATAATGGCAACTACACAGTTCAGCATGCTTTTGATGTACAAGACACAAGTGGGGTTGCTGATTATGAGGTACCAAATTCTTTTGTTTCGATGAATCCACTTTTGATGCTTGTGATAGTGCCTCTTGTACATGTGCCTCCATTTAGTCATTCTGCCCACTCCGCTGCATACATGTGCTTCTTTCTGCGCAATTTCACTGTAGATAGATGTGGCTGGAACACGAAATGCAGTTGTAGTTGAGCTACTCCTACAACTCACTGTATCCTTTTTGTGGCTGTAGTATTCCCAGGCTGCGGTGTCAACTGGTGATGACACTGGTCGGTGGGGCTGTCCATTGGTAATGACACTGGTGGGGCTGGCGCTGGCTTGCCTGGAAATACTTTCTTAGTGGATGTAGTTGCTTGTGGGATCTCTTGGTTTCTCTTGAAGTTTCTTTGTGGTCCGTTTGTTTCTGCGCTGTACCAAGAGTCTCTAGGGTCCAAGTCCGCTCGTCGCCAAAAATATGTTGTATCCTGTGAAGGTAGACACCAGGAGCCAGGATGTATATTCAAGTCTTCTTTATTAAACCATCAGTCCAAGTTACATCAGTCTTGAATCCAGCCAGCACTGGTGTGGTACCAGCCCCACCAGGAGCAGCCTGCCTAGCTGCTCAACCCATCTCAAACTGCCTAAACTCATCCACTCAGACACCCAGGCATTCCACGCATCACAGGCACACCAACATTCCGTAACCAACTCACACTCTGGCTGAGCAGCTAGAGGCAGCAGGGCTGGAGTACATGTTATACAACTAAGTAGGGTATAACAGAAATGTTTTCAATTAAGGGACTGATGGGTGAGACGGCTCACCACTGCACCGTCGTGATTGGTGGGAGGGCAACCAATTACATTAACCGAAATATTCTATAGCCTTCAATAACTTGCTTTGTGGTCTAAGAAGGGTTCTGAACATCCTTTGCGGGCATCCCTTGGCCTTAGTGGTTGCAGGGTACCGCCAGTGTTGAGTGTGGTGATAGGGTGGTTTCTATGGCATGGAGTCCTATTGAGTCACACACACATACACACACACACATACAGAATGCAGGGAAGGGCAAAAGGTGAATATTTACCAGCGCCGAACAATCAAATAAAGATGATCAGACATGGAACTATTGAAACAGTGCAAATTAAGCTTAGTGGCACATTCTTTCCTTTGAACAAGTGGCAAGTAATAAAATCGAAAGATACCCGAAAGAGTATAACTGCCCCTTCCATTACTAATTTCCTCCAGACCTCTCCCATGGCCCTCCTCGTCGGTCTGTTTTCTGAATTTTGTTATCAATATCTACATGCAATTTTATGTTCCTGCTTCTTGCACGGGAAGTCTGCATAAGAGTCTTCATGAATTTGATGAATAGAATAATTTAATTTTCTATTTACTGTGAAGCAGATTTTGAACACGGGTGTGGGCGGCTGAGGCAAACGTTTCTGATAGTTCTATGGCAACCAAAAATACCTGCAGCACGAGCCTCTCTAATCCCTTGGATGACAGTCTGAAATTTGAGGGGGGAATCGATCATTGGCTCTGTGCTTACACGGTTTAGATGGCTTGACCAATCTCCTCTGCTACCGCTAGAACATGGCCAAATGTCTATGAAGAGCTGTTTAAATATTATTAGTAAGACATTTTTACTTGCATGTACCTTCTTTTGCTGCTCCAAACCACAGCTTCCTCAAAACATTGGGACTTATTTACAAGACCCCTGCGCCGCCTGTGCGTCACTTTTTGTGACGCACTGGCGGCGCATTTGTCTGCCCTATATTTACAGGGACAGGAAAAGCCACCCTGCGCGGCTTTTCCTGTCCCTGTAAATATGGCCCCTTTTCACGCAGCACTTTGCGTGAAAGGGGCATTCCATGGGTGCTGCTGTGGGTGTTCCCACACAACACCCATGGAACCTGACACATTTCCAGATTTACGAGAAATCGTAAACATGGAAATGCGTCTGAATGCTACGCCTCCCCAGGGCAAGCGTAGGGAGATGCAACAAGGAGAAATGTATTAATTTCTCCTTTTTTTCCCTCTTTCTATGCGTGCAGCATTCTGCATCACACTTAGAATGAGGAAATCACCTCTTATGCTTGTTTATGTGCAGGAAGGTGTCCCTGCACATAAACAATCATTAAAAAAATTACGTTTTACAATGTTCTATGTGTGCTAATGCAGCACAAATAGAAGTTGAAAAACGCAATTTCAGATTGTTTATGTGCAGAAAGGAACACCTTCTTGCACATAAATAATCATCCCGTGACGCAGGCATCCTTGCACCATGGTGCAAGGGTGCCTGCGTCAGCGCATGGCAGCTAATTGTACGCTAGCGCAGGGGAGAGCAAAGGTATCCGTCATATCTTTGTGGAAAGCATGCATCCCTGTGCTTTGAAAGTGGCGCAGGGTGGTGCAGCCAAATGGCTTGCGTTGCCGCGCTGCAGCACTTTCTTGTAGATGAGGCCCATCATGTTTACTTTTGGAACAAGGGAACACAGGTTAGGGGATAGGTTGTGATAATTATGTGGCAAGGAGATCTGTTGTCTCCATTTTTGTTCTTGGTCAGTTCAGCACGAGGGATTTTTTAACTACAACATCCTCACTGGTGAACTCCCACATCTCACAGAACTAGATTCCCCAAACCTACTTCAAACTCACATTTCCCCATGGCAGGAGAATGTCAGGCCCTAAGGGACTTTTTTCTTAGGTGTTCCCCGTCCCCATACCTTTTGTCACTTTTTTCCAATACAACAGCAGGCTTTTGCTCAATTGCTTCTTCATTGTTTACCTGATGCTGGAAGTTCTAGGCAATAAACGAAAAAGGGCCAGTCTTCCTACAAATGGAGCTTATGAGAAACTCTCAGAAAAGGACACTGTGTTCCAGATTAGCATCTCAACTAATCATACCACCCCACAAGAAGGAAACAATCGTAAGCGTAGACCTTAAGCTCCATATCAAGTGTACTAAGCACTATTTAAACACCAATAGCATACCATAGCAGACCATAGCATACTTGGGCGTCATCTCCACTATACTTCTCTTGACTGTCTCCTGCTATTCGTAAACAGCCAGGGTTTGGCAGGTGATGTTCTGCTACTCCTGTGCGAGTTTTGTCTGGACACTTTCATGCCATATGCCCTCCTGCCTGGAACCAATATGTTGTTCCTAGCTGAAATCTTTCTCAACCAATGCGCTAGCAGCACTTAACCATAAGGAAATGTACCGACACACAATTGTCTATGTTAAAGTGAGTGTGTGCCTGGCCAAACAACAAACTGACCTCAGAAACACAGTCCAAAGCAGTGTATCTAGGCAATTTGGAGACATATAGGGACATATTTATCACAGGTTTGCATCACCCTTGTGCCACGCAAGGGGGTATAGGTCGACGCAAAACCAATAATGCAATTTACCAAGCCACTCATGGTCACCTCACAAGGCCCTGCATGGCTCAGTAAATCTAGAGTAATGCAAGGCAGTGCAAGCCACTGCCCAATGTTACTCTGCCCCAGGGAGCGTTCCATGGGTGGAGCGGGGGTGTTCCCATGCATCCACCCCTGGATTCTGAAGCATTCCCTGGTTGACCAATACTGGTCAGAATGCTACGCCTTCTCAGGGGAGGCATAATGAGGAGAAATATCTTTAATGTCTTTATTTCTCCTTGTGTTTCCTCTTTCTACAGCACAAGTAGAAAAAGGAAAAGGCATCTGAGAATTGTTTTTGTTCAGGAAAGACAATCCTGCCTGTAACACAGGCACCCGTGCACAACGGCACAAGGGGGCCTGCATTGGTGCTAGGCAGCAGTTTGTGTGGCAGCACAGGTAGAAACAGGAATGTCCCATATCTTGATAGATATGGGGCACTCCTACCCTCTCCCTTTCATGCAGTGCAGCCAGGTGGTTTGCTGCATTGGGTAAAATAATTATAAATATGTCCCACAATTTCTCTGTTATTAACAGGCCCTTCTCCTCTTCAGATCCTAGTGCGCTGTGACTTGAGGCAAGGGTCATGTTTCACCAACAAGCCATCTTTAGCACTTACAACAAGCTATCCTTAGCACTTACACCTAAAACAGTGTCAGCACACCTCTGATGCGAGCAGCATCTTAATCACTAATAACCCATTCCCAATTCACTTTGTATGGACACCTCAAGGGCCATAAGATTCCATATTTCAGACAAAGCATGGTGCCAGACATAATGGAATGAGTCTGCACTCCATAGGAGCAAAGAGGGAATTTCTCTTTGTCAATCCACCTCTATCTTCAAATCGTGAGGCAGTGGGTCTCTACGGGTCAGTAAGTGGAATTTTCTCTGCCCTTGGCATCTCATTCCCACTCCTGAAACCTTTGATAAATGGTTCTTCCTAAATAACAGACCATCTGAACACACCATAGTCTAATGCAGTGCCTGCACACCTCAGAAACAAGCATTTTTCTTTGTCTACCCCATCACCCATGCTTCAACGAGCATGTAGCACAACATCCAGGCATTGCAGTTTTCTATCACTAGCAAACAACCCCAGAAGTAGTAAGAAACTTAGGGCCATATGTACAAAATTTCGGATTTGTGATTTCCAAATAGCAAATCCGTGGAAATCGCTATAAGAGAATCGCAAAATGAGATGTAGGTAACTGCGGATTCCACTTATAGCAATTCCTACAGATTTACATTCGCTATTAGGAAAGTTGTGAATTCCTATTAGGGAATTGCAAATTAGGACAAGTTGTATTCCGGATGGAAAATGGTGATATCAGACCAGGAAGTTTACAAATACAGTGTGTGGCCACAACCCAGAGGTCTAGGAAGGTGCTGGAAGGGAGGAGTTCACCTGTCTGAGTACTGGCAAGGGAATACCTCCGACTACACTGCACCATGTCCAAAGAAGATGGGGACAAGGAATGTGGGAGCAGGAAGCGGAAGGTGAAGCTCTCCAAAAAGGAGCTGGAGCTCCTAATAGAGGAATGTGTGGCCCATATGGACCAGCTATTCGGAAAGGCCTCTCTCGCTGTTCCTGAGAGCCAGAAGACCAAGATATGAAACAGCATCTTGGAGAAGGTGAATTTCCTTAGCGTAACACAGAGGACCATCCCAGAGATACGCAAATGGTGGTATGACTTGAGATCCCGCACAAAGGAGAAGGTGGCCAGCAGGATGGCTGAGGATCGTGGCAGAGGTGGTGGACCCTCAAAAAAAATAAAACTCCCATAGAGGCACCAGGGTTAGTCAACTCCCTTTTACTTACTTAACATCATATAATGTTTGTAATTATTCAAATAAAACATCACAGCAAATCTGACTCCATTGAGCTGCTTGCACTACCTTGGCAATGCATCATGGGAGTAGTAGTACACCATAGTTCCATGCTGAACTGTGGGCTGAAGACTTCACTACACAGACCTGTTCTTCACCAACATGTCACACACATAAAGCACTGTTACAACAATACTGTGAACAGATATAACCCATTTATTTGCAATAATTACATACATGCATTTACACGGAACACACCCAGGACGTGTCAGAAACAATTGAGTTGGAAGAAGCTACTGACACACACATCGAAATAGAGGCCAGCACATCAGCAACCCCTATGCCCATCAGTCCAACTCCAACAGCTTGGAGAACAACCGTTGTACCATACCAGACTTTAGGGATGGTGATGAGGGATAATCCCAAAGCAGGGACACAAAAACACCTGTGAGCAGGACACACAGACAGCGTAGAGGGCAACAAGCAACAGTCCACAATGAGAATGTGTCAGACGACATGGCAGACAGTTCTCTTCTGTTTGGTAGGCTGGAAAAGTCGATCATCTCTGTGCAGCGCCTGCAAACCAAACAAATCAAGACTGTCAATAGGCATCTGCTAAGAATGTCAAGCTCCAGACAGCAATTGCAGAAAGGGCAAGACATGTGGATTGCTGGCATGGAGAAAGAACACCATGTGCAGAGACAAAGGCACAGGCAGTACCTGGCACGCTTTGATGTCTTCACCTGTTCCATTAACAGATTAGCAGTGGTCACAACAACCCTGGCAAGGAGAACTGTACACATACAGACTGACATGGGGCACTGCTGTGAGGATGTTGCACATGGGCTAGTTCAAGTGATTACAGCCCTGGAAAATATACAACCTCTGTGTCCCCAACATTCTGCCCCCAACTGAGAGCGAAGAGGGCTCTAGCCTCAGTGGCACAAATCTATGCAGGAGGCCTGCTGTACCAGTTCCGGGTCTGACATGTACACACTTCCACAGGCCACTGTTGCTGACAAGGCACCCAACCCAGGAGGCCGGAAGAAGTGAATCCACAGAACACTCAGTGTCATGAGTCTATAGATTTTTTGGTTATAATTACATACTTTGTTGCATAGTTTACACAATGTAACACCCACAATGGATACTGTTGTTTTAGGAGAGAGAGATTTTTGTCACAACCTGAATAAAAGGTAATCTTATAGGTATACACCTTGTATTACAATCATGTGTGATGTCCATTTCTTACATGTTGTACTCACTCTTGCCTCAAAACTAATTGAATTTTTTTAAATACATTTCCCCCAACGCTGCCCCCTGCACCACCCCCGCTGCACTGCCCTCCCCCGCGCTGCCCACCACTTAAATGCCGTAGCAGCTGACACTGTAAAGAACGCACTGCTGGTGGAGGGGGAGAAAGAAAACTAGGGGAAAACCACCCACAAGACCCTAACGTCTGCTATTCAGTCCAAGTATCCTTTGATGAACATGTGCATGAACTCATTGCATCGCCGGCCTAAGGATTTTGGGGGACCCGGAATCAACAAGCACAATGGATAAAGATAAAGAACAGAAGACCCAGGTAAAGGAAGATATGAGCCGAGGAAACATGCTAACACCATACTCAGAAATTAAAGCATCACAAACAGTCCAGTTGGGATCAAATACCTTACCTGTCTTATGCCTCCAAAATGATAACTTCCCTAAAAAGATGGTGTTTTAAAAGTAAAATTATCAAAGGGCCTCAGGAAAGCAGGGTCTTTAGACCAGATGAACGTACAGGGCTGAGGTATGCCGGATACAGACACTTGGGCTGGTCAGGAGAGCTTCCTTGGGTTGGATACAGGAGCTGAGGGATCTCCTTTAGGGAGATGCATGATGCAGCTCCTCGGAGAGTCTGCGTTAGGTTAGTCCTAATCAGCGGGCAATAAAGTTGGAATGGTTTACAAAAACATATTTGTCCTTTTGGTTTAGAAGTGAAGAAAAACCCCAATTTCATTTTTGTCTTCAGCTCATGTCCCTTTGGCTGCAGTGCAGGACTGGGGGAGGGGGGCTAGGAGCCTAAAGAAGCCTGATCACTTGCCAGGCAGGTACAGGCAGGAAGTAGCTTCAGGGTACTTTAAGGCAGGGCCCTTGCAGAGCACCAGCCCTCTCGACTTGTAAGGCTTTCAATTAACATGCCTTGGGGGAGGGGACAATGTTCTTCCAAAGCTGGTCCCATTCCCTCCTTGGGATGAGTAATTTTTATCAAACAAAAATAGGCTTACAGGCACTTTCGAGATACCACAAAAAATCCCCATATGTGTGTGGTTACTCCCCCAAAAAGTGAACCTTGGCGAACAAATGGTAGGTTTTCAAAATGATTTGTAGACATTTCACCACTGAGCAAACTCAGACACACACTTGACGCCAGGGTTTGCCCCGCAGTGATTGCCATTTTTATTTTATTTTTTCCAGGGGTGCCCCTTTAGTATCCCCGCTCTCCTCCACACCTAACCCATTTCACCACCTCCAACTGCAGCACTGTTTAATTGGGAGCTGCAGTGCATGCAGCAAAATGTCCATCAGCAAAGAAAGAACAAGGCACAAAGTACTCATACCTTTTCAAATGCTATCAGTTTTTCTAGGGACTAATATATTAACCTGGGTTCTAGTGGATACATAGAAACTCTCCTGCTGCTTTTGTACCACCTGTTAATATTTGTACCAACTTGAGGTCCATGGTATTAACTCTGCTCATTGGCTGCACCACAAACAAAGGGTGGTGGGGCGGGGCGGGTAGAGGGAGCGCGGCAGGGGTACCGTATGGGGGAGCGCGTGGGGGGGTTAATAATAATAAACAAAACAAAATGTACCTTAAGCTGCGGCCGCCTCCCACGTCACATTGCGCCTCCTGCGCTCTTCCTGCTCCCAGCAGACACTGGGACAAACTCCCTGTGGAATCCCTGCTCTGCTCTCATGCTATGAGAGCAGCACGGGGATTGGCCTGAGCGTGCTGAAAATACGCTCTGCTCAGGTCAGGGTATCTGTGGGGTTTCTCCAGCCCGGCTGTTCAATGCAGCTGGGTTGGAGAAATTTAAGTGCGCATGTGTCGGCCGGCTAAACACACATGTGCACTTAGAAGTGCACATAGCACTCCTCCTCCCACCTCCCATGCCCAGCCCCGCCCCTCCCTGCATACGCTGGCTCAGAGTCGGCAAATGAAAAATAAAACGATGATAGGGCATCGTTTTATTTTTCACCTGCTGGCTCTGAGCCAGTGGGGCGATGCTCCTCCGCCATTGCGGAGGAGCCGCCCTTAACTCTGCTCCGATTTTGCATCAATAGGGGTGTTAAATATCCGACTTAAAGAACACATGTCTGGTATCCTGGGAAGTCTTCAAAGGACATTGGGTAGTATTGCATAATACAGTTATAGGTGTGCCGAATTTATTCAGCTCACTAAAACCAAAAAAATATATTACATTTTTACATCAAGTTCAAAACTGTGCTTGTAAAAAAGTTAAAAAATATCCTAATTTAGAGTTTTAATACACAGTTATAGACTTCCACCAAAATGATATATAAACACATTTAAATGATTAGAAAAATGGCTTCACATGGCTGAGTGAGGTTTAATCACTTGTGCTATGGTCACATAGCAGAAAGACACCTTGTACAACAAATATTACTGCACGATAGTGCACCATTAATGGTTACACCGATTTCGCCTCATTTTAATACTTTAAGCCATTTTGGATGTAGATAAAATGTAAAGTTCTCACCATTATGGTGTAATTTTGGCAGAATAGACATATGTATCTAAGCATTTAGTCCAAATGCTGTTTTAATGTGCATCGCATTTTTTGTTTTGTTTTATTATTTAATGCATTTTATTCAGAAATAAAATAATATTTTATTAATAGGATATAAAGGAAACTTTGTTAAACGAATATTTTTTTATTTGTTGAGTGTATACAATTATGTAGTTAGGGTTTTGGCGTAGAGAATAAAAATGGCTGGCAGGTTGTGGTGGGAGGTTTTTAGTGAATGACTGTAAACTTCTCAATAAGAGCAGTTAGGGCCCAGCAACATGCAAGTATACCCATCTATCTGTCATTAAATGTACCACAAGGCCTATACGTCAATTTCATTATGCATGCCTTATCCCGAGTAATTCCAAATTTAGGTGTTGTGCAGAATGTGCATTTTTTTGTCATTTGTGTAACGTAAAATTTCACTTTATGTTGGCCCCCTGGAAAAACTTTTTTGAGATGTAAATGTCTCCATGAGGCCCACTGTCTGCTTAAATCAATCCCTTGAGATGTCTCAAGTGACTTCTCTATTCGAAGTATACTCTTGCCTTCATAAAACATAAAAGGTGATGGGATTACCAGTGGCAATAGCTCGGGGTAGCACTCCAACCCATTGTTCTTTTGTTCACTATGCAACCTCAGTCTGGACCCAGCCGTAAGCAAATCAGTCTTTACCCTGCTCCTTGAGCCATTGCCAGTGGTAGGCTTACCGCAAGCAGCCTTCCATCACCTTTTTGTGTGTTTCATGTACCGCCCTAAGTGGCATGGGCATACCCAGACATGGGTTCTGTGCTCACTGTGTCACTGGAATCAAGCTGTACCCAGCTGTTGAGCCCATAAAGTAGGGCGAAACTAGTCCTGGGTTTCTTTTGTTCCGGTTCAGGGAGGAGCTGACTTGGCAGTTCGGACTGGACCATTCCCATGAGGAAAAGGGTCAAGACTGATTTGCATATGGCTGGGTCCAAACTGAGATGTAGGAAGATGAGCAAAAGAAAGATGGGTTGGAGTGTTACCCCGAGTGATTGCCAGTGGTTAGACTTATTGCGAGCAGCCTCCCATCACCTTTTGTGTGGCCTACTTGCCTTAGAAAAGGCATGTAACTTTCTGGACCTAGTGTAATTTTGTGTAGTTTTGCTGACGTTTTATGAACTTTCTGGGGGAGAAGAATATGCAGATAAGGCACAGGCCTAGCCAGCAGAAGTAAAGCTTTGCTTAGACTCACTTACTGTTCTAGAGGCTTATGGGAGCAGCACAAGTTGTGCAGCACCAAGTGAATGCCTGTGCAACCCTTGCTAAATCTAGGTCAGAGTCTTTTCTCCCGGTTTCCTTTTTGTAGGCACCTGGCAAGCACACAGCTAGCTAGCTCTCAGCTCTGCATCCCTGCCCACTCCCTCTGCAGCAGGTCTTTTGGTTGCCACCAAATTATTTGCTGCTTTTTATATGGTTCGCATGCTCGCACAGTATGTTTTGACGCACCAGATATTTTAAATGCACGGAAGAGCCATTAAAGCATTCTTACAGCACAACACCTAAAATGTTTATTGGATGGGAGTTTTCCGAGACAAGTGATGTCTGAAAAATGGGGCACGATCCTGAGATAGTGAGCCACAGGAAAAGGCAAATTATATTTATTCCACAATTCAAAGTTTCTAAACGCTACGGGCATCCATCATACTGTCCACAAATATAGAAACATAACACACTGGTGGGGATATAAACAGTGGCGTAGCAAGGTCAGGTGGTACCCGGTGCAGAAAATTTCTTGTCACCCCCGGCTTGACAAAATGGCAAAAATATGTGTTTATAACACATATTTTTGCCATTTTGTCACCCCCCTCAGTGATGACACCCGGGACGGCCCGCACCCACCGCACCCCCTTTCCTACGCCACTGGATATATAGTCATTCGTATAGAGAATTAATGTGCACTCCCCTTCGTCTCTGAAAATGAAAGCCCAGCTATTTTTTGTAAAAGGTGGATTAGGGACTGTGGGAAAACAGCTGCAGTTTTTATGGTCTGGTTTGACAGCACAGCACAGCAAAATTATGTGAGCATCACTAGAGAGGGGCTTTGCCTCCGGCCACATTTTGGGAGCCAGGAGTACATGTTTTGATTGACCAGGAGTTGTGTGCATCCACAAAAAAGTTGCCTTCTCTCCACATAGCTATGATCCAGTGCTTAATTTGAGCAGTGGCGGCCGGTATGGGACAAGGGTGGCATGGCAGGGGAGGGGCTCAGGAAAAACAAATCACTTATCTAATTGCCGCGTCTCTCCTCCATCTCACCCACGTCATATCTCCTCTGCACGTCTTCCAGGAGGCACCCAGGCTCCCCTGAGCCAATCACAACACTGCAATGCAGCGTTGTGATTGGTCTGAGCGCCATGGTTTGGCGCTCAGATGGGTACAGGGAGCCTGGGCATGTTCTTCACCCAGGCAGTAATGCAACCTGGGTGGAGAACATGCAAAGTGCGCCTAGTCAAGACGGCCGGCCAAGCGTCATGAGCACTTTAGAGTGCAGCAACCACTCCTCCTCCCCAACATCAGGGGAGGCAAGCCCTGCCCTAACATGACGATTCTAAAAATAAAATTATAGTAACTTCAGTTATTATAATTTTCTTTTTTCTTTTGCACTGCTCCATGAGCAGTGTGGTGAAGCTCGTCTGCCTTAGCGGAGGAGCAGCCACTGAATTTGAGCTGGTGGTTTCCACTGCTCGACACCGGCACTTAATTCTCAGCACTGGCACTAAAGACAGTCCACCACAAGGTGGTGCTGTCTGCCTAAGTTTGAGATGAGCACAACAGTGCTTAATAAGTCAATCTAAATTTAAAAAGAAATATGACTAATACACACAATATTTATAGGTTTGGGTGGCCTGGAATAATCTAAATTGTCCCACTTATATGGGTGTGATGGTTAGTAGTTATGTTTGTAAGGCCATTGGTAGCTTTGACAGGGGCAATCAGCAGTGCAGGCTGCAGTTACCTCTCAGGAAGGGCCTTGTCACTTACTTTTTTTCCAAATTGAACACTGCTGTGATCATTATGTTTATTTATCCAGCTGCCTGAGCTTGAACTTTCAGGGGCACACACATAAAATTGTAATGCTATTAAAGTGTCTTAGATAATTAGATAATTTATGGTGTTTTTCTTTGGCAGCAGCACAGATGGGAGGAGGGCAGTCATTAACCTACATGGATGTTTAGATCCGCTTTGACAGTGCAACTGGCTCCTGACTTTTGAACAGGGGCGTCGTGAACCCCAACTGTAGCAGCTACAGAGGGTGTTGTGTTCTTTATGGGCCTCTTCTGTGTACAGCTCGGCAGACAAATGCTCATCATTAGCACTGGTATACAGCATCAATAGAAGAGCAAGCAGAAGCAAGGAAAAATACAGCTGGGATTGTATTTTTCCTTGCTAGAAAGAATGAATATTGGAAGGAAGTGTGAAAAGAATGAAGTATAGTGGAATGAGTGGGTGGATGAATGAGTATGTGGATGAATGTGTGGCTGAAAGAATGAGTGAATGATAGGTGGATAGACAGGCAAAAGGATGGCAAAGTAGAGGGAAGGGTGGGTGGATGAGTGAGTGAATGGATAGGTGAATGAACAGGTGAAAGGATGGCAGAGTAAATGGATGGATGATTGAATGGATATGTAGATGAATCGGTGAAAGGATGGGAGAGTAAAGGGATGGATGGATAGTGGATGGGCAGGTGAAAGAATGGCAGAGTGAATGGATGGGAGTGAATGGATCTGTGGTTGGACGGGCGAAAGAATGCCAGAATAAAGGGATGGCTAGATAGATGGATGAACAGGTGAAGGGATGACGGAGTAAAGGTATGGATGGATGAATGATGGGTGAAAAGATGAGTGAATAGATGAAAGAGTGGATAGATGGAAGGCCTATTGGATGGGTGGATGATGGATGGCAGGATGGCAGGATGGATGGCAGAGTGGTTGGATGGCCCGAGTGGATGGATGGATAGCAGAGTTGATGAATGGATGGATCGATGGCAGAGTGGATGAATGGATGGCAGAATGAATGGATGGATGCAGTGGCATAGCTAGACCTTGTGCCGCCCGTGGCGGTCCCTGCGGCGGCCACCCATGGTGACCGCATGTAAGAGCGGGGGTGCTGGTGATCCCTGCGAAGGCCACAGGTAAGAGCGGAGGGAGGACACCTCCCCCAAAACTCGTGCCGCCCGGGACAAACTGCCCCCCCCTTGCTACGCCACTGAATGGATTGCAGAATGAATGAATGGATGGATGGATGGATGGATGGAAGACAGAGTGGATTGATACAGGGCAGAGTGGATGATTTGATGGATGGATGGCAGAGTGGAAGGATTGATGGATGAATGGCAGAGTAGATGGATCATAGAGTGGATGTATGGCAGCGTGGAAGAGTGGATGGATGGATGAATGAATAGACAGATGATTGGCAGAGTGGATGGATGGATGGAAGTGCTGATAGACGGCAGAGTGGGTGAGATAGCAAAGTAGAACAGTGGCTGGTTGGATGAATGAATGGCACAATGGATGGATGGCAGAGTAGATGAATGGATGGATGGCAGAGTTGATGGAGGAATTAAAGAGTGGATGGATGGCAGAGTGGATAGGTGGATGAATGGCAGAGTGAATGGGTGGACGGATGACAGAGTGGATGATGGATGGCAGAGTGGATGGGTAGATGGATGGATGGCAGAATGGATGGATGGATAGCAGAGTGTAGAGAAGGATGGATGGATGGCAGGCAAAGTGGGTTGATGGCAGAGTGTATAGATCTATGGGTGGCAGAGTGGATGGATAGATGACAGAGTGAATGAATGAATGGCAGAGTGTATGCATGACAGAGTGTATGGCTGGATGGATGGCAGAGTGTATGGATGGATGGAATGGGAAAAGATTGAATGATGGATTAAAGAATGAACTGATGACAGGATATAAAGGTAAAATAGTGGATATCAGCAGGTGGATGGAAGATTGAAATAATGAATGGATAGATGTGTTGACAGAAGAGACAGAAAAGCTGTTCTAGGGATGGCTCGCTCACTTGCTTCGATTGCTTGGTGGCATCAGCGCTTTAGCTCAAAATGGGGGCGATTTAAATTTTTGGGCTACTCTCTTGCCTTTGAACCTATACTAAAATTATTTTACAGTTCTTTGCTTCCACACAAATACATATCCATTCCCATGCAACTTACTTGTAATGCTTGGCATTACCATACAACATTTCTTTAAAGCCAGGCCTATTGGAATTGCCAATGCTTGTTCTGGAACGTATTGTAGAAGAGTCAGGTGTGTGTAGTAAGGCCTCAGACATTAGCACTACCACTGTTACCACAGAGTGAACTGGAGGCTGCATCTCTGACTTTGAGACTCCACGCCTGACTGCCATCTGCGAGATGAGCACGCTGCTGGGTCTCACAGATGGGCTTTCGAATCTTGGTGATGTCAAAAGTTGGTACTGACACACAATGATAGAAGAGCCATAGGGCCCACTATAGCACAGCACCTAGCACCGAACTTCAACATTCCCAGGTCATCTCCACCAGCAGAGGGCACTATTGATGCCTGGGGGCATCCTCGAGGCTTCGTTCTTGGCTGTGGTTGCAGTGACAGGTGCTCCTGCTCTTTGTCGTGCAAATTTGCTTAGTAAAGTGACTTTTATTAATTGTTTTTTGGCTGACCCTTCTAGTCCAAGGGATGCAGTAAATTTATGTTTCCGATATATTTTCTGTACCCATTCTGCATCGCCAACTCGGCGATGCAGCGAGCGCAAGGTAAATAGTTTTATTTATTTATTTACTTACCTTACTCCTGCCCGTCGTATGTCCGACTCCACTAAGTCCCCACCCAGCCCCTCCCCCGCCCACCGCAGCACTCCCTCTGCGAGCCGCCACTGGTAGATTGGAATCTATAAAAGTGATATTAGTCCCCATTGTATACTTTTCTATCTCTCAGCAATCCCAACCAATATCCCATTTTCTACTTTTCAAAAAATTCATTCTATCCTAACCGTTTTCTAATGGAATTATAAAACACTTCGTATGTCTCTTAGCATGCTTTGATGCAGTAAGCAACAAGGAGGAGGAGTTAACTTTCCAAATTTATAATGAAAATTGCTCACATTAACACCCCTTGTAGACAGATATAGAAATATCTTTATTTCACCCTTTTTCTTTTTCAGAATTTTTCTTTCACTCAACACCCCTCCAACATGTCACTTCCCATCCTTAAAAACTCTTATAGGGTATTACACCTCATCTTTGTCTATTATCTTTCTACTTAAGACCAATTTCTTCAATCTTCTATTTGGTATAATAAGCTCATTAAAATTAATAATAGATCTATATATTGGAAATCCTGGCGAGAAAAAAGCTTTTTATGGACTCATCAGGTAGTACATAACCAATCAGTGATTTCCTTCTCTCAAGCCAAAGTTCTATTACATTTTCCTAATTCATATCAGCCTAAATACCAAATTTTAAGTTCAGTTATACTCAACTCCTATCATTCTCTCGGCTCAACCACCTGAAGTATGCCCACTTCAATGAAGTTGTACAGCAACTCACATAGACCAGGAGTCTTCCTTCTTTATGTGGATTTATTGCAGTCAACAGGATACACAGGTACACAAGTGTAGAGGGCTCAAGGTGGTAGCTCCAACTGCCTGTAGAGCCATTCCAATCTCTCGCCCAAACATTCTATGGCAAGTAATACATATAATACAATAGCAAGCACAAAGCAACATTCCAACATATATTATATAAAACAAGTGCACTAGCATGTGAAGCACAGACACCACATATCTCCCTCCTTTTGATGAAAATAGAAAACAACACAGGAGGAAAACAATAAATAAAATGCTTACTGAATATATCTACTAGGAGTCCTGCTAAATCTTGAACTCCTTCTGACAACAGGAAAACTCTGACCAATATTTACAACTGGATCATGAACAGAGTTGGTTCTGGCCAAACAACCAAAATTCCACCATTGACCATTATCTAATTTAGCACTGTTACCTTTAATTGTGACTATACGTGCAGGATCCCTGAATTTTGATTTACCTTTTGTAGCATCAAAGGATCCTTGACACGGACCAGATCTCCAACAACAAGTTTGACTTCTTTTTTTGAAACAGGCATAGCGAGTTTATTACACCTGCTAACACTGGCTTCATCACTGCGAGTTTTAGCAATGAGAGAATTTTTTGTAACATCACATACATTATCCAAACAGGTCAATCTCCAAAAGGATTGAGAGTGGACACCACTTTCCTCCCTCTCATTAATTCAAAAGGTATACAGCCCGAAACTGAGTGAGGAGTGGTCCTATACGCCCATACCACATCTCTGATGGCAGACTCACAATCTACTTTAGCTTTAATCGCACACTGAATACATTCGACTAGCACCCTGTTGAATCTTTCAACTTTGCCGTTTCCTTGAGGAAAATATAATGGTGTGCGTAGGTGTTTTATACCCATTTTTGTTAAAAATCCTGCATAAGTTGTGAAGTAAATTGAACACCATTATCTGAGAGTAATTCCTCAGGGGTGCCTTCTCTGCTGAATACATCTTGGAGAAATCGAATAACCGATTTGGTGTTTGGTTCAGAAATACCCCTGACTTCCACCCACCTAGATAAGCGATCAATTAGGACTACAAAATACTTCATACAATTGGGGAGTACATGAAATGGTCCAAGAAAATCTATCGCAACCTTTTGCCATACTTTGTTTGGAGAAAATGAGGGTTTGGGAGATGGAGAATTCGTAATCAAATGTTTGTCACTGTACAAACATTGGGTACAACTATTAACAAGTGCTTCCACATCACGATCTACAGAAGGCCACCAAAAGTCATTACGTATTCTGCGCTTGGTGGCAGTCATACCCAAATGACCTGAATGTGCAGTTTCAAGAATTCTTTGTCGAAAACAAAAGGGAGGAATTAATTTGCCTTCTCTGACTAAAAGTTTGCCTTCAAGGGATAATTCATTTGCAACTTTACAAAATGGTTGTAACTCAGGTTCAATGGATCTTTCCTTAGGCCAACCTTTCACTACAAAATCCACAACCTGTTTAAGAAGCACATCACCCTCTAATGCCTTACATCATTCTGCCATGTCAGGACAAATTACAGTATCATCAATGCTTGCAATTATACATTCTTCAACATCTTCTTCTAACTCATTAGACTTATCCTCATGAACAGGATGTCTGGACAAGAAGTCAGCTTTGATATTCTTTCCTCCAGCTATGTGTTGTACAGTGAAATTGAATTCTAAAAGCTTGGTGGCTAACCTAGCTAATCTAGCAGTAGCTTTTTTGATCTTGTTGCCAGAGAGTATGTCAACTAACGGCTTGTGATCCGTCCTCAGACAAAATTTTCTCCCCGACAAGTATGGTTTGAATTTCTCAATACCCCAAACACAAGCAAGCAATTCTTTCTCAATAACTGAGTATCTCAGTTCAACATCTTTCATCCGTCTTGAAGCAAAACCAATAGTAAGATCATTGTTGCCTGTCATTTGTGATAACACGGCACCCATGCCATAGGAACTGGCATCTACTGTAATAAATGTATCTCGCCCCTCCATGTATGCTTGAAGAGCAGGAGCAGAAATAATACTCTCTTTGATGCGTTGAAAATGGTCCTGACAAGTGGCTGTCCATATAAAATCAGAGTTTTTCTTTAAAAGACTTCTGAAACATTCAGTGAGGCTTGCGAAATTCTTTATGAACTTGGAATAAAATTCACAAAGCCCAATGAACGAACGAAGTTGATCTTTGTCAATTGGATGGGGAGCATTGACAATGCCATCCACAATACTAGGCTTAGGTTTGACACCGTCTTTGGAAAGAACGTGTCCTAAATACTCAATCTCATTAACCGAGAAAATGCATTTGTCTTCTCTGACTGTAACGTGATTGTCTTGTAAAGTGGTAAGTACCTGTTCAAGTACAACATTGTGTTCTTCTTTTGAACAAGTGTGCACCAAAATATCATCTTGAAATACAACTACGTTAGAAATATCCTTAAACATATTACTCATGACTTTCTGAAATACAGACGCAGCTGACGCCAAACCGAATGGCATCCTGCGGAACTGGAATGTACCATCAGGTGTAACGAAAGCTGTGAGATGTCTTGAAGATTCGTTTAATTCCACCTGATGATATGCAGCTCGTAAATCCAGTTTAGAAAACCATTTGGAGTGGCCAACTGCAGTGATAAGATCCTCAATGCGGGGTAAAGGAAAGTTTTCCACCCAAATTGCATTATTAATGGAGCGCAAGTCAATGCATAAACGTAATTCGCCATTTTTTTTCTTGGCCAAAACAATCGGAGAAAGCCAAAGAGTGGCATCTACTTTCTCTATAATACCATTGTTTTGCATGCTATTCAGCATAGCAGAAAGTTCAGACCTAACACTGTGAGGTACATTGCGTAGTCTATGCTTGACTGGTTGAACACCTTCTTTAATCTTAATAGTGTGGCAAAAAATTTTAATCAAACCAATTCTATCAGAGAACACATCCTTAAATTTCTCTTTTAAAGAAGAGTGGTCAGATACAGAACTGGTAAGAGAAATAGGATGTTTGTGACCCGGTTTGATGATCATCCCAAATTCCGCTTGATGCCACCAACCCAAAACATTAATGCCTTTGTATGCCACATAAATTTTACCATGAATGGTCTTAGTTTCAAAAGTAATATTACCACAAAAATACACGGCTAACTCAATTCTGCTGCCTTCAAATGCTGTAGTGACGACATCAGGAGGCAATAATACTTTATGTGCCCAGCTTTGTTTGTACTTGTCAATTGAAATGATAGTAATTCTTGCCCCAGAATCTATAAGTAGCGGAATGTTGACATTATCAATAAATATCTGAACCAAAGGATCTGAAATTGTATTGTCGGAATGTACATTGTTAATGTCGATACAATCTACAGCTATCATTAATTCTTCAAGTTTGTTTTCCACAATATCAGTATCAACATCAGAGTCTTGAACAAATCTAACAGGGTGAGGTTTGCCTCCTCTACAAACGTTGCCAAAATGACCAATTTTCTTGCATTTCCAGCACTCTTGTGCTGCAGCTGGACAATTTTTAAAACTTGACACATGAGAATTCGAACCACACCTGAAACATTGTATTTTGCCGCGACCAAAAGATGTACCTCTGAAACTTCTGAAATTGGAAAAAGAACCTCTGGGTTTGTTTGGTACATAATCAGTTGCGTAACGAGGTTTAGCTGAAAGTGCACCAAGTGAATAATTCTAATCCCATCCTCGTCGCCAAAATTGAAGTATGCCCACTTCAATGAAGTTGTACAGCAACTCACATAGACCAGGAGTCTTCCTTCTTTATGTGGATTTATTGCAGTCAACAGGATACACAGGTACACAAGTGTAGAGGGCTCAAGGTGGTAGCTCCAACTGCCTGTAGAGCCATTCCAATCTCTCGCCCAAACATTCTATGGCAAGTAATACATATAATACAATAGCAAGCACAAAGCAACATTCCAACATATATTATATAAAACAAGTGCACTAGCATGTGAAGCACAGACACCACACCACCTTTCCAATATCTATATGCTCACCCATGCAGACATTGCTATTTACCTCCCGCTCCCCATCCAAAATATACACTCAAATTACTTCTCTACCTGAGCCCAGACAGAAAACATGGCTGGAGTTGCAATGGGAAACAGATTTGCAAAATTCCTTCTCTACTTCTTTATGGAAGAAAATTTTGATAAAAATTTGCAAAACCTCTCGTGCTGCTATGCTACCCAAACATTTTTCGTCATACACAACAGGTTAATGTTTACACCAGGTGCATTATATAAATTTAATTTCTGCATACCGCCAACATGTTGGACATGCCATATTTCAAATTCATCACTAAAATGTATGCTATTTGAATGTCCTCATACATAACAATTCTAGCTTCAAGTCTGGACACAAATCAATCAAATTTTTAACACACATGTCCCCTTTTCACTTATAAATATTTTTAGGTAGCCTCTCTGATGCTTGGAATGATTGTGATTTCAATGTACAAATTGTAGACTTATTAATTGCTGTAGCATATCAGCAAATAAAAACTTTGGAAAAGTCCTCTCAACATTTCCTTTCAAGCATGGTGGTAAGGCATTTGCTACAATCGTAGATTTGACGGGGACTATGTTACTTCAATATCCTTAGCTATCAAGAGAGATATTCTTTGGTCACTAATAACTGCTTTCCAGGATTACTCTGCTTTAATGACTAATTTACATCAACCCATTACTGAAGAAGTTTCAAAATTCCCTTAGCTTTCCACTCTTTTACCTGATTTTATACTAATTGCAACTATAGGTTTTCACTTACGGTATTGTAAATTTTTTCCTACACTGTTGTCAATTTTTCAAGTTACCTCACTTTGGGCCATGTATCATTCCTATGTTTTGCGATTCTCAAATAGCGATTTTTTGCGAATCGCTATTGGAGAATCGCAAAATCGGATGTATGAAACAATTCGCAATTACTTTGCGAATCGCCAAAATTCGCAGAATTAACTGCGAAACCCCAAATTGCGATTCCTTAATTGCGAATTCGCAAATAAGGAATCGCAAAATAGAGAGTCTGCCATTCAGGTGCAGCTTGATGACATCACAACCAGGAAGTGTGACTGCACAGCTGCACCTGATTGCCAGAAGTACAGTCAGAGGCTGGGAGGAGAGTGAAGGAGCACAGCACTGCCATCCAGGGAGGTGAAATGAATCCCCAGGAGCAGGAGAAGGAGAAGGAGAAGGAGGATGCAGAAAGGAAGAGAAAACCAAAATTCAGTGAGAGGGAGCAGGAAGTGCTTATAGAGGAGATGGTAGTCAGCCATGAGCTCCTCTTTGGCAAGAAATCCCTGCGCGTGCCTGAGGCAAGGAAGAGGAAAATCTGGGATTCCATACAGGAAAAGGTGAATGCCATCGGCGTAACCCACTGCACCGTGGAGGATCTGCGCAAGCGGTGGTATGATATGCGCCAAAGATCCAAAGAAAAGGTGGCAACCAGGTTGGCAGAGTCGAATAAGACCGGTGGCGGAACATCCACTCCAACAGACTCCACGCCCCATGAGGAGTTGGTGGAGTCCACCTTGCAACCAGAGAGTGTCAGTGGAGTGGCTGACCTGGACAGCTTCGACCCACCCCCACCAGACAAGGTAAGATGCATGCCATCTGTCCCCTGCCACTCCACCAATAGCACCCACACAGTTAGGACCCCCAGTAGCAAAACAGTTGTGCAACTCCAGCACATGTTGTTGTGTACACCCTGAAATGCATCATGGGAGATGTAGTCACATGCACCAAACAGTGTTGCAATGAGACACAGCAAGGTAGTAACAATGCCAGTGAGTTAGGGAAGGGTAAAATCAGGTAGAGAGTACGTAGGTGATGCAAATAAGAAGTAGATTTATTCTCTCACAAAAGGAGTTGCAGGACACTAAAACAAATGTCTGTGCTTCTGTCTCCACAGCACCACCGGTAAGGCAGGAGGGCAGTGCAGGGGCTGAGGAGGCAGACGACAACGATGAGCAGGCAGGGGATGAGGAGCAGGAGGTACAGACCCCTGAGATCCCTGTAGTACGCAGAAAACACCACATCGTGCCACCACTACCACAGATGGAGGCAGACCAACATGACAGCGGAGAAGAATCCCAGCCAGTCCCGGGCCACCATGCAGTCCGTCACAGGCACCAGTCCCCTGACCCCCAGAGGGAAGGAGGGGGGAACAGGCGCAGGGCAAGGGCGTCCACCAGTGCTGGTGCTGAGGATCAGCAGTCCGTGTTCGCCAGGCTGGAGGGCACCATGCTGAGGGTGCAGCGCCTGCAAGCCAAATCAATGCGGTCAATGCAGCGTCAGTTTGCCTCACTAAACCATCACATGAGCGACATGAGGGATGGGTTCAGGGAAATGACCGGTGCAATACGCAAACTGTGTGCCGTGCAGAGGAGAGCCAACGCCCGCATGGACACATACAGCAAGGCGGTCAACCGCCTGTGCACTGTCACGTCCGTGCTGTCACGTCGGTGTGTGGGCATGCAGGTGGAAATGGCACATAACAGCCAGGATGTGGCCAAGATCTTGGTGCAGGTGACACATGCCATGGAACTGATGCAGGCGGCTGGCACAGGTGGGATAGGACCCCTGGGCACAGGGGAGCGTGAGGATCAGTCAAGCAGGAGCAGCATAACCCCACCACCCCATGAGACCAGACGGAGGAGCGGGAGGCAGGGGAGAACACACGATGACCCGGGGGAGAGCAGTGGGCACCCACAGCGCGGTGCAACAGGCCATGCCCGGGAAGCATGGCAATGAGTCAGGTAACACATTCCTGGGGACTGGAGTGTGTAGGACATCTTTGCTCTGTGACTTCAACATTTGCAAATATAAGTGACACACATTAGGTGTGCGTCAGGCTGTGTGCCAGATATGTTCCTGCTATTCAAGGAATAAAAACACAGTTGTGCACCAATACATCGCATTGTGTCATTATTCCTCACCTAGAAATAGTTGCGCGTAATCTCCTGGTGCCTCTGGCGTCCGGAAGCCGCCCCGACACCACATGCTGGTCCTGCACGAGGAGCTGGTCCCTCATCATCAGAGGACTCTGATCCGCTTAGCTCCACTGGGGTGCCCTTCCTGGTTGCTATGTTGTGCAGCATTGCACATGCAACCACTACCTTGCAGCAGGTCTGTGGGCTGTACTGGAGAGCACCTCCGCTCTTGTGTAGGCACCTAAATCGGCTCTTTAGGATGCCAAAAGTCCTTTCTATCACACTGTGGGTCGACTTGTGGGCATTGTTGTTGCGGCGCTCCGCAGCAGTGGCTGGATTCAGGTAGGGCGTCATGATGAAATCCAGCACTGCATACGCGCTGTCCCCTGCAGGGTGCAAAAGAAATAGGTTACACACTGTCATCCCAATCAAGAGCTTTACTGAATGTGTGAATGTTAGCCATGTATTTACCTAGCAAGTAGCCCTCACCAAACTCCCCAGCCAAGAGGCGATGGTGTAGCCCACTGTGGCGGAACATGAAGGAATCATGGGTGCTACCAGGATATTTTGCCACTATGTCCGTGATGACATGGGTGGCATCACAGACTACCTGGATATTCAGGGAATGATATGACTTCCTGTTCCTGTACACATATTCTGTCTGGGAATGGGGGGGAGATGGGCGACATGGGTCCCATCAATGCAGCCAATGACATGGGGGAATTGGGCTATCTGATAGAACCCCTGCTTGGTTTGGTCGAGTGCCTGCTGCGTGTTAGGGAAATTGATGTGGTGATGCATCCTCTGCATCATGGCATCCAGGAAAGTGTGGAAGAAGCGCGACAGGCTACTCTGTGTCACCCCTCCTGCTGCTGCTATCACCCCCTGAAAACTCCCAGACGCCAGCAGGTGCAGTGAGCACAGGACCTGCACATGGGTGGTGATGGTGCGTGTCCTGCGTGTGGGGTGCTCCAGCATGGGCTTTAGCTCCTCAATGAGTTCTAGGATGCTGTCTGGGTGCAGCCTGTACTTCTCATTGACCTCCTGCTCTGTTTGCTGGAACAAGGTGAGGCGTGCCCTGAAGATCCTCTCCTGGCGTCTCCTTCCCTGGGCAGCAGCTCTGATCCTCAGTCTCCTAGCGATGATGTACAGCGCAGCCATTGTGAATGCCCCTGTAGCATTCTGGGTCAGTATATATAGGTTGCACCTGGTTACCACCTGCTCAGAGTTGGTGGTAATTGCGAGGTGCAAAAATGTGAATTTCGTAAAATCGCTATTTGCGATTTTTTCATACATTTCATTGCGATTCGCTATTTGCAAATACATTATTTGCGCAATTCACAAATAAAGTATCGCAAAATGCGAATTCGCTAATTTATTCGCAGTTTCATGCTCGCAGATTTCTGCGAATCGCTATTTTAGTGATTGCCAATTTTGCACAGCGATTACCTTTCATACATCGCACAACTCTATTTTGCGATCGCAAACACTGGATATTAGCGATTCGCAGTGTTTGCGATCGGAAAATTGCTTGATACATATGGCCCTAAGGGCCTTATTCCGATGCCGGTCGAACAAGCGTCCGATCGACATCGTTTCGGGAGTGGCACCACCCAACAAGGAGTCGATGGTCCCACTCCCGATATTATGATATGACCGCCAACATGGCAGTCGGAAACATAGCCTTTACAATTGCGGCTTGTCGGGCGGCACGGAAAAGGGCCGTAGCACAAGCTGCAATGGTAAAGGGTATGTTTCTAAACACCTGTGTACTGTGTGCCAGGCACCATGTGGTGCCTGGCACAAGGTGCATAGATGTTTGGGGGGGCACTACATGTGCCCCCTAGGCCACGCAGCGGAGGCCTAGGGGGACGGGGGCCCTGATAGGAGCCCCCAAAGACACATTCTGACACCCTTTCCATGTCGGAAAGGCAGACATGGGAAAGGCTGTCGTGAAGGGACATCCTAATCCCTACGGCGGTGCCTCCGCAGGCACTGCCTCCATTGTAGGGATTAGGCCTCTGACCGACACCCTGATGGGATCCTTGATCCTTTGAAGGTGGCGGTGGGTCCCTCCAACGACATCACTCCGGCTGCCGGCATCGTAATCCATAATCAAAATGCCTTGAATGTTGGACGGACCGCTACCGACGGCCTGTCGGTGGCGGACCGTCTGACATCCTAATAGGGCCCTTAATTTCTATACAACATATGGAACGTCTTTCTATTTATGCTCTTTCTTCTCCTGTCCTCCTTGTGATTTTTTTTCTATCTTTCTTGTTTCTTTTTTAATCATAAATTTCATATTTAACTATGTTACTTGTAGAGAACCCATTGTATTTAATCTATGGTTATTACATACTTATTATGAATATCATTTTTTTACTTGTATTATCTATAGCTCAATAAAGTTTTATTTTAAACTTAAAAAAGAATTGAGCTTTCACGATTGCACTTTAAGGCCTAGCGCATGTTACAGAAGCTTTGCAAGGATACAAGGACAAATAATTTTGCACTATTTTGCTGCTTCAGTAACATGGAAGGAAGACTAACAAAATTATTATTGCCCCAGTCACACGTGGGAACCATGGAGAGACCACCATCGCCCCATGGCTCCCGAGCTGTGCTGCCTGGCACCAAGCACTGGTGCTGCTGAGGTGATCAATGTGCAATAAAGAGAGCAAGTTTTCAAAAATGCCTTTGATGAGGAGCAGAACAAGACCCTGAGTAGACATGTTGTAGGCTCGAGAAGGTCTCAATGCACCCAACCTTGAGCTGGTTGTGAACAATGGTGGCATCGGGCATGGTCAGGCTGTAATTGAAAATAGACCTGGGCACCAAAATAAAAGCAGCCTACATTTATGGAATTGGGTAGCATGTAAAGTGCCCACATTTGTAAAAGTGTCAGTTGTCACCAGAGAGTCATTATCTTACCCTCATTGATTCTGCAGAGTTTGCGCTGCATAGGATGCGACTATAGCCCATTTGCCCAATGGCCCCATCCAAGTAAATCCAGTTAGAAGCTAGTGGCACTTCAAGTGGGACTGGGCAATGCACACTCACGGTTGCATTCAATGCACACATGACTAGGGTCAGGCTAGAGTTGAAGAGTACGGAATTTAGAGAAGGTGTGTGCAGCAGCCGAGGGTTGAAGGCCACACACAATATGCTGTGTGCGCCCAGTGCAACCTACAGTCGTTTAGACAATGCTACCTATTGCAACATCTGCCCAAACACAGCCACAAAACCGACCCACAACACCACAAAATTGGCCCACACCCAGCCACAAAATCGATCCATACACTGACCTGTCAGACGAACCCTTCTGGCACTGCGAGGGTGTCCTTGAGGCCTGTCCATCCTTGGCATCAGGGCATTATTTCCCTTTCAAACAATAACAGCCCCACCTACCTGGATTGCCTCTACCCCATGATGGAGAGAGCTTGGAGCCTGCAGCTACAACTAAAGGCAGGCTGGAAGCGTCCATGCAGTGCTAGTAATTAATAGTTTCTTTATGCTGTCTTTTTCAGTATTTATTTGTTTTAATAGTGTGAGAAGTTGGCCTGGCATATGCTGTCCACTAATTATAGTGGGCACCTTGCACCAGTCCAAACAACCCCTTATTGGAGATAGGTTAAAGACAACCTTATTGAAAGCTATCCTAGTGGTAGCTATGGAGAGCAGCCTTCAGGCTAAGTCTTGAAGGAATGTAAAGCAGCTTGTTTTACCAGTCTATAATCTCTTGAGTGATCAAATGAAAGAGCACCACACCAGGTATATATTCAAAATATATGTATTTATTGCTAAACACACCCCTCTAGTCTCTTTATGAGGCTAGAGTTCAAGTACACAAGTTATAAGTTATTTAAACACAGTAATAGCACAAATACACGTTTGGGCACTAGGGGCGTACCAAACCATATACCAATAAAGTGGTATAAGAACCACGACTGAACTAGACACTAGGCCTAGAGCCTCTAGAAGTGCTTGGACCACAAGGAACCACCCAAGGTAGTGACACAGGGGACCCACGGGGGACGCGTGCAGTGTAAATACACAACCGCGATACGCCGTTAACTTCTATGGAGAAAGTCGCGATCAGGAAATTAAAGAAAAGGGAACTTAAAGGAGGACTTGGAGAAAACCCTTTGAGAACTAGGTCATTCTAGAGTCTCTACCCACGGGAGCACCGGAGTACTCTTGTTACCTCACCCAGGGAAGCCGGGTGCATAGGTGCCTTTCGGGGTCGGGTTTCGTCGTCGATTTGAATGGCGATCTGCTGCAAAGTGCTGCTGGCGACCAAGTGGAAAGTGTCCGGGTGGATCCAAGAGTGGATCGGAGATCTGAAGAACCTGAAAGCAGAGGGGACAGAGTCTGGGTCACTAGCCAGTGACCAGGAAGGCGATGAGCAGATGCCCACCGATGTCGAGTGCTTCAGGTAGGTTGACAGTCGTCTTGACTCTTCAGCCACGAGGTCCAGGAGGCGTTGTCGGCGACCAGGAGCAGGATTCGGGCTGGTACACGATGGTTGTCGAGTGCTGAGGTGTCAGCGACCGGATTGGACTCAACAAGCCTTGGCAACGGCAAGTCTTGATGAAAGTGAAGAATGACGATGATGCAGACCAGCAAGGTCTGAGGAACTCACCCAGCAAAGGTAAGGGAGGACAAGCCTAGAGCAACCAGGGAGCCCAAGAAGAAAAGGATTGGCCTTCATGAAGGGCTACTAGCCAACGGGCTAGCAACCGCAAAGGAGCCTCGAGACGTTGCACGTGGAGCTGGCTCACAGGACACTCGTGAAGTGGAAGCCAGTGATCTTCGGTGCAGTTGGTGCTGGAGGCTAGTGCTACTGGGAGCCCAAAGCACGACTTCATGGGAGACCCAGAAGAGGATGCACTAGCAAATGCATGCGGTGTCCAGGGGTCACGGTTCCACGTTACCCACGACAGGTACGGGCCTCAGCTTTGCTGGGGACTCAGGGCAGCCTCGGGGAAGTCTGGAAATCTACCTCTTGTGATGCAAAGACTTCGGCGTCCGACGGGAGCTTAGGCGATGCAGACCGGACAATTGCTTCTTTGGTGCCTGCCAAGCAGGGGAGTCACTCCTTGACCCCAAGGGAGATTCTTCTGTCCTCTAATCTTGTAGTAGAGCGTCGAAGGTCCAGGATTCAGTGTCAGAGTTTCGTCCAGGGATAATCTAAAGTCCTAAGGACTGGGTTCCTATACTTATACCAAGTTTAGGGGTTGGACTACTCTGTGGCCCCACCTATGGGTGGGTCAGGGCAGAGGGGTGGCTCACCCCTTTCCCTTTGTCCAGTTCATGCCAAAGCAGGGGCTGCAAGCCCCTGATCCGGTTTGAACTGGGGTATGCACAGGGACACCAAGTGTGCCCCCAGTGCAGGACTTCAAAGCACCCGAAAGTGCTCCCGCCCAGCCCCAATACACATTATCCTGTCCCCTGGGACAGGAAAACTATTGTCCAGGCCTCCCCTGCCGGAGTTTCGTCCAGCAGCAGGAGGCCAGACTCGTGTCTGTGGCAGCAGCATCCATTTTGTGATGCCAGGGCTTTAGAAAGAAGTTACCGGCCATGCCAGGGTTAACATGTCTCTCCCTCTAGAAGGGTGGAATGCTACCCCGCTGCCAGAATTGGCGGGGGGTAGTATTCCAAGATGTTTGACACCAAACACGACATGTTTCGGTGCAGCCATTCCAAAGTTAGCATTTAACGCGAGGTTATAATGCGCTTAAGAGTATATGGTCAGGCTGCACTACAAACAGCATCAGAGAAGGGTCTCCGAACGCTGCAGAGGGCCCTGCTCATGCAGGGGCACCCTCTCACATAGGAACCACGCACTCTGCCTTCAGGATTGATAAGGCCTGCCATAGGAGTGACTTATAGGTTTATATGTGTGTATGTATTTAGTGATATAGGTAACCTATATCACAGTAAGGGGTGCATGCACCACCTTACCCAGGCTGCGGTAGCAGACCTGTGGTGTCAGTTTGGATGGCCTTCCAGGGGTGGCATAATACATGCTGCAGCCCCTGGTAGGCCTATGAGGTACCTATGCCCTTGGTACATAGTATACCATATACTAGGGACTTATAAGGCCACTCCAGATTCCAATCAGTGATGTGCCTAAGGCACAGGGAAACCATTTTAGAGAGGAAGCAGCTAGGCTGGGGTTCTGATTAGCAGGGCCCCAGCCAGACTAAGGTCGAAAAACAGTGAAGCATCAGCAAAAAGTGGGGGTACCCATGTGAAGCAGATCCTACTCTCCTACACAACCCCCCCCAAACGTAGGGACATTAAACTAACCTTGCCCAGTTAAGTCTTCATGTTCTAAGTGGAAGTACCTAGAGAGTCCATCTGCATTGGCATGGTTACTCCCAGGTCTATGTTCCACTGTGAAGTCCATCCCCTGTAGGGAAATGGACCACCTAAGCAGTTTGGGGTTTTCATCCTTCATTTGTTTTAGCCATAAGAGGGGCTTATGGTCTGTTTGAACAAGGAAGTGAGTACCAAACAAGTATGGCCTCAACTTCTTCAGAGCCCAGACCACAGCAAAGGCCTCCCTCTCAATGGCTGACCAACGTTTCTCTCTAGGGGTCAGCCTTCTGCTAATGAAAGCTACTGGCTGATCCTGACCTTCTTCATTCAATTGTGACAGTACAGCCCCTACCCCCAATTCAGATGCATCAGTTTGAACAATGAACTTCTTGGAGTAATCAGGACTCTGTAGAATGGGAGCAGTGCACATGGCCTGCTTCAGGTCATCAAATGCCTTTTGACAGCTAACTGTCCACTGAACCTTTTTGGGCATTTTCTTAGAAGTTAAGTCATTCAGGGGTGTCACTATTGATCCATACCCCTTGACAAATCTCCTATAGTACCCAGTCAGGCCTAAGAAGGCTCTCACCTGAGTCTGGGTAGTTGGAGCAGTCCAGTCCATGATAGTCTGGATCTTGCTCTGCAAAGGTTGAACCTGGCCTCCACCCACAAGGTGGCCCAGGTACACAACCTGACTCTGCCCTATCTGGCACTTAGTGGCCTTGATAGTCAGGCCTGCCTTTTGCAGGGCCTGTAAAACATTCCTGAGGTGGACCAGGTGATCCTCCCAGGTGGAGCTAAAGACAGCAATATCATCTAGATATGCTGCACTATAGGCTTCCAGACCTGTGAGAACTGTATTCACCAACCTCTGGAAAGTGGCAGGTGCATTCTTCAGACCAAAGGGCATCACCACAAATTGATAATGCCCACTAGGGGTTGAGAATGCTGTTTTGGGCTTTGCAGTATCAGCTAGTCTGATCTGCCAGTAGCCAGCTGTCAAGTCAAATGTGCTGAGATATTTGGCTGAGGCCAAAGTATCTATTAGCTCATCTGCCCTTGGTATTGGATGGGCATCAGTCCTAGTGACTGCATTGAGACCCCTGTAGTCCACACAAAACCTCATCTCTCTTTTTCCACCACTGGTGTGAGGTTTTGGCACAAGGAACACTGGACTAGCCCAAGGGCTATCTGAGGGTTCAATAACTCCCAACTCCAACATTTTCTGGACTTCAGTCCTGATACAGTCCCTGACATGGTCAGGTTGCCTATAAATCTTATTTTTAATAGGCAGACTGTCCCCAGTGTCCACTTCATGAGTGCACCAGGTGGTCTGACTGGGTGTCAGTGAAAACATGTGTCTAAACTGATTGAGCACCTGTCTACAATCAGTTTGTTGCTGGGTAGTGAGGCTGCCTGCCAAGGCTACACCATCTACTGACCCATCGTCAGGGTTCTGTGAGAGCAGGTCAGGGAGTGGGTCACTCTCTTCCTCCTGCCCTTCATCAGTAGCCATGAGCAAGCCCATGTCTGCCCTGTCCACATATGGTTTTAACCTGTTGACATGGAGAACTGTGGGGACTCCTGGGTGTTCCTAGGTCTACTAAGTAGGTAACCCCACCCTTCTGCTCAACAATAGTGTGGGGTCCACTCCATTTGTCTTGGAGAGCTGCTGGGGCCACTGGCTCCAACACCCACACCTTCTGTCCTGGCTGGTAAACAGTCAGAACAGCCTTTTGGTCATGCCAGGCCTTTTGAAGTTCCTGGCTAGCCTCAAGGTTTTTAGTTGCCTTTTTCATATACTCAGCCACCCGGGAACGGAGACCAAGTACATAGTCCACTATGTCTTGCTTTGGGGGCTTGAGAGGTAACTCCCATCCTTCCTTCACCAAGCACAGTGGAACCCCTGACAGGGTGGCCAAACAAAAGTTCAAAAGGGCTGTAACCAACCCCCTTCTGAGGCACCTCCCTATATGCAAATAAAAGGCAGGGCAAGAGTATGTCCCATCTTCGCCTAAGCTTTTCTGGGAGCCCTTTAATCATGCCCTTCAAGGTTTTGTTGAATCTCTCAACTAAACCATTGCATTGTGGGTGATAGGGTGTGGTGGACTTGTAAGTCACTCCACACTCCTTCCACATTGCTTTTAAGTATCCAGACATAAAGTTTGCCCCCTGTCTGATACTACCTCCTTAGGAAAGCCCACTCTTGAGAAAATTCCCAGGAGGGCCCATGCCACCACAGGTGCTGTAGTGGTCCTAAGAGGAATAGCCTCTGGGTACCTGGTGGCATGATCCACTACCACCAGGATAAACCTGTGCCCAGATGCTGTTTGGGGATCCATGGGACCAACAATGTCAATCCCCACCCTTTCAAAGGGCACCCTCACCACAGGTAGTGGTATCAGGGGGGCCTTTGTAGTGCCACCTGCCTTGCCACTGGCCTGGCAGGTTACACAGGAGCGACAAAACTCCTTGGTGTCTTCAGACATGTGGGGCCAGTGAAAGTGAGGGACAATTCTGTCCCAAGACTTGTTCTGGCCCAGGTGACCTGCCAAGGGAATATCATGGGCTAGGGTCAATAGGAAGCCCCTGAACTTTAGAGGTATAACCAACCTCCTGGTAGCACCAGGCTTGGGGTCTCTACACTCTGAGTACAGGAGTCCATCATCCCAATACACTGTATGGGGACCACTAGCTTTCCCAGCAGCCTCAGCAGCAGCTTGCTGTCTGAGGGTTCAAGAGAGGGGCAGCTCTGCTGCTCCTGGCTCAGATCTGCCCTGGAAGGTCCCCCTGTCCCCAAGAACTCAACCTGGTCAGGTTCAAGCTCCTCTGGGACAGTTCCTTCCTCAGGACTGAGAT